>OZ010737.1:45442863-45907863 GCA_963932295.1 Tipula lateralis | reverse complement strand
TATATATATATATATATATATATATATATATATATATATAGCTTACTATACAGCTTGCTACCGAGAAAACAGAAACCGTACTAGGCATATCTTACATTTTAAGCGTGTAAGCGTAAGAATCAGCTTAATAGAAACATAAGAACAAAAGAAAATTAATCCTAAAGCTAACCTGGTCCGCTTTATTCACCACTATGTAGCAATGGTCGAAAACTTTTAGCGGCTAATTTAAAGTTGCATCGAATGATATTCAATGCCAAATAACGACGATGTTCTATGCACAGTAACATTTCTGTTAAGATGTCAATACTCAATAGAAAAACACGTAAAATTATACTTATCTTATATAGAATCAAAATAGGTGTACATCCATTTTATATTGTACGAGTATATTAAATATTGAACATCTGAAATAATTATAAATTGTTAGTATTACACACACACACTATTACATAAGTACTTACTTGTATATTAATTTATATATTTTATTATCTTACTAATATTATTAACATTAAATTCAAATTATAAACTCACCTGAATAGCTTCAAATTATTATCAATATATAGTTCATATTGCACTTTAAAATTGTAAAACTGTTAGGTATACATATAAAAAAAAGTTAAAAGTTTTTTTTTAGGTATACATATACAATTAATCAAAATGTATATTCTTGACCATGGTGGTCATTCTTTCACAATCTGTAGTATATACGAAACATTCAACATACAAACAATTTTTGGAGTTTCGTTGCTAAAATGTATGTCTATCCCGAAAATGTGTAATTATTTAAAAAATGTAGCCTCATCTTCCGATAAATACATTAAAAATGTAAAAATAAAATATTTAACTGAACTGAATTGAGAAATATAAATTTATAAGAAAAATTCGAAAATAACAAGAAATGCGTTTCATTTATAATTTTTAAAATCATGAAATTTTGGGCAAATTTGTTTTTTTTTTTACTACAGATAAACCCTTATAGTGGCATATGTGCACAGATAGGTCATTATATTGGCCAGTTATCCTTAAAATCCTAGGTCCATATCATGAAGAAACAATAAAAAACCAATAAATGCAATGAAACTGTAGTCATAATTTGACGAATTTGACTACACGAGATCATCAAGTGTGGTAAGATCTTTGGATTGGATCCACATTTTTCTTGTTTTAAGACATTAGAATGGTTTGAAGTATTTCAGACTACATAAGTTAATAATTGATTTATTATTATTTATTATGTATTAATTCTAAATAAATCAATTACTAACTTATGGTAAGTTAAATACATTATTTATTTTTTATGCGGTAAATAAGTATTTGGGGAATGATTTTTTCGTACGATGTATTACGTATGGTAGATACGTACGAGCATCTCTAGTAAAGCCAGTAGAAATTTTATTATAAGACCCATTATCATACACTACATTAATTAAGGCCTTATATATGATGAAACGAAAATATATTTGATCTTCAAGATATGAACTTGGCGATTTAAAGATAATATTTGCGTATTGGCTTTATTTGATGAGAGGTGTTTACTCTTTTTCTGAGATACATCTTTGTTTACCAACGATTAAAAAATTATAGCGAAGGTTTTTTCAAAATTATAAATGAAACGCATTTCTTGTTATTTTCGAATTTTTCTTATAAATTTATATTTCTCAATTCGATCAGTTAAAAATTATTTTTGTTTGAAATTTTTAATGTATTAAATTCGATTCGGGATGAGGCTACATTTTTTACACTTTTTCGGGATAGACATACATTTTAGCAAAGAAACAACCCAAAAACTTTCGGGCTGAAAGTTCGGGCTTACTTCATTGACTTATTATTTCCAGATGATCATCAGTAACGTGTATAATTCGTGTCGTGATAACTTCTAAGCAATGGTTTATGTTATATTTTAAATTTTTTATTGAAGTTTTGATAATATTTATTGGTTCAATAAATTATGTCTAGATTAAACGTATTTGGATTATATTATATCTTGAAATGTTTCAGATTGTACTATTTAAATTGATATGTCACTATTAGTCGCTGCTATATTATTTTGTGTCGGTTGATTATTTAAATTTAAATAATCAGTCATTACATCACCATAACATATCATATTTACACTATGTAAATAATTATTATACTGAAGATATTATTAATATATTAAAAATAAAAATTTCTACTATAAGGAACAGTCTTTAATTAAAATATTTTATTTGATTTAATTTAAAAGTGGGATAAGACACGCAAAAAAGAGATTTTCAATATGAATTTATTGGGATTATTGGGAATTACAACAACTATAAGTGATCTTTAGCTATTAATAAATTTTATTATGTAAAAGTTTATTTAGAAAAGATAAGCGAAAATTGACCTTGTCTCTTATCGATCATAAAAAAATGTACTTAGATAACATATTATTATAGTACAAAATACAGCTGCAAGTAATGTATTAAATATAATAAATAAATTGATATCGAAGAAAATAATTTCGTTTAATCGACATATTTAGTTCTTTGCTGTTATAATAAAAAAACGTGTATACTAGTGTGAAAAATTAAAGTTAAAGTTATTAATTGCTCTTATAATAAATTTCATTCAAGTGATAATTTTAATTATATAAAAATAAAAAGTGATTGTTAATAACAATTTTACTTTCTTAAATATGTCACGCGATAAAAGTGAGATAATACTAAGTCAATTATTTTTTGGAAAACCCTTATGGTTGATGCAACGCTTTGTTTATAACGACGCATGACGTAATCTGCATTATTTTAAATAATCAATACCTCGTTTTAATTAGTTGACAATATTAAATTCTAATTTTGTGTTTTATCTTCGTGAAATATCGATACGTAAATATCGATAAACTTTTTAAAAATCTTCTTACGAATATTCCAGAACGATATTGTATTTGGTATGGTCATTTGACTTTTATATGCGAACATAATGGCGGCCATCTTGAGTTGGATATTAATTTAGTGTTTTTCTTTCTAGAAATGACATCAGAACCCCAGCAGTTGGTGTTGATTTAGGTACAACCTATTCGTGTGTGGCCTGTGGGTGGGGACAGCCATTATTCGTAAATATTTAGAACGAAACATAAGACCCATATAATACCATCACAGTATCCAGAGCTTGTCGTAGGAAGCGACTATATCTGGTTGGATCGCTGGGCTGACGACCCGCACCCGTAAAAAACAATTACTACGAGATACGAGAATGAGGATCAACACGTGCAGTCACTCAGAAAACCTGGTGCGGTGGACGGTCTTATCATATGTATGAACGAGTATCGGCTGGAAGTCGTAGCGCTCCAAGAAACTCGATTCCCTAAAAGTGAAGACCATGTGTCCCAAGGCTATACCTTGCTACACAGTGGAGATGACTTCGGAAATCTTGGAGTTGGATTTCTCTTTGTGCCACAGGTAAAAAAGGCTGTGTTGGACTTCCAGGCAGTCGATTGTTTGTGTACATGCACCCACTGATGTAAGCCAACCACAAGATAAAGACTCATTTTACAATAATTTGGATAATCTGATAGGCTCTATACCTGAGCACGATTTCAGATTGGTGATTGGTGACTTTAATGCTAGCGCTGGTAGAAATCAGATCGAAAATGGAGAAAGAATGATGTAGTTTACTATCGCTCATGATCTCAAAGTGGCAAGTACATTCTTTCCCCATAAAAACATCCATTTGGAAACATGGACACATCCACGTAAAACATCCCGAAGCCAAATTGACCATGTGTTGATTTCTAAAGAGCGGGCTCAGGTAGTCCAAGACGTGAGATCTTATCGGTCGTCAACAAAATTCGAAGGCAGTGACCATTTTCTGATCACTGCAAAGCTACGATGGAAATTTTCGTACAAGTCAAGGAGGACAGGGGGAATATAAAACGCGATTCTCCTGTGAAGGTCTGATAAATATAGAAACGCAACGAAAATATCAAGATCATGTTAGCAATAGCATTTTGCGATCCAATTACCAATCTGATGTAGCGAACAGTGTCTGGGAAGTATTGAAAACCTCGGTTGTCGATGCTGCCCAGCACATTCTCGGTATAGTGAAAACTATAAACCCAAAAATGATTGGTTTGATGAGGAGTGTCGTCTTGCTGTTGAGCAACGAAATATAGCCCACAATGAAGCGCAGACTCGGTTTACAATTGCAAGAAAAAACAAGGCAGTTCTTGCTAGGAGGACAGCTAAACGCATTTGTAGACAGAAGAAGCGCGAATGGTGAAAGGCTAAGGTCTTAAGAGTACAACAACTCAGCAATGAGCACAATTCGCGTGGTTTCTTTAAAGGAATCACCGAATTGCACCATATCTTAAGATCTCGCTCAACTGCCATTCGGGACCAGGATGGAAACTTCTGTGTTGACTTACTTAATTTTCCACATGTATCACAAGCAGTGTTTGATTACCCTCAAATACAGACCACAGAGATGTTCATTGAGCATCCATCCTATGAGGAATTCACAATGGCCATGCAGAGATTAAAGAAAAACGTTCACCAGGAGTTGATTACATTAATTCAGAGCTCTTGATATTCGGAGGGCTAACTTTGTGGAACTATCTTTTCGACCTTGTTCGATTGGTATGGCGAAATGAAGTTATGCCTGACGAAAGTGGCTGCGTTATGCCCAATATTCAAAAAGGGTGATCGCTTAAAGTGCGAAAACAATCGCGGTAAGGCTCTCCTTTGCACAGCATACAAGTTTCTGTCTTACATTATTTTGAGATGAATGATTCCCCTGGCGGAGGAAATTTTCGGTGACTACCAAGGCGGATTCGATCCAAATCGGTCAGTCACTGATCAAGTTTTTTCGCTGCGGATGATTCTTTTCAAGTACTATGAAACATCTCGCGATGTACACCAGGTATTCTTAGATTTCAAGCAAGTCTATGACTCGATCAATCGAGAGAGGCTATGGTATGCGCTTGGATATTTAGGAATACCAAACAAATACGTACATCTGTGTAAAATGACAGTAACGCAGCCAGAATGCTGTGTTAATGTTGAGAACAGGCTATCGAGCATTTTTACAATTACTACTGGTGTTCAACAAGATGCGCTGTCCCCGATATCTTAATCGCATGTTGGAATACATCACTCGTAAAAGTGCAACACCTCAGGACAATATCTTATTCCGAAAATCCAATCAACGTCCTTATATACTAAAATTTTACACAAAGTGAGGATTAAAAAAACATATAGTTAATTTCAAATGCTATAGTTGATTTGTTTATGATAAAAAATATACTTAGTATTAAACGAGCAATAATTGTATGTATATTTGTTTATTTTTTCTCGAAAACGGCACTATTATTTTTTCTGAAAATTGGCATACTACCATTTTCCGGTGTGAAAAAACGATCTAGATAGGTCACGACTTTGAGAAAATTCGTTTATGGCCTTAATTTTGGAAAAACGTTTTTCATATGAATGACGTCACAAATACTTTGAATACATTTTTTCGATCAAAGTGACTACTTTTCGTTATTGAATTTTTGTTTGAATTTTTTAATTTTGATTTCTTTTTACCCTATCGCATAAATTGCAATTTCAACGCAATGCACACTCGATTAAAAAATATAATGATATAAAAATAAATAATATTCTGCAAGGAAAACAGGTTGAAATTGTGGACAGTATTTTACGTGCAGCCAATGACTCTAACTATGTTGAAACAAAATGTTTTTTCATAGATGGGCCAGGCGGTACCGGTTAAACCTTCGTGTATAAGGCCTTATATCACTTACTTTGTGGCCAAAATCGCAAAGTAAAATATATGGCATTTACTGGAATCGCTTCAACTCTATTGCCTGCTGGACAAACATCACACAAGACATTTGGTCTGAAAGTTCCGCTTTCGTCAGATTCAATTTCCAGCATTAAACCTGGTTCAGTCAAAGCTACAGAACTCGCTCAAGTTGATGTTTTCCTTATGGATGAGGCACCGATGTTACCAAAGTATGGTTTACAAAATATGGATCAGTTGTTGCGGTCTATTGGAAATCCAAACTAGCCATTTTGAGGGAAAATTTTAGTCGCTGGAGGTGATTTCCGTCAGTGCTTACCTGTTCAGCTCCGAAGCAACCGTAGTGAAACACTGGATTTGTCTATAAAAAAAAGTCATCTCTGGAAGCATTTCAAAGAACAGAAAGCATTCGCAAAGTACATCCTGAAACTGGGAAATGGAAATCTTCCAAAAAATGATTTTAATGAAATCGAATTACCTGTGGTAATTCGATTTCCAGTGGTAATTTAATCGAAGAAGTATTTGGAAATAGCCTTGCGAATCTTAATTACGAAGGAATGAAGGAACGTGTTATTCTCGCGCCGCTGAACAAAGAAGTCAGTAATATTAATGCTGAGATCGTCGGTCGTCTCCCAGGAGAATAGAAATCGTATAAAAGTTTTAATTCCGTAAAGGATAAACAGGAAGGAGGTATTGAATTCACGCCAGAATTTCTTAATTAGATTGAAATTGCTGATTTGCCACCCCATAAATTAAAACTAAAGAAAAATACGATAATTATGCTAATGCGTAATTTAGATATTTCGGAGGGCATGTGCAATGGAACACGCCTGATTGTTACCGAATTATGTAACAACGTAGTTAAAGCAAAAATAATTACTGGGGAAAAAACTGGACAAAAGTACACATTCCTCGAGTTACGCTCGACTCCAGTAAAGGTCAACTTGGATGTACAATACAACGACATCAATTTCCGCTTCGACCAGCGTTTGCTATTACCGTGCATAAATTTCAAGGACAAACGTTTGAATTTGCGAAAAACGTGCGTACACCTGTCTTTAATCACGGTATGTTGTACGTAGCATTTTCCCGTGTTAAACGACAAAATAGCTTTATAGTTCTGTTACCACCTGAAAATGAACGTCACACGTATCATGTTGTGTGGAAAGAAGCATTGAACGCTCCTGATCTAAATTCTATAAGTCTTGATATTAACAGCGACGATTTCCCAGTCGAATAAAATAAATAAAATTAAATTAAATTAAAGTTGTTTTGCGAAAGTGTTTAAAAAAATTTTCTTTCTTTTTCCGAGCAAAGCTCGGTCCCCGGAACTAAGATTAAAGAACATATGTTTAATTTCCAAAAAATATTATTTATGTTAAATTGTTTAATTTAATTTTGACATTGATATTTTGCTATATGTGATTTTAATGTTATTATAGAACTAGGAAGTAATTATAAAATTATTAAGGAAAGCGACAATAAACAATTGAATATGTTCTATTGCCAGATGTTTGGTTTCTTGATGAGAAACACAACAAAATTCCTGATATCGTGCATGACATCAAAGGACAGCGAGTACGCTGGCTCGGTCACGTTCTGCGTGCTGATCCGAAACGAATGATACAGCGATCTTTGAATGGAGAGTCGCCTTTCAGTAGGTGAAGAGTTCGCTGTCGACGACGATGGCTCCACAGTGTGGAGACCGATTTGGCATCTTCTAACTGTTTGTAACAGTATGAAGATTTGGCTCGTGATCGAAACCGTTGGAGTCAGATTGTTGACACGATATGGACCAACAATGGCCTGTAAAAACCGAAAAAAGAAATTCGTATTTGGATGTATTTCCACACGGTAAAGTAGAAATAATTGCTAATGATCAAGGTAATCGTACCACACCCTCATGCTACATTTACGAAACTGAACGATTAATTGGAGATGCCACTAAAAATCAAGTCGCCATCAATTCAACTAATACAATTTTCGGTAAGTTATTGAAATTATTATTTCATTGTAGAGTGTATATAACGTGGTTATATGAATTTACAGATGGATGTTAAACGTGTGATTGGTCGTAAAATTGAAGATCCAGTTGTTCAGGCTGATATGAAACATTGGCCATTCGAGATTATTGCTATCGATGGAAAACTAAAGATTCAAGTTATGTATAAAGATGAAAAGAAACACTTGTTCCCGGAAGAGGTCAGTTCAATGGTCTTAACCAAAATGAAGTAAATCGCTGAAGCTTATTTAGGTAAAACTGTAAACAATGCTGTGATCACGGTACCCGCCTCTTTCAACGATTCTCAAAGACAGGCCACTAAAGATGCCGGAACTATTGCTGGATTCACTAGTTTACGTGTTATCACCGAGTCAACCGCAGCTGGCTTTGCATACGGTTAAGATAAACAAGCCTCGGGAGAACGTAATGTCCTTATCTTTGATTTGGGTGGCGGTACTGTTAATGTGTCCATCTTGTTGATCGATGATGGTGTCTTCGAAGTAAAATCAACAACAGGAGACTCACATTTGGGTGGAGAAGATTTTGATAATCGTCTTGCCAATCACTTTATACAAGAATTCAAACGAAAATATGGAAAAGATCTAATCTCAAATAAACACGCATTGAGACGTTTACATGCAGCTTGTACACTCGCAAAGAGTATCATCATCCACTCAAGCTAGCATTGAAATCGATTCGCTATACGAAGGTATCGATTTTTACTCATCAATAACACGCGCTCGTTTTGAGGAACTTAATGCCGATTTGTTCCGTTCGACCATGGAACCAGTCAAGAAGGCACTTGGTGATGCTAAAATGGATAAGGCTAGAATCCAGGATATTGTATTAGTCGGAGGATCATCCAGTATCCCAAAAGTTCAACGTCTCTTACAAGATTTTTTCAATGGTAAGGAATTGAAGAAATCTATTAAACCAAACGAAGCTGTTGCTTATGGTGCCGCTGTACAAGCAGGGGTCTCAGCAAAGAAGATATCAAACGTATGGTCAACAAGGCTGAGAAATACCGTAGAGAAAATGAGAAATAACGTGAAAATATATCGGCCAAGAATGCACTTGAATCGTATTACTTTAACGTGAAAGCTACAATGCAATGTAAATATCAAGGATAAGATTCCAGAACCAAATAAGCAAGTCAGTTTAGATAAGTGAAACGATACTGTTAAATTGCTCGATGCCAATCAATTGGGAGGGAAAGAGGAATACGAACACAGACAAAAGGACCTTGAATCCGTTTGTAATCCAATTATTACTCTACCAAGGACCAGAAGCTCCACCAGCTGGTGCACCACGTTTTACTCGTCCAGGTGGGGTTGGAGCAGCCCCAAGCGCTGGTGGTTCTGCAGGACCAACCGTTGAGGAAGTCGATTAAATGAGTCGATCCCCCACCAAACTAGTGTTTCAAATCTCCCAATTTAAAATGTATTCTGTCACAGTAAATTTACTGAACCTATGTTACAAATCTCACTAAGCCTTTAATAAAAATTCATTTAAAACTAAATTTTGTATTTTAAGCGAGAACTATACTTGGAATAAGAGAATTAAAAAAATTAACGTAAGAGAGCGAGAAAAAGAATATGTATGAATGCGACCATACTCAGAATAAAAAATTTAATAATTCTTCGTTCAGTTGTGTGTCACTTAAAAAAATTAAAGAGTGCAGAAATTTTCGTACTGAATTAAGGAAAAGCAACAACAATGCATCTTGTTGACATTGTTCGACGCCATTTCTGTTTGTTTGGTGAAAAAACTTAAAAAAAAGCAAATATATTTATTTTATTAAAATTTATTTTGAATTCTGTTTGCTTGCTTTTTGTTGGTCGATATACTTAAAGTTTAATTTATATTTTTAGAATGGATACATTTTCCGATATTATTATTGAAAGTGTACGGGCCTATAGCTGCATTTATGACAATGTCACCTTATAACAACCGTGTACATTTCTGGTTCGGTTTATTAATCGCACACTACATGACCGCATTTGCCGACGATTTTCTTTCATTTCCTTCAATAGCTGTAAATGCTCACGGAGCTTATTTGGCTTCTTAAGTTTTGCCAACTTTATTTCGTTGTTCATTTTTGATTATATTAAAATTGATTTGATTAAAATTATCTTATTAACCCTTCCTCTAATAAAAATATAAGATTATTAACCTAAATCTAAATAATTAACTCTACTTTTTAACTTTTTAAAAATTATAAAAACACTAACCAAAAAAGCTAACCTAACATAACCTATTAAAACTAAAACTTAATATCAAATATAATAAAAACAAATTAAAACAAAAAAACTATTCATACGATACTAACTATTTATTTATATGCTATTTAATTAATATTTTTAAGTACTACTTTATCGTAATTAATCGCACAAAAATTTTATTTCGCTGTCAACTTAGAAATTCTTAAGTAAACTATGGGCGAAATGTCAAAATGATTTAAAAAATGGCAGATTTCGTTCAGTTTCTTATTTCTGTTAATTCTCTTATTCCAATTATAGTTCTACCTTTATTTTAATCGTCCACGTGGTTCGTGTAGTAGTGCATGACGCTTGTGTCTCGATCATCTCATTTGTAAACAGTAAACATGGTTTATTTATAGTTCCGCGCCACGCAGTTTTTTTAATGGCGTGGTTATCTAATGAGGAAGTGGTGAAGAGTATTTCGAGCCACAAACATTTATCACTAAACGTTTCTGGGAGCATTAAGATTAAATCGAGGAGTTTAAATCGATTTTGATGGTTTTCATATTATTGAAAACGTCGGATGTAAAATGAACGAATGGCGGTTATGCAGTGTTTAAAGTAGATATTATGGAATTCGTAAGTGAACGCTATCCATTATCACGTTTCCATGTAAAGTTTAGAGTTCAATGAGGAAAAACAGAGTTAGGTTGATTTGACAGCTTCATATTTTAAAAGTTTTCACAACAATTTAAAAGAAAATATTTAAAAAAATACAAAACACTACTTTGTTGTCAAACTACGTTGTTTGAACCTCGCATGGAACGATAGTAACATACTATCATAGTAACATAGTATCATTTTAACATGTATGTATGTCTTTTTAGAATGTATTACCAACTTAAAGGTAATAGCTAAAATTTTTAGGTTATATTATTTATAAAAGTAAATTTAAGTTGGTAATACTTAAAATTTGTAGGTTGCGAAAAGAAAAGTTATCTCACGGACCGGATTTTATAGTTATTGTTTAAAGTTATTTATTTCTCTAAATAGTTTATATTCAAGTGATAATTTTAATTATTTAAAAATATAAAGTAAGTGTTTTATTTGTGTGGACTTTATTTGTGTGGACATTTTTTTGTTTTTAGTGAAATTTAATTTCAAAATTTTCTTTTTTGTTTTTCACTTTAATTCAATAAATATTCTTATAATATTAAGATTTGTTCAAAGTATTCCTTATAATGCAATTATTTTTTAAATTTTATTTTAAATATAATTATTTAGGAAAAACAGATATTTTTTGGTGAGCCTATGTTCAGCAAAACGCTTAATTACGTTTCCGAATTGACATTGCGTTGCATGACGACATACATCTTATTTCAAATTCCATTTATTACGTCATAGTGTACTGACCTTGCTCATAGTGTAATTATTAGGGCAACCAAAAATATGCTCTTAAAAAATGGTTTTAAGCACTTATAATATGCTTTAAAAATATGGTTTTATGCATTAAAAATATGCTCTAAAAATTATACAAAAATACAAAACGCACCATGCTAAAAAAATATTAAAATCACATGCTCATGTTTAATTGAAATCTGTTAAAACATAGATTTCAAAAATTATTAAAAATTAAAACATCAAATTAAAAACAAAAAAGTTAATTAAATAAAGTGTATTTTGACATTTTTAATTTAAATTTTCATTGCAATAAATTACAAATATCTGGTTTAAATTTTCAAAAAGAGAGCTTTGTCTATTTAAACGAAAAATACTCTTATACATTGAGAAGCTTCTTTCCACATCAACAGAAGTAGTTGGTGCAGATTTAAAAGATAGCATTTCCTCAATAATATATGTTTCTGGTGCGCTGCTCATGGAAGCTGTTGCAATATTACCAGTAATACTACTTAATACAGCAAACCCGTAGTTCTTGTCGATTACGCTTCTAATTTTGTTTTTTGATAGCGTTTGCGGCTTCTTCTTGTACATTATTTATTTCTTTTGCAGCATCAGAAACAATTTTAAGTTGGTCAACAAGCGGAAGACCGGAACTCTCCAACTTAGTAATTGATGTCTTAAGAAAACAGTAATTCGCTGCAATAAAGATTATATCAGTCTTTACTGAGGGATCAAATAATAGTTGCTTTGAGATTTTAATTGAGGATGTCTCCTCGTCGACCAATGCGTTAAATACACAAATTAAACTTTCAAAATTATTTGAATAATATCTCACAGTTGCAAGTCATGTTCCCCATCGTGTTGTTATTGGTTGTGGAGGAAGTGCGATGCCGGGTGCTTTTTCCTTTAAATCTCTATTCTTGATGGAGCTTTTAAGAAAACTTTTTTAATATTTGATATTAAACGATCGCTTATGGATCCACGCTATTCACATACACGATGAAAACCGTGTGCATAAATGTTAAATGTGTAATTTTTGGATATAAAATTTGAATGCTACTTTTGTCATATAAGGTACTGCGTCTGATAAAAAAGTAAAATCTTATCTTTAGCAAAATTTTCCCCTAAAATTATGACTGACTCGTCAAAAAGCCGGGATATAGTAGTGTGATTTGCTTTTTCAAGGAAAGCTATGTTAAACAAATATTTTTGTTTGGAGTGTCTGTTCGGGATGCATAATACCGACGATAACAGTAGCCACATACCTACCAGTTGCATCGGTAGTTTAGTCAATGGCTATCAATACAAACTGGTTACTTATATTACGTCTTATGTTTCCAACGATTTTTTTATATGAACCGTTGACATAATTTGAACTATACCATTAAGATTGACATGAACATTGGTATAAAATAGAGAAAAAGTACCACATAGTGAGCATTTGAAACAAAAAACCCTAAAGGCAAATAAAACCTTTTAATAAATACTATTGATATGATTCTTGGTCGTGATCGGATCTTTAATTACTTAATTAAAAACAATTTTTAATTTAGTTTAATTTAAAACATTTTTATATTTCGCGCCAATTGTGTGACGCATCTTCAGAAAAACAATTACTATTTATATACAATTAATATTAAGAATATAACATATTATAAATTTTTTTAAATAAATAGAATAAATTATTTTGAAATAAATAGAATAAATTAATAAATATAACATTGTTACAAACAAATTAAAAATTAAATGATGTTTATGTCCGAAAATTAAAAATTGAAATAGAAATTTTTTAATTTCATGTACATTTTAGAAAAATTTTTTTGAAACAGTATTTATATAATATTATGTAAAAGAGAGAATCTATATATCTAAAGATAATTATATACAATGTAATTAATTATTTGTGTAGTGGTGAGATCTGTTTATATATGCTCAGTGGACTTAAATATGATTCATTTATATGTTTGACGTCATGCTTTATGTTCACTGAGTTTGGTGAGTTGAGTAATATGTGTGATGCTTCCAATAGGGTTCTTTTTGTTCTTATGTTTTCACGGTCAATTATTTCTGCATCATCATATTTAAAAACATGTCCAGTTTGTTTTGTATGTGAGATAAGTGATGTTTTGGGAGATCTCACATACAAAACAAACTGGACATGTTTTTAAATATGAGCAGAAATAATTGACCGTGAAAACATAAGAACAAAAAGAACCCTATTGGAAGCATCACACATATTACTCAACTCACCAAACTCAGTGAACATAAAGCATGACGTCAAACATATAAATGAATCATATTTAAGTCCACTGAGCATATATAAACAGATCTCACCACTACACAAATAATTAATTACATTGTATATAATTATCTTTAGATATATAGATTCTCTCTTTTACATAATATTATATAAATACTGTTTCAAAAAAATTTTTCTAAAATGTACATGAAATTAAAAAATTTCTATTTCAATTTTTAATTTTCGGACATAAACATCATTTAATTTTTAATTTGTTTGTAACAATGTTATATTTATTAATTTATTCTATTTATTTCAAAATAATTTATTCTATTTATTTAAAAAAATTTATAATATGTTATATTCTTAATATTAATTGTATATAAATAGTAATTGTTTTTCTGAAGATGCGTCACACAATTGGCGCGAAATATAAAAATGTTTTAAATTAAACTAAATTAAAAATTGTTTTTAATTAAGTAATTAAAGATCCGATCACGACCAAGAATCATATCAATAATTTATCACGGATCAACAATCAACACATTTAAATAAATACTATGTAATTTCTGCTAGTGGCGCTAGCAAGCTTAAACAGAATATGTAAAATTTTGAAATTGAACTAAAGGCAAAAACAATATTTTTGGGAAAACAATATTTTTAAAAATATAACGAAAATATGCTTTTATTTTTAAAAATATTCTATTTTGGGCGAAATATGCAAAAATATGCACTTTAAGTAAAATATGTAAAAATATGCACTAACAAGTAGGCTTTAAAATGTTTAGTTGTTCATGAAACGGATTTGTATCTTGCCCTTTTCAAAATTCGTGCACTGAAAAAAAATATGTAATGGCATAGTTTTGGTTGCCCTAGTAATTATTGATCTTTATACATATATTAAATATATTTTGGCAATCAAGTATATATATATATATATATGTATATGTATATACGTATATACATATTGTTACGTTTTACCCTAGTAGGGATTCAAACCACTCCACGGTTCGATCACTGGATTGTGAATAAATCAAACCACTTGCTTGTTGTTCACTATAACTTTATTTATCAAACACCACAATTCAATTTCACAGTACTTTTTTACACTGTTACTTTTACTACTTCACTATTTCACTTCTTATTCCTTTTTCCCGATTTTAATTTATCGCTTTCCAAATTCAGACTGAATGTCTATGCTTTCTACTCGCGTATTTATACTCATTTTTCCCGCTTCTCGGTCATAGTAGAATTTTCCATTTATTTATTATTTCGCCTGTATACTACGATTCATGCTGGTTTCCAAATACGAGCTTAGTACTGTAACAGTCTATCATTTAAAATGTTGGATTGTTAGCAGATATTACTGTGTGTAATCTTGATGCGGTTATTTATTTTGCCGGCTATTTCTCGTCGGTGTGGTCATGGGTGTTGCCAAGGACACAGTAATCTTGAATAAAACCGCTACTTAAATGAAATCTATAAAACCTATAATCACCTCATGCAAAATAATCCCCGTTCAAATTTCAATTCTATTTCCCATACTCTGACTTACACACCCATATGGTATGACATTACGAAACCGCAGAAACGAAAAATATACATGTTTACAAGAAGTTAAATTTATTCTAAGTAGAAGTTAAATCAAAATAAATTTTATTCTAAGTAGAAGTTAAATCAAAAAAAAAAAATTATTATATTAAAGAACTTAAAACTAGATATATAGCCTAAGACTACGGTTAATAAAGTAGTTAGTATTGTTATTGTTACCTGTGTACCCTTTTGAGGATACCGGACGATTGCTTACCCCCCAGCTGTAATCCGAACCACGTTCAGTTGCCGAAGTTGTGATGATCACAGAAAAACGTGCACCAGAAAAATTACCACCAA
This sequence comes from Tipula lateralis, assembly GCA_963932295.1. Taxonomy (NCBI): domain Eukaryota; kingdom Metazoa; phylum Arthropoda; class Insecta; order Diptera; family Tipulidae; genus Tipula; species Tipula lateralis. The sequence goes on along the minus strand of OZ010737.1, from coordinate 45,892,370 downwards.
AACAGCTTTGCGATAAAAACACCCCGTTGACTGCGTCCTAACTGCATGCCCAATATCACGGTGTATTGTAATGTTTTTATCACATAAGGCGTGCTCAATAAAAGTTCACTCTTTCGCACAATACAATGATACACTATGTATAGGTATTAATTAATAATTATTGATAGTTTATTTTATTATTTATTATTACATATATACATATGGTTATCAGAATCCATTATAGTTTATATATTAAGATTATTAGTACCCTTATATATTTTTAAGTAAGAGTTTTTTTTTATTTTATAACATAATGTGCTCAGGCACAAACAATAATTCACTATGACTATATGGACTATACAGTATGATAATTAACGCATATATATTGTTCGTTTTTGTTTTATATTTCTTATACTGAACTATCGGTCAATATAAGACACCTATGAGTCCACCATTCACAATTTAAACTGTTAATTGGCTCTTTTTGGCTCAACGTTTTATGTTGTTCATATAATCACTGATTAAAATTCTTATTATTTTTTTTTTATTTTTAATTTTAATCTTATTGTTGTACGATACTACACCGATACCGAACATCAGAATAATCCAATCGAAAAAAAAAATCTCTTCTCAAAATGATAACCCGTTGATGTTATCGGTGGGGAAAAAATGAAAAAAAATCAACGAATCATCACAGTGCACGTTCATTTATGACTTCTGATATTAATTACAGGTAAGGTTGTTTTGATGAGGCCAAGTTGTAATTGTGACCAAACCGCAATGCGTCACAGTACTTCTATTCAGTCATAGATGTCACCCGTGTCCGTAACACTACCCTCCACCCAAATCTGTTCGTCCCGAACAGGATCCAATTCCCTTCCTCTATAGAGAGCCAACCTTTCCAAATGTACAACCTTCGGTTTTCCTCGGATGACCTTCTGAATCCGTAGATTACATCACTGATTTTTTTAATCACCTTGTATGGTCCTTCCCAGCTAGGTTGCAGTTTTGGCGATAAGCCTCTCTTCCCGACTGACTGCTGTTTCTTAGTTTTTAGACCTCGGACTTCATATCGAGGTTGTACCCTGTTTCTTGGTTGTCTTATTCTTTGTACTGGCTGCTCTTCCTTTTTGAGTTTCACAACTCCCATCGTCTCTGTACTAATCTTATCTTCCAATTCACCCCGAATTTCCGTTGAATGTCGAACTATAATTCTCCGTACGATTGGTTCACCGTTATTTAACTGTAGTTGTAGCTTAAAATCTCCACAGTTTAACGTAGCACACCCTATGTCCAAAACGAATTTGTTCTTCTTCATGAAGTCCACTCCCAAAATCACCTCATCTACAATATCAGCCACCAAAATTTCATGACAGAAGTCCCTGTTACCAATTCGTATGGCCACTTCTTTCTTTCCCTTGATCTCTGCACTTTCGCCGGTTGCTGTTTGCAGTTTTAATCCTCCAATTTAATCAAGTTTATTTTCTATTAAATCAGCCCGCCACAATTGTCCGCATTGCTCCTGTATCAAGTGTTATCATACAGGCTCTCCCGTTGATTTCTCCATCTAATGTTAAGCCATCACCACCTCTTGTTAACCGTGGAACGGGGATGGCTGTCATGTTGGATTTTGTTGAAGAAGTTAAGTTTCTTTCTTTTTCGACCTTGTCATTTATTGTTGGCAATATTACAGGACGCTCCTTCTCTTCTGATCCCTTGCAATCTTCCCTTTTCCTCCAATACAATGATGATGATATCATCGCCCGCTTACGTTTAATTTCCCAACAATCCCTTGAAATATGACCAGGTTTGTCACATATCCAACATCTAATTCTACCTTTTCCAGACCGAAATTTTATTGGTAACCAATCATTTCCTGATTTGTTGTAATTCCTCGAGTTATAATTTCCTGATTCTAATCCGACTCGTCGTATTTTTACATCTGGTGTTATCATCTTATTAACAGTCTCAATTGTTAATGCACAAGCGATGGTCTCCTCAAATGTTGTTTTCGATGCTAACACTACCGCTCGTCTGGTTTCTACGTCACGAATACCATCAGTAAACGCATCAATTTTAATTCTTTCCGTGTATTCGGGCGCCATATTAAAGTGTGTTAGATGTACCAATCGCTCGATATCTGCAGCAAACTCTTGAAGCGTTTCACCAATACGTTGATAACGACCTTTGAGCTCCATCCTGTATAGTTCACGCTTGTGATCAGCACCATATTTTCTTTCCAAGGCCTGCATGACTCTTTGATAGTCCCCGCGTTCAGATTCTGGAATGATTTGCAACATATCTGCCGCACCGCCTTTTAACGCCACTATGAGAGCTGCGACTTGGTCTTCCTTACACCAATTATTTCTTACAGCTGCCGTTTCAAATTGTAATTTGAATATGTTGAACGACGTTGTTCCGTCGAAAGTTGGAGGCTTTAATTTAATTCCGCTGACTGATTTCAGGATTTGAGTAGCACCGCCATTAGTTTTAATGTCTATGATTTCTTTTTCCAGTTTCAGAAACCTTTCATCAGCCGCTTCAAATCGTTGTTCCATTTGACATTTTACTGTATCCACTTTGGCATCTAAGGAAATGGACATTTCGCGGAACTTTTCACTGACTTCGGATATAAAATGCCGTTGAACATTTTCTTGTTCTTCCAATCGTTCTAGCACAGTTTCTTGGCCGGTTCTCATTTCGGTTTTCAAATTTTCTTGGCCGGTTTGCAAATTTTCTTGGCCGGTTTGCAAAATTACTTGGCCGGTTCTCATTTCGGATTTCAAATTGTCCAAACCAGTCATCATTTGATGCATCGCCGCCATTAACTGCCCCATATCGAAATTTGTAGGTGCTGGGGTAGATTTATTTATTGCTGCTGGGGCAATGGTTGCACCGGCATTTGTTGCCCCTTCCACTGGATCCTCCGCATTAGGTTCGCCAGTATTAAATTCGTACTGGTCTGGATCGATGTTCTGTTCCAGCAAAGCTTGTTGTAGTCTCTCCTGTAATTCTGCTTTGCTACCCGTTGTAAGAAAACCCCGTGCATTCAGCTCGTTCTTCAACTCCGCAACTTTCAACTCCAATAGCTTCATGTCTCCTTATTCACAATTCCACCGCTGTCACCAATTGTTACGTTTTACCCTAGTAGGGATTCAAACCACTCCACGGTTCGATCACTGGATTGTGAATAATTCAAACCACTTGCTCGTTGTTCACTATAACTTTATTTATCAAACACCACAATTCAATTTCACAGTACTTTTTTACACTGTTACTTTTACTACTTCACTATTTCACTTCTTATTCCTTTTTCCCGATTTCAATTTATCGCTTTCCAAATTCAGACTGAATGTCTATGCTTTCTACTCGCGTATTTATACTCATTTTTCCCGCTTCTCGGTCATAGTAGAATTTTCCATTTATTTATTATTTCGCCTGTATACTGCGATTCATGCTGGTTTCCAAATACGAGCTTAGTACTTCTCGTATTCAGCCATAGATGTCACCCGTGTCCGTAACAATATATTAAATATATTTTGGCCATCTTCAGTAGTTATTTTGAACTAAAAGATGATTTTTTTTTCATGTTTTTATACTTTTCCAGGGTACAGTGTTTTTGTTTTAGGGTATAATATTTTATAACGTAGTTTTCGAAAATAGTTCGTAAAGTTTGTTCGTCATAGTACATATTAATTTTGTGTTGAGTATAGAAATTTATATTTGCGATTTTTATATATTTCAAATTCTTCTAGCATGTTCATTTGGTCGCTTTTTTCAGCTTGTACAGAATTTTTAAGTTTGTATCCATATTTGTGTAGTTGTGCTGAGTATCATTGATATGTAGAGCAAATCTTGATTCAGTTCTCAGTTTAGCAATATCCTTTATATGTTCGTTAAATCTTAGTTTAAAGGATCTACCGGTTTATCCTATGTAAAAAGACGCACTGTCTGATGAACAAATTCCGCTGTCTAATGTAAAGTTACTGTTTGGTGTAATTTGTTGTTCTAATTGTTAAGGGTTTTATATGCAACTTTATATCCAAATTTTTTGGAATTTTATATGCGGTTATTTTATGTTGGTGTGAGTGTTTTGATGTATAGTTTGATCCGTTTGCGTGGGTTTTCCAAATATTTTGAATGTGTGTTTATTGTCGATGTTTTTTATCGTTAGATCCAGAAAATTAATTGAGTTATTTATTCAATTTCCAAAGTGAATTTTATGTTTATGTTTATATTATATATATAATTTTGCATTTGGTCCAGTTGTCTGGTACATCTAGACCATATAGTACATCTAAACCATATTATTATGTCATTTACATATCTGTGCCAATATTTGATGTTTTGTAAAAATTTGTTTTTAGTATTAAGGATGTAATTGGTTTCGAAATAGTTTAAATATATTTTAGCTAACGTTCCAGATAGAGGACTTCCCATCGATAGACCATCAATTTGGGCGTAGAATTTTTCATTATATGTAAAATAATTTTGACTTGTGATTTCTTCTAATAGTTTTATAATTTCGTTTATGATGTTAATATTAATTCCATTTCTAATTAAATTGATTTTGGTTATGTTCAAAGTTACTTTTACTGGTATATTCGAATACATGTTTGTGACATCGAAAGAAGCGAGTTTTGCATTATTTGGTGTTTTGGATGCCGAAAAGTATTGTTTGTTTGTTATTATTTCTACAATCTGTTTTGTGGCTCGAGGCACTTCCAACTCTTTCGCGGTTCGCTTATTTACGTCCTTACCTTACGCCATTACAGCCAAATCGAGGACGTACGGGTATAGGTCCGATTTACGTAGAACCATCTGCACATTGCAAAGCTCCATGCCAGTCTATAGTACTGACATGGAAGATGGGTTGGCCCATGAATTGGTTGGTTCTGTTATATATACTAGAGTCGGTCCATACCATGACCAACTCGAAACATCAAGAATCATTTTATTATTTTTGTTGCGAATTTCGAATAAAACGAAAAAACTGGGATGAAATAGAAAAGTGTTTCTTGATGCAACTTCTTATTTTTTCTGGGATAAAATACTGGAATAACTTCACATGCTTTAATTTACGCAGCATATCAAACTTTTCGCGATCGATGAAAAGATCCCACCCGTACGACTGCCTTCCAGCCGGTAAATGATGCATCACCGAAAGATCACGCGGAGAAATCTTTAATGGTTAGAGGAAACCTCACCTCTATGATAGTGTAATAAAATATATGTTTATAGTGAGGATTATTTTATTTTTCATATATACTGACGAATGACGAGTGTCACACCAGTATCAACACAGTAAATACTACACTAAAGGTATTTCTCATTAGTTTTTATTTTATGGTTGAACAAATTTACGGAATCTATTAAAACAAATGTGACGGCAACTTGGACTTTTATTGAGATAATCATTTGTCCAAATACATTTAATTTAGCTTTGCACTATAGTGATAACAACGTCGTCATCGACTTTCTTAACGAAACCAAAAACTACATAAATCAAAAAAAATTATAAACTGTCAAAAGATCTACAGATTTTGTCATTTGACGGTATAATTCAAACAAACTGTGGTATTATTTCTCTGTCCAAATCATTATCACAAGAAAATATTTCATATTTGATGACTTGGCGATTCACAATTACTGTACATCATCAGTAATTGTGAATTTATATAGTCCTTGTGGTTAGCTTTACATCCCATAAATATGTCTGGACGTCATCACTGTTGATTTTTATCACCATTTATTTCTTCGTTTGGATAAGCCATATCTAGGATTTGTTGTATCTAGTCAGGTTGCATTCTATGAAGAGGTATTATCCCTTAATCGTTTCAATTTGCTAAATTGTTTCAGAACTGAACGGACCTTAATCCACATAACATATTAAGGTCCGTTCAGTTCTGAAAATAAATAAATAAATATATCTATAAATTAACAAAACGAGGTTTCGGAGAGTTAAATTTACTATTCAAATTTTACGTAAATACAATTTTAAGTATAAACTTACTCTAACTTAAAACTAACAGTTTTTCTTTCTTATAATAAAATAAATAAATCAAGAATTTAATTAGAATGGAAAAATGTTTTGTTGATGTTGCAATAGTATTGCGTGTGCAACTAAACTAAATTGGAAGGTTCATTTCTCACTAGGTCTTAAGGAATACCAGAAAGAATACGTGTAAACAAGAAAAATTTAATCATTCATTTAACCTCCCATGATCACCAACATCATCTTCACCAACATGAAATTGGTAAAATATGTAGTATTGTTCGCAATTTACATTCTAGAGTATCTTTTACTATGTCAGTGTATTAACACTGGCGTAATAAAATAGAATTTGGAATGTATGTCTAGAATAACACTGGCTTAGTGAGATGATATTTGGGATGTATGTCCATAACTGACTGGCGTGATTGTGTGGAAATACGAATGTATGTCTATAACAACACTGGCTGATGAAAATATAATTTCGAATGTATGTCTCGAACAATATTGGTATGGTTGGGTGGAATTTAAAGTGTATGTTCATTATAACATTGGCAGCCAAAGTATTAATTTCTACATAATTGTTAATTATATGCAACCAAAAAACGTATGCAAGTACTATTTTTAACGTACACATTTTTTTAAAATTAATGGATGAAATTATCATCGACATAACAATACTTAAAGAAAACGTTACAGGACAAGTTCAAATTGTTCATTGAAGATGAAACTGAAAAGGTAGTTGAAAGCTACACACGAATGTCCGTGGAATATGGTACCGTAGAATATACCTATAGTATCTTACCAGAATCATATTTAATTTGATATATTTCCTATCTTTTGGTTAACTATTCGTTTTCTATATTGAGGAGCAAACTTAGCACAAAACTTCTTCGTTGCATCTCTTTGAGGATGAGTGCGTACGAAGACTGTTTGTCCAATATTGTAATTAATAGGACGTGTTCGTAAATTATATTGCTTAGTTCTTTTTGGTAAGCTCTCTCAATCCCTGACTTTACTTGATCATAATTCTTCCATTGCCAAACAAATCTTAATCTGTTTCGCAATGAAAGAATTATTTCACCATCTGATAGTGAGCCTAATTGTTTTAATAACGTATAATCATCACAATGGTTTATTTTATAATAGCCAAAAAGTAAAACGTGTGAAGAATTCTTTATGGTCTCATGGATACCATTACGAAATGCAGAAGCTAATTCCTGTAAGTGTTGATCCCAATTTGTGTGTTAAATGTCTGATAAGATCTAATCGCAGATAAGATTGAACGATTAACTCGTTCGGACAGGTTCGACTGTGGTGAATAAACAGCCTTTTTTGAATCTTTCACACCATAATTTTATAGTAGATGTTGATATTCAGTGCTCTTGAATTGCGGACCATTGTCAGAATGGATAGTTTCGAGAACATTATAAACAAAGTTCCCAAGGAATTCTACTATTTGGAGCGAAGAACCTGTACTAAGAGCTTTTACCAGAACGAATTTTGTGAAGTAATCCAAAACGATTACGATTACTGTCTGTCCCTATTTTGAGCAAGGATAAGGTTCAAACAAATTTATTTATATACGCTGAAATGGGCAACAAATATTGTACATACTGACCATTGGAGGTTTCATTGTTCTATTTGGAGCCTTTGACATTTTAGAAATTTCAAAATTCTTAGTAAAATCTCGTACTTCTTTCGTCATGCCTGTTGTGGCGAAGCATACAAGGAAATATGTTTTTATGTAATTTTAAGTTTAATTAATTAATATTCGAAGTATCACACCAGGAAAAAAATTTTGTTATGAAGTAAGATGTACTTGTGATTAATCGGGGAATACTAATTGAAAAACAAATTAAAAAGATAACAAATGAAGTCGGAAAGGGGAGAAACAAAAAAATTTTGGTACAAGGTGGACTAAAACAAGATAAAACAAAAAAAATTAATGGTGTGGTGATAGACGCTGTTCATATACCTGGTGTCGTACTCGCTCTGTTTAGAACATAATAATGAATCATCTAATAATAAATAATTCTAAGAATAATTTTAATTAAAATATAATAAGTAAACTAATAATAACAGAAAATTAATATGGTGAAAAAAAAACTTAATCTATCTAGTAAGAACGAAGAACACGTGAAAATAATTGAATATTAATCTAAATTGAAACAATATAAAAAAATAATATTAATAATAATATATAAATATAAATAATAAGAACTATTATAAATAAAAACATTATATATAAGAATATGCTCGCGCTTGTTTTACCTTAAATTAAGTTTGTTTACTGTATTATAGTTTCGTTTTAAATTTAGTATCAATTTTTGTAAATAATTAAAAATTTTTTTTTGGTGATGGTGTGTAAAATATAGCAATTTTAAGTATTGAATTGATTTTGAATAATAATTATATGAAATTATATTTCCATAAAAATGGCGCGAATTTTTATTTTTTTTTTGTTTTTTTATGAACTTCTAAATAAAATGAGTCCGTAAACTTCTTAATCTTTCAATTGGCGATCTTAGTCAACGTCTTCGAAATTGGTGCATTATTTAGAATTCACTGCAAATTATATAATAGCTTTCTGGTGGTCCAAGAAAAACCCCGACCAACGACTGCTGTGCTGGATCATACATCCAGCCTGGTGGCAAATTTCCAGACCAAAGTGTAAGTTGTTCTTGAAAATTTGTTACACTTTCCAATAGTTAAATCGACGTTATCCCTCAAAAGTTTTACTATGTTGCCATGTGATGCTAACGGATCGTTGTTCTTTTTTATAAGACCCTCTCGCAATTTTACGAGTACCTAAAGTTTTCAAACTGAAAGATCAGATAATTCGTCTGTTTTCTTTGGTTTCAATCTGTTAAAAATGCGTTTATCGTCTACATGGAAGACTCGAAAATTATTTGAGCCGGCTACGATTTTCTGGTGTAATGTTTTATACTCTTCATTTTCAAACTGATTTGGCTGAATTTCTAGAATTCCTAAATTTTTGTTTAACTTAGACATAGTGGATATGATCTCGTCTTTTGTCTCACAGTAAATCCTGGATAACATATCAGGTACTCGTTGTATTTTCCTTTTTGCAGTTCGATGGAAAATTGGTATCCTTCTAGTTTCAAACTCCAGCGTGCAAGCCTCCCACTTAAATCACGTTGGCCCATGAACCATTTAGAACTAGCATGATATGTAATTAGGATAAATCTGTGTCCTTCTACATACGGTCTAAACTTTTTTATAGCTATAGTATTGCCGCTTAACACTCAAGTTCTGTTACAGTAGAATTCTTTTGAGGTCGATTAAGCTTTGGGACATAAAAGCAATACGTCTTTCATTTTCAGCATTATCCTTTTGTAATAAAACAGCGCCTACGCCTTCCGTTTAAAGCGTTTGGAGCATCTTGCGTCCAAACGAATTTCCTTTTCCAGGGTGGTCATTTGTGGTGCCTTATCACATTTTGTGATAAGAACTATGATATAATGAAACTGTCGTAGCTTACTGAAGGTAAATCATGAATGAACAACTTTAAGTCGTATCATGAAACGAGTAAAAATACGACAATATATTCCATCTCGATTTTACAAGTTAACATTTTATACTGCTTGTCATATGGTTTCCAATATCATTAGTTATGTTGTCTTGCAAGCTTACATATTCGATTATCGACTGCCTGAAAGTCCAGTACAGCCTTTTTTACCTGTTGCCCAATCGGGAATCCAACTCCAAGATTTCCGAGGTTATCTCCACTGTGTAGCAACGGTCTCCACTTTTAGACCATCGAGTTTCTTGGAGCGCTACGAGTTCCAGCCGATACTCTTTCATACATGTGATAAGGCCGTTAAACGCGCCACGTTTTCGAAGTCACTGCACGTTCCACGTGCCGATCCTCATTCTCGTTTCCGGGTACTTAAGCGGGGGGTCATTATTTTTTTGGCGGTATCTGATTTTTTTTTTTTTGGTTGTGACATTTTTAACAATTATGATTTTTTACGGATGCGGGTCGTCAACCCAGCGATCCAACCAGTTTTAGTCGCCTCCTACGACAAGCTCTGGGTACTGTGGTGGTATTATATGGGTCTTATGTTTCGTTTTTAAATTTACGAAACATGAATGCTCCCACCCACTGGGCTTATATATATATATATATATATATATATATATATATATATATATATATATATGTATTTATATATATATATATATATATATATATATATATATATATATACATCAATAATAAATATAAATAAATAGATTTCCATAATCCGTCAATTCCAATTCAAAGTTAGTTTCATAACACCAATTTATTCAAAAACACCGACAAAACGAAACACTCATATTGACCGATCTTCTCGTAAACATCGACATACACAAATTAACCGGGTTACTCATAAACACCGACATACTAAAATTAAGCGATTTACTCATAAACATCTGCATCTCAACATATAAGGTTTAGGAAAAGGAAACAAAAACAATCACAGAAACGACTAAGGTGATAATACACTGCACTAGTCATTGCTAACTACATTATGTATTAGTGAATTATAATATGTTGTTAGTATAATCATTTTCACATAGGGATTTGAGTTTGTGATTATTGTTAGTTGGATAGGTAAGGACCATTCTAAATTCAACATATGTATTCGTATCGCCTCAACAGTTAAAACTGAAGTATTTAAAAAAACATCTTTGGGTCATCTCATCATATGCTGTATTTAAAGATGTGTCCCTATAATTCCCAATCCATCACCATCTAACGCGTGGGGAATATAAATTTCCGTATTGACCCGACAGCATTTCTATATACAATATGATGATCTAATACATTGTCAATTCGTTTGTAAGGGGGAAATATTATCGAACTTAAATATTAGCCGAAAATAAAAACAAAAATCAGGAAAACTTCTTATGAATGAAAAATTTGAGCATGTATCAATAAATAGGAAATTTATTTTACGATAGTCTTGATAACTAATCATATTTAGATGCCTCGTATACAAAAATTGAAGTTAATTGTAAGATACTGTATTGTAAGATACAACAAAAAAGCAAAGTCAAAAAATTACTAGAAATCGACAGTTTAAGAACGTATTGTACAAATTTTGTTGTTTTCTAACCATTTACTCATACTAACTCATAAATGTGAAAAATTGGCCTGAGATGGAATGGTATTGCAATAAACATTAAATTGTATCCACTTATACTCTTTCTCTTTCTAGATATACAAATTTTCATTTAAAATAGGTTTTTGTATACTCCTTTTGCTCTTTAAAACAAATAAAGAAGAGAATGAGAAAACAAAATTAAAAGTAAAAACTTATTTCAGTATGTTTGGTTTGATACGAATGAATACACAATACGGGTATATTTGGTTCATTTTAACTAAAGCCTGATTTCCATTATGAAAAAATACTGACAAAATAGTCAAGGCGGGATAAAAGATATAATTTTTCTTAAAGTGCGAGAGAAGTAAAAAATATTTCCAGTGTAAAAAATTATTCAGTACTGAATAAATTTTTATGGTTACTGACAAAATTATCATAGCAGTACCGACAAAATATATCAAGAGAAGTAATTTTATTCAGTACTGGAAGAATATTTTATAGGAAAAATGTATATGGATAATTTTTTATGGTCAATTCATAATTTTAAAATTTCGTTTTATCTCATTCATCTTAATTCATTGTGGAAATAATGGAAATAATGAATAATTATGTTAAGTTTATTTTTTTTTAATTTATTGTTGTAGATTCGAAGCGTTTTTTTTTCAATAACAAAAAAATTTTTAAATTTATTAAAAAATACTGACATTTTTTTCATAATGGAAATCAAACTTTTTTGAGGAAGGTAGCGATATGTTTATCAAACAATTTGATATATTTTATTGCCAGATGTTTGGTTTCTTTTGGAGAAACACAACAACCTACATTAAAACCTTCCATATTACGGGTTTTACTATTCAATAGTTTGGCACATAATGCTTTGTGTAATTCAAGATCAAAGTGCTGCTATAATCTTGTATTAGAATTAATTAAAAAGATTACCTCTGGTGGGTTTTATTAATTATTACGGGTTTTCTCGTGGTTTAACTTTTATTCTGCCTGTATTTGAATTGTGTGGCACTTTTATATAAAAACAGGTTACTCGAATTATGTTACTCGAATTAAGAAAAGCTAAGAAATATAATTTGAACAGTTGCAATATTATTTGCATATAAACGAAATTCTATATTATTATTTTATAATGTTGATTAATCAACAGCTTTATTTGAATCCTGTATGAAATTAAAATTATGATTAGATCTGTAAGACTATATATTGTGGTTTTGATATAGTGCCATGTATATTAATGTTAGAAGGGATTGAAAATTGTTTTAATACTATCACTACCATTATAGGATCATTATATTGACGACAATACAATCCTGGACAAAATTACGCATATTTTTTTTGTAATAAAAAAAAATCCCGCTGGACAATTTCAGTGGAACTGGTATCAAATGATACCAAATTTATAATTTTCTCAAAAAAGGCACAAATGTGGCGTTATGAAATTATAGCGGTTATTTTTCATTGCAAAATGTTAAAATGTGTCGAACTATTTTTTTTTTAAATTTTCAAAAGCGGTTTATAAACATTAAAACTATAGCTTTATTACAATTTAATTTGATTAATTTAATAATGACACAATGCACTTTTGATTAAACATTTTTGAAAAATTTAATTGATTGGCTTGCAGTAAACTTTATTCAAGGTGGTTTCTGATAAAAATATAAATGTGCTATCATTTGACACTAGTAGTATTAAAATTGACCAACGAGATTTTTTTTTATTACAAAAAAAAATGTACGTTAATTTTGTCCGGGAGTGTATATATGATCAGTAAAATTACCTATTGATTGGTGAGATTTTAATTGGCGAAATTCAGCTAAGAATATGTTTGTTCATATGTTAGGAATTGATGCTTAATGTAATTATATAGTTTTTTGATAGTTTAAAATCGAGTTTTTAACAAAACACTTTATATTGTTGATTGATTTTATTTTGTAAATAAAGTTAACTATTTGATATATGCTCTTAGTATATACTTAGTATGTACTCTTAAACAACTTTTGTCTCATTAATTCTCTGAAAAATAATATGTTATTCTAATAATTTCCTTTTATTTACTTATATAAGTGTAAATGGATAGGATTTCTTAAGTGACATGCTTAAGATTGGATAAGGATAACTAGAACCGGGATTTCCTACTACATCCTTTGTAATTCTAACTTTGTGTTTCATCATCTTAAATATATGTAAATATCGATAAACTTTTTAAAAATCTTGATAAGAATATTCCGAAACGATATTATATGTTATACAACATGTGACTTTTATATTCGAACTTGAGCTGGATAATAATTTAGTTATTTTCTTTCTAGAAATGGCAACAAAATCACCAGCAGTTGGTATTGATTTAGGTACAACCAATTCGCGTGTAGGTGTATTACAAGACGGTAAAGTAAAAATAATTTCCAATGATCAAGGTAATCGTACCACACCGTCATGTGTAGCATTTACCGAAACTGAACAATTAATTGGAGATGCCGCTAAAAATCAAGTCGCCATCAATCCTACCAATATAATTTTCGGTAAGTTATTGAAATTATTATTTCATTGTAGAGTGTATATAACGTGATTATATGAATTACAGATTTTAAACGTTTGATTGGTCGTAAAATTGAAGATCCAGTTGTTCAGGCTGATATGAAACATTTGCCATTCGAGATTATTGATATCGATGGAAAACTAAAGATTCAAGTTATGTATAAAGATGAAAAGAAACACTTCTTCCCGGAAGAGATCAGTTCAATGGTCCTAACTAAAATTAAGGAAAACACTGAAGCTTATTTAGGTAAAACTGTAAACAGTGCTGTGATCACGGTACCCGCCTCTTTCAACGATTCTCAAAGACAGGCCACTAAAGATGCCGGAACTATTGCTGGATTCACTAGTTTACGTGTTATCACCGAGTCAACCGCAGCTGGCTTTGCATACGGTTTAGACAAACAAGCCTCAGGAGAACGTAACGTCCTTATCTTTGATTTGGGTGGCGGTAATGTTAATGTGTCCATCATGTTGATCGATGATGGTGTCTTCGAAGTAAAATCAACAGCAGGAGACTCACATTTGGGTGGAGAAGATTTTGATAATCGTCTTGCCAATCACTTTATACAAGAATTCAAACGAAAATATGGAAAAAATCTAACCTCAAATAAACACGCATTGAGACGTTTACATACAGCTTGTGAACTTTCAAAGAGAACTTTATCATCATCCACTCAAGCTAGCATTGAAATCGATTCGCTATACGAAGGTATCGATTTTTCCTCATCAATAACACGCGTTCGTTTTGAGGAACTTAATGCCGATTTGTTCCGTTTGACCATGGAACCAGTCAAGAAGGCACTTGATGATGCTAAAATGGATAAGGCTAGAATCCAGGATATTGTTTTAGTCGGAGGATCATCCCGTATCCCAAAAGTTCAACGTCTCTTACAAGATTTTTTCAATGGTAAGGAATTGAAGAAATCTATTAATCCAGACGAAGCTGTTGCTTATGGTGCCGCTGTACAAGCAGCCATTCTGAACCGTGACAAATCTGAACAACTTCGAAACTTACTATTACTCGATGTTACACCATTGTCTTTGGGTATTGAAACAGCTGAAGGTGGCATGCATGTCCTCATTAAACGCAATACCACCATTCCAACAAAACAAACTCAAACCTTTACCACATACTCTGACAACCAATCTGTTGTATTGATCCAAGTATACCAAGGAGAATATGCGATGGCCAAAGACAATCACTTACTTGGAAAATTCGAACTTTCTGGAATTCCACCAGCACCACGTGGAGTATCCGAAATCGATGTCATTTTCTTTATTGATGCCAATGGTATCTTGAATGTAACCGCATTGGAAAAATCCACAAACAAGGAAAATAAAATTACTATCACCAACAGCAAAGGTTGTCTCAGCAAAGAAGATATCGAACGTATGGTCAACAGGGCTGAGAAATACCGTAGAGAAAATGAGAAACAATGTGAAAATATATCGGCCAAGAATGCACTTGAATCGTATTACTTTAACGTGAAAGCTACAATGCAAAATGTAAATATCAAGGATAAGATTCCAGAATCAGATAAACAAGTCATTTTAGATAAGTGCAACGAAATTATTAAATTGCTCGATGCCAATCAATTGAGAGTGAAAGAGGAATACGAACACAGACAAAAGGAACTTGAATCCGTCTGTAAACGAATTTTTGCCGGTGATTCTGCAGGACCAATAGTTGAGGAAGTCGATTAAGTGACTCAAATCTCTTAATTTACATTATAATAAAATGGAACCCAAGTTACATTTTATTATATTTGAAATCTACCGAATTATTTAAATTTGACTAAGTCTTTAATACAAATTTATTTTATTTTAACCGTCCAATAATAGTATTAAATAGTATAAAATAGTATATTTCGATTTGTAATGCTATTTTTAAGTAGAATTTAATTTCGTTTAGTTCAAGCATAAAATAAAAACTAATCAGAAAGTAAAAAAATGTAGCCTTATCCCGAATCAAATTTAATACATTAAAAATTTCAAACAAAAATAATTTTTAACTGATCGAATTGAGAAATATAAATTTATAAGAAAAATTCGAAAATAACAAGAAATGCGTTTCATTTATAATTTTAAAAAAACCTTCGCTATAATTTTTTAATCATTGGTAAACAAAGATGTATCTCAGAAAAAGAGTAAAAACCTCTCATCAAATAAAGCCAATACGCAACTATTATCTTTAAATCGCCAAGTTCATATCTTGAAGATCAAATATATTTTCGTTTCATCATATATTACCCTTATTTAGTGTAGTGTATGATAATGGGTGAATGATAATATGACGTAATGAATCTGTATTGTATCTTCATATCAGATCCATAGTAATGTAAAAGCAATCTAGGATTTTGGTCCCGGTTTCCCTGTAAGACGGGGAAACTCTAGGGATGTACGTATGGTTCGAATCAATACAAAATATCTTTTATTCGTTAATATGAAGTTATACAAATACATATAAACAAATAAATTGTTGTTGTAAGTTTAGGAAGATTTATGAAATACTTCACTCTCATGACTAATTTAAGAAAGTTAAATTAAATTAAACCGACAAGATCTCCAAAATCCATTATTTAATACATGACCCTATTTGTATTAATGACTAATTATTATTTACCGACCAAATGGCGCAGTGGTTAAAGTTGCGACAATTGGGGTGGGAGGTAGCGGATGGGAGGAATCCTGTTAGGGGCAGGATGGAAAAGAGATTTTTTATCATATGATGACAATCGGTGGTATGGATGAACAAGTCTATGACCTCCCCTGTTCGAGTGCAGAATTCATGGGCCAACCCATCTTCCATGTCACTGAAGGCTGACATGGAGCTATGTAATGTGCAGATGGATCTTTGTAAATCGAACCTATACTCACCCGTAGGTCCTCGATTTGGGTATATAATGAAGTTAAGTAGGACGTAAATAAGTGAACCGCGAAAGAGTTGGGAGAGCCTTGACTTGAGCTCCAAAACAGATTGCAAAGATAAAGACAGACAGACAAGACAGACTAATAATATGCGTCATGCACAAAACTGTCGTGGCTTAATGTTTGAAATAAGTTGTTGGATGATAGTGTTGATTTGTTACACGAGGACTGTACTGTAATTATTTCTTAAATGGCTCAGCGGCCAAAGCTTATGTTTATATGAAGCGGAAGGTATCGAGTTCGAATCTCGAAGCGATTTTCACCATATTATTAGATCGGTGGTGTGAATGAAAAAATCTAACCTGCATAGAGCTATGCATTATGCAGGTCATAGATGTTTTTATTTACGGTTATGATTTAATGTAAATCGAACCTATACCAGTACGTCCTTGATTTAGCAGACGTAAATAAGCGTAATGCTATAGAGTAATACCAAAGAATGTGTATCTTGTAGTACATTGTATGAAACGAAACTATGATTTTCGAAATGAGAACATTTGACAGTTTGTTACGAATTTCTAAAATCACTCGCAACCTGGCATATCTGACCGGCTATAATTACACTCAGCGAGGTCGGGTTCTCAAAACAAAATTAAAATAATAACACAAATTATAATGAAGTGAACTGAATTTATAACTATCATTTTATTTCTGATTGAATTTACATATTATACATCTTTTAGATTAATTTCCTTTATTATTTTTATTCCAATAATTAATGATTCTTAACATAAACATTATTGAGAGAAAAAAAAATGAAAATAATAACAGGAATAAAAATAATTCTATTTTAAAGAATTTGTTTAATAAATTTTTTCCATATCATATATTCATAATATACAGTTTTATATTAAATTTTAATTATTATCACACCATATAATCAAAAAATTGATTTGGGTGGAAGTAAAGGAAAAACAAATCAAATACTTATTATAATAATATAAACAAAAAAATACATTTATGTGAAATGATTAGAATTAAGTAAATTAAAATTAGAACTTAAATATTAACTTATGACTTAGACTTACTATACTGATTGATTGGTTTGATTGGCGACGCGACGCATATCTGGATGTTGCTTTTACGCGCACATAATATTTGTTGAGCACAACTATTTAATAATTATTAATATTATATTTGTATAGTTTTATTTATTATAATGTCACTTATTTGTTCATTGTTTGTGTGTTTTATCTTGTGCATGAATATTCACTCACAATTGAATTTTTATATTCTGAATTTTATAAATTGAATATATAATATATATTCACATCACCAACTAAACTTTATAGAACAGTTTTTACATATTTCACTTTTACAGTTCTATTCACTCAACTTTTATCATTTTCTTCATCTCCATATTAGTTTAATCACTTTATTTTCAAAAAAAAAAAAAATATTACTTAGATCACTTTTTTTTAAATCGCTTTTCGATATTGCACAGCTCTTTATTTTTTCTTTTCTGTCCCGTTTTCAAAACAATCTTCCTCTTAAGTCCTTTTTCTCCCACTTCACCTCCATTTTCAATTACCAATCATTTCCAACCAATCAATCAATAACACAATCGCTCAATTAACCAACCAATCAAAATTGTATTTCTCCTACTTATTATTTTTAATTTCACTTCCTTCCCGGTTTTGTCTTTTGTTTTATGATCATGTTCTTCGTTTTACATAATTTAAATGTTGTTATTATTTCTATTGCGTTTATTGCTATTTTTTATGGTTTTATTGCTATATTTTTTTTTTTTAAATGTGCATTTTATTGTACTATACTACGAGTAGGTTGTAAAATTAAAATTTTCCAAAATTAAAACAAAACTTAGGTAAACACAACATCTTTTTTCTTTTTAAGAAAATAACTATCTTTTCATACGCATTTATAATTTATAGATATTTATATATACTTAATTCACTAGATGTATTTCAGAGTAAAAATGGTCTTGAATTATCAAATTATCAGTAACGACTTTTAATTAATTAAAATAGGTCGTTATAAGTTTATAATAATTCATTGAAATTCTTACTTTAACTGTGTGGTTTAAAAATTCTTTTGTTTCGCCCTTCGCCTTAATTTTCCTTTTTTCATTGATTTTCTATTAATTTATGAAATATTATTAATAATTAATTTATTTTTTTAAAACTACAAATTTTATAAAAAAAATAAACAAATAGAAATACATAAAAAAACCAATATTTATAGTTTTTGGTATTCACTAACTGTATAACTGTAGCACTGTCATCACTAAAATGCAATGGGATGAGAAAAATAGCTCATTCCGAAACCATGTTTAAACCAAGTTGCAAACCATGGGTAGCAGTGAAACATTACAACGAATCGTAATCATGGTTAACTCGAAACGTTAGTTACGAGATACCAGATATGTGTCTATAGTATAAGGAGTACCTCGATCCCCAAAAAAGATTTCAAATATTAAAATCAAGCCAACAAGTTAAATGACTCTGAATTATTCTACAAGTCTCTGTTTTATTCTTTGTCGCCGGATGTAACTTAATAGTTAAAACAGTTTCTCATCACGCCGCGGTCTCGAGTTCGATTCCCGCCGTTGACCAAAAATTAACACGCAACCGGATGACATTAAAAACGCGATTGTGTGTAAAAACATTCGTTGGGCTGACCACCTACTATACAATGTGCAACAATGTTCATAAGGTCTCAGTTGAGACGTTTACGGCCTCTAAGCCATAGATTATTTATTTTTATTTTTTATTCTACAAGTCTATAACTGTTATTATAGAAAACGTTTATTCTCCTTAGTATTTATGAGAAGGAAATTATTCACACACATCCCATTTTGAATATAAGCTTATTCACGATGGGATGTATACATATATTGTATTATATATTGTGACTCCATCAAGCACATCATATAACGGTATTCGAATTCGGTATCTACCGAACCAACTGCCACAGC
The DNA here is from genome assembly GCA_963932295.1 of Tipula lateralis. NCBI lineage: Eukaryota > Metazoa > Arthropoda > Insecta > Diptera > Tipulidae > Tipula > Tipula lateralis. The sequence goes on along the minus strand of OZ010737.1, from coordinate 45,872,878 downwards.
TTCGATCACTGTGCCATTGCGGTCGGTCTCCATCAGTAGTAGTTACATGAAACTTTTTGAACTCAGATTAAAAGATATTAAATTGTATCAACTATCACTAAAAATAAGATGACTCAATAGCAATCTTGAATGCAGATATTTTTAAAAATGAAAATGAATTAGTATACTCTTCAGACTTAGGGCTAACCGAAATTGAATTCGAGCTTATAATAAAGTATTAGTTTATACTATCAGCTTTGAAAGATGAAAGATCTAATTTACTCTGAAAAAAATTACTCTTATCTGGCTTGTTTAATTAATCTTATTATCCGATTGCAAGCTTGTTTGTAAACGAAATATATTTTGGCTATTGCGGATGATATTCCATGAGCGAAATTTATCTACTCAATATCTGATTATATTTATAATTTCCTAAGTCATCCATTGAGGAGGTTTGAAACTAAGAATAATTGTTTTAAGAAGAACAGATAGTGCAAGATTGGAAATATCTATATAGTGGAAACATCTTTTAAACCAAAATTGATTCGAACAGGAGAAAAGAGTGTCAAATCGCCAGCTCTTTGAGTTGATGTACCATAACCATTTCTAGTCCGGTATTGCTAGTTACTTCAACATAACCTATTAGTATATCAATTCAAGCCAAGATTTGATGACCGAACTGACTATATAGGTATCATGATCCTGGGACTAGGTCTTATCGTACAGGTTGACGAAAAGAGGTTCTAATACTTAAATGTACTTCAATTTGGACTGACAATAGCTGGCATTAATTGATCTAGAATTGAATACTGAGAAACGAATTTTGTTAAAATCTGGACAGCTATATAGCTTATTGTCCTTTTCAAGAAACGCACTAAGACCCTTATTTACTTTTTAGGACAATTCAAACTTAGATTACTTCAGGGCTTATCGTAAACCTGATTTAGTCAATGATCAGAGATCATTGTCCCATTATGATATAGAACAAAAAATTGAAACGTTTACAGTCTTTAACAAATCTTTAATTAGCAAAAAAAATTAAGAACAGTTTTATACGCATATGTAAAATGCAATCAGACTGTCGTAACTTAATAAAAAGCTCGTCCAAGCCAAAAAATCTAATCAGAGGTGAAAGAATCATGAGAACAAGTTTTGTTGATTTTAATAGGCACATAAACCAAATAGCAACTAGTTCCATCCAACATGGGGATTTGATTCAAAAGACTCCCCAGAATCCAGAAGAGTGTCCACAAGAAACTATTTAGAAATCTTAGTAAAAAGTTCATGTAGGTCAGTTTCATTTACCTACTCTCTATAATGGTGTTGCTTGTTACTACAGTGAGTGGAAAGGTATTTAATAATTATCTCTGATAAATTTATGTTTTCTAGTATCTTAAAAAAGGTATAGATGACCACGCACTTGCGGACTGAAAGTGGTCCTAAATTAAGGTAAATGAACCTGCTGTAAAATAACTGGCCAAGAACAAGATGCAGTATTTTTTTGCATTATATTTCGCAGATTGATTACCATTTAACCTTTAGATTGTCAGAAGTGGAGAAGTGAGTGATGTCGTTTATTGCAGATGAGACACGATATTTTTGAATGAACTTATATGACCTTGCTTCAAATAATTGCTTTGCTTGTTTCAGTCTGGCTTCTACACTCTGGTTTTTGAACACATGACATCGGTACAAGAGATATGACTGGCCGCAGATAACACACTTTAGTTGAACATTATTATTTGAAACGATGAATGATTTTGTTGTTCATTTTCACACAGATCTCTATTTGTTAGCTTTTCTCCAACCGATTCGGTACTGCCCGCAATTCTGTTGTTTCGTTGTCCAATTTATTAAAACCACATGTATTATCCATGAATCTCCTGTTTCTGCACTTCACCCAAATGCACACAACCCTTGAATTAAGAGATGATTGTGACCCTAAATCCATAGCAGTAGCTTGCCGGTACCCGATGTTACGTACTCGATTGCGGTTGCCAGTACCGTGGTTGGTGAGCAAAATATCATATGTGTTGGATTGACTATACTTACTGGCAATCTGTTGTGGTGATGTAGCAGATTAAACATTTTTTGTAATCAGCTTGCGGACTTATTCGCGAATAGGAGAGCCAATTTATCTCTGTATGTTACATTATCAGAATTGATAATACCACAGTCAGGAAAATGAACAGATAAAGAACATCAAGATTATACAAACATGGTGACTAGAAAACTTCTTTAATCACCTTTAAGATGAACAGGTTCAGCGCGTGATATTTACCTAACCCTAATCGCGATTCTTCCACTATTGTCTGTGTCATAAGTATATGATTTTAGGAGCATATCCGAACAGAAACAAAATGAAAAGCTCAACTAATTATTAAATTAGACATCCATTTAAAACCAACCATTACAGCGAACTCAGGTATGCCCTCACATTCTGCAAATTCTATATGACCACATTCAGTTTGAATATACTTATCCGTGATTGTTTAGTCTGTACTGATGATTGTAGTTCTCGATACAAAATTTATGTTTTTTTTTCTAAAGTCATGTCTGGGAAATTATAATTTGTTTGTATTTATTTATATAATTCATGTACATACATGTATTGCTATTTATTAATGTACCCAATTAACATTATCATCCGTAATGGTATGGGAGCAAACACACAAACAAACAAAAACTGGAAGAAAATAGAAACGGGATAAGATGATTTAATTTTAGGGGTATGGGGTCGATCGATTTAGTTGATATTTAATTTTGTTTGGATTATTGTGAATTATTGTTATTATTAAAACAATCAAATGTGAATTGCAATTTTTGTTTTATCTTGTAGTGATTGACTATTTTTAGTTTATTAATTTGTACAATTACTATGTACCTGTTGAAATAGTACGAATCCCCTGATTCGAAAATATTTTTATTTGTTTTTATGATGACTAAATGTTGATGATATTTCATAATATTAAAGGTTAATGAACGATAAAAGAAATATTTGAGGGAATTCCATGGTATTGGTATATATGTACCAATATTTGTATATAGGTACGAGTAAAATTAGTATCGAATTGCTGTAATTTGGTACATACACATCTTTAAAAAAAAAAAAAATTTGATAAAATAAATTTATCAACCTATCAGTGTTTTTGAGCGGTTACCGCGAGCGATCGCAAAATATTTTATAAACAATTGAAAGTACGAAGTGATTAAAAGTTATAAGAAATAATAAAATAATATCAAGTTATATTTGAAACCCCTATAGATTACGGGTAAGGAAAATGTGTATTGCGTGAAGTAAATAAATGTTACTCATTTAGTTTTTTTCTTATAATGATTGGCTATACAGCTATAGTAACTGTGGTACCGCCATCTTCAACTTCATAAATAAACCGCACGCGGCACTTTCAGACGGAATCATTTAGAGGGGCTTTAAATAAAAGATATTGGTGGATTTTCCTGCAATCGGCGGTGCGGGACTCGTATATAAACCTATACATTACATATTCAAACCCCAAAATATTGATATCGTATAAATAATCGACCAATGATTATACCGCGTTCAGCTTAATCTGTCCAGGAGAAGTACAAACCACGCGGTTGGACGAGTCCTCGAATGACAAAGCAGTACCATTTGAATAACTGGAATCCTAGATCAGAACCTCATTCGATACATACGGACATCAGAACCTCGTTTGATCTTTTCATAATTCATATAGTTTTATTATCTGAAATTTATTTTAAAATTTTCATTCATTTATTTTTATTTTCATTATTTTTTTGAATTAAGTGTGCGTGAATGGTGAAAAGTGTGTTGGGAAAACGGGTAACGGGGAAACATTTAATTTTTTTTAGTAATCCGACATAAGCCACCAATGGGTACCCTTGGATACTTATGGTAAGTGAAATTTTTTTTGTATATATAATTCGGCGAATAAATAAGGAATCCTCACACACTTATATTTACATATTTACATTAAATTTAATAAATTTTTTTTATATATATTAATATACTATTAATGGTTTTTCTTCAATAAACATGTTTTTGAATTAATATGGAGTAAAAACAAAAATTTTGTGTGATTACTGGTGTTATATAGATGATGCTGTCCAAAGAGTTCTATTCTCCCAGAATTGATTTTGTGTTATTGATGTCAAATAAAAAATGTGCAGGAACCTCCTAAGCCGGCATGAGCAAACCCGAACTTATTTCTGGGAAGCACATTTTTATTCAGTACAATCTTTAGTTTTGCTTACGTCGGATTTTCGATCGAATTTGTTTTATCCGGGAAGTATTTTTTTTGTGAATTTAGTTGATTAAATTGATAATGAAGTGCTAGTGAAGGAAGAAAATAAGAATGGTGCTCGGTAAGTAGATGTTGCGTTAGTCAGTTTTTTTTCCTTTCTATCCTTTCACTAAATCCTATTTCCCTAGCGGTCTTTCAAGACTTACTATACGTCTTTGGGATTTCTCACTCCCGATTCCCTGAGTTTTAGCCGGCTCAATATGACCGCTCCCAAAGCGTTAGTAAGTATCTGATAACGGTCGTGCTTAAAGTAACATGCTCCTGCATGCACATTTATTACCGAACCGTTACAAGTCATATCTAATCCAAGCGATAACAACGATTCACATCGTATATACTTTTTGAACTAATCTATTGACGACAGTTACTAAGATTCAAGGGAACAATGGATCAATCGTGCTATCTCGAGACAGTTTAGCATCAGCTTCAATTTCGAAACTAGTCCACATCATAAAAACTCAAAATTATTTCTTATACTAGGTCAGTATGAGCCTTGCACAAAATATGTTCCATCCCCTCGTTTCATTTCAAATGTTTACCACAAAAATTCATAACACAAAGAAAATTATCTACATCACCATTCACCACTAATCAAATATATGACCGCCCAATTTTCTTGTTTTGATTCAATGAAAATATACAAAATTTCCCAATTGAATCATCACCGTATCGCGCACTAACAAGCAATCGCGCAACGTAACTAACCCGCGAGAGTGAATCATTAAAAAATATAATACAAAACAATAAAAATGTCATAACACCGCGGGTCATATAAATAAAATTGAAAAAAAAAAATTCGCGTACGAAACACACAGACGTACATAGATACTTCTTAAGAAGAGTTATTTCTGGCGCAAAAGTAATTCGAGTAATTGAAATATAATGTAATGGATTTGGGTGGCCAAAATACTTAATATTTTGTTACTGTGTTTATTTTAAGTGGATTTATAAGTAAGTATTAGAATGATCGTGGGATCTTAATTTTAGTTTTGAATGAATTCTTGTATTCTGTTTTGAAATTCGTATATATGGTAGATGTAGAGAATAGGTCGTGCTAAAAACCACAAACGTAGATTTATTTGTATACGGTGAAATTAAAACAAATATTGTAAATCTTTCATACTTTTATCACAATTCGCATTGTATACATCAAATCGGCCAGATATAGATTACCATTCGAGCATAGAAATCGTACTCGATGGCAGTGCAGTCTATGAAAGAGAGTATGAAGGACAGAAGTCCAAGAATTAGTGTTCAACAGTTTCTTCTTCTCCTTCCCTCACATCTTTCATTCGGAACAATGTCCCTTGAGAATAGTCAACAAGATCCTCAAAGTGCTCCTATCATAATTCAAGAAGGACTGAGGTCTTTACTGAGGTTGTCCCATCTCCTCTGGTGCAGACCACCAAAGTGATAGTTGATTCTCTCTGAAGTGATAATAAACTCACCCAATACGTTTCCTTTGATATCCATGACTGAGTATCTAGTGAAGTTGAACTTCATTCAGACTCTCTATTCGATTCATGGCAGTTACCGGTTCCAAAACAAGTTTCGATGAAACAGTATTGGAGTCAATCTCTTTTCATAGTGCGCTGCTGTCATGCTAGGTAATATTCTCCTTAGTAGGTACGATACTGTCTTTCAGGCGGAAATTGTAGCAATTTCTGCCTGAAAGACGGTATCGTAACTATCAAGGGAAATAGATAATTTCACCTCAGAATTAAGCATGTATCACAGATCAAATTACAGCATACACAGGTTAGATTACAGCAGAAGAGAGCTGTTGTAATCGTATTTGTGTTTTTCGGTAATAATTGTACGAAATATTTTCCTGAAAACGTACTCATCATATGTCTCCCAGAAGGCATGTGAGCAAATTTTGCTGGTCTACCTTCCTCCATATTTGGCACGAATGACAAGAGTCTGATCCTTAGAACCAGCGGCAGCAGACGCTCACCCATCTCAAAAGCTGCAGTGAACCAAAAATATTTTTTGAAACAAGGCAAATCAGCAATTGTCCAATTACCATATTGGATGACAAACAAAAGCCGTTTTTCAAAGAGAATTCTTACAAACATTCAAGGGTCTGAGAAGCAAAACTAGAGGCTCTTAGACACGTCTAAGACTAGTTAGTCTTATATCATCCAATTTTATTACCCCTATAGTCTAACCTAAGTGTTTAGGTTCAGAAGTTCGGGAATAAACGATCGCCTTATATATTAAAGGATTTTTAACCACGACCCACAGACTTTAGAATTAAAGATCTGCTGTACAATAATCACATTCAATAATCGCATGTTTAGACGTTCACTACAGCGGTTGCTACCTGAAGTCCGATAAGAAATCTAACTCATCGTCTTAGGTTTCTTGAAAATTTTTATTAATGAATAAACAAATTAAATTTGAATTGTATACATATAATAATTGGAATAGTACTAAGACCTGCATTATCGACCTACTACTTTTTGACATCAGTACCATCTATCATCCGCTATTTGCTACTGGTAAATTTTTATATGAAATATCAATCTATTCACCGAAAGAGCTCGCTACTTACACCAAAACAAAATTAAATTTATACCATTTAGAAAGCATGTGTCAAAATTGTGTCAAAACAAACATTCGCGGTTTTGTTTAATAAATAATAGTTAATTATAAAAAATTAAAATAAATAAAATCGCTAAATGGATATAGATCCGTTGAAACCGAAAAATGTGCCTCTCGCGGCCGACACAGTTTTATGGTTTGAATTTTTATTGAATCCTGATCTATTGACAACACATTTAGAAAATCCTCATATTGGTAAGACTATGATTAATAATTAGTTTAGCAATAGTTAATCGTAAAATAAATATTTCAGAACCAACTCCAATTGCATTGATATCACAATTTTTATCAATTTCTCGTGAAATTCCATTGGATGCTAATCAAACACCACCGGAACCACAAGAAACACAAGCCCAACAACAACAAGTGCAAACTGAGAATTTCCGATTCAATCGAAAAGAGATTGCGCTCAAAATCTTATCACTAAAAATTGCTGCACATTTAAAATGGAATTTAGATTTATTTGAAAAGAATTTACCAATTCGTCGTCAAATGCAACTGCTAAGTTATCTGTGCAGTGTAGCAACTGGAAAATTTTGTATACTGCCCACGTCATTAGTACACGATTTTGCAGCAGGGCAAGAAGGTTCCGAGCATGCACTTAAATTTGCTTTGTTTTTAAGCCATTTGTGGGTAATACGTGTTCCAGTCGTCCGCCCGGATCGTATCAAAAGCTTTCAAATGATTATGCAAAATCTACAGGAGCAAATCCGTGAAGATTATATAGCTGAATCGTGTTTTAATTGTATACCATCTAGTCTGCAGTATCTTGTGAAACTGGAAAAGTCCGAAGAACCGTTTAAGATGTTAACCGCAAACGCATTTGTAGCGCTACTCGATTCGCATGAAGAAATTGTACGACAAAATTTCGATTCGTATATTGTGCTATCGAAAGCTGAACTAAGAACTCAAATTAATTTTGATTTGTGTTCGTATTATCTTCACGCCCGTAAATATGATTTAGCTAAGGAGAGTGTGATTCGTTGTCGCGATAATTTAGCCGAACTTAAAAATGAATATAAAACCGGCGAACCATATAAATTTTGCACTGTCAATGAAGATATGCTGCACGGTTTATTATTAGCATGCGGTATTGTAAAGAAAAATCCAGGCCTCCATGAGCGAATGATTGAGTCAAGTCTAAATAAGTTCGAAAATTTGGTCGAAATTTTGAAAGAGGACAACAATATAAAAGAAATTCCAATCATAAATCGACAAATTGTTGAACTTGATATTCAACCGGCCATTTCTTGTGGGCTCATTACGAATTCGGACAATGTACAATTGCATACACTCGCCGTGAATACGATACGCAGTGTTATTGATGACGGGAATATTGTTTCACATTGCGACTTTATGGAGAAATACAAAAATCTTAAAGATTTTCCAGTATTGATACAAGCAACAAAAGATGTATTGCAATCGTGCAGCCTTAAAGATCGGTTAAAATTGAAGCAATACTATTTAAATATGCTGCTAGCTAGCGAAATCAATAATCCAGTTGGTTATATTGTGATCGAAAATGGTGTGAAATCATTGGATTTATTTAGTGATACCGAGTTGAATGATATAAAGCATCAAAGAAGTGAAATGGATGTAGAACTTCCGGCAATTGCAATGCAAGTAGATTTTAAATGCAATGAATTAAAAAGTGAGTATTGGTTTTGATTATTAGAAAAAAGTTATGCCGAAACCCGGGATTGAACCGGGGACCTTTAGATCTTCAGTCTAACGCTCTCCCAACTGAGCTATTTCGGCACATACAAATGAATGATTTAATCATATTCTAATATTTAACAATGCCCCTAAATGAATGCTATTTCTTTACATAGCAGTATAGAGACCTGCGCTCTATATTACATATATTCATAACAACTTCTCTAATATTGACATAAAATATGAGTCTATTTGAACTCGTAACTATCCATAGAGTCGAGATTCGTCATTATCCGAATGTTTCTAGCTTTAACCAGTATAACAATTGGTCTATAAAGATTATTCGATTTTATTTATATATTTTCAGATCCAGTTCTTGAGAAAATAAATTTAGAACGCCAACTCATCAACTGTTTTACTCCGATTGGGATTCGTAAATACATGGTTAAGTTAGCGCCAATTCTAAAGAAACCTTTATGGGGAATCTGCCAAAATTGGAGCATTCCAATTCCATTGCATTCTGTATTAATGCAACTACAAGAAGGTTTTCTTCAAGATTTTTCCTACATCCTAATTGGCAAAGCGAGAGAATTGCGCGCAAAAAAAGATTATACCGGAGCTATAAACTTGTTGAATGTAATTAAAACCGAGTTAAAGCGACCTGAAATTAGTGGAAACAATCAAATTGTCACTAAACTATCTAAATTAGTATCATGGGAAATACTTCTATTCCAAATTGGTTGTTCACTAGAAGAATGGCCCACTAAATGTATCGATAATACAGAAATGATAACAAAATGTAAGCAATGTCTCGTTTCAATGCTTAACGGAGATAGTGTTATTCCACGTATGACAATCTTAGAAAATTGTGCCACTATGTTGCTGAATTTGAGCGATTGGAATAGTATTGTATTCCCAGATATGCGACTACCAGCGCTAGAAATTATATCAGCATTTGCTAACGTTGGTTTAGATAAAGAAAAATTCAAAGGAAATAGTAAAAAATGTCGCGATTGTTGGGATTATGTATTGCCAATGTTTGGAAATGTACCGCAACCGAGTAAGAATCGAAATATATCGCGCGATTCACCAACCCTATCGTCAAATTTGAAATATTTGAATCCTTTTATTCGACGATTACGTGATCCGTTTGTCATATCATTGGTTGTTTCGCTGTTGGCAAAGTTGCATAACATAATGAAGGACGAATCAAATTTGGATTTAAATGCAGAATACATGTTCTTCTGGCCTACGAGCATAAGCAAGTAAGTATTTTGATAAATGATCGCTGGATTGGATACACTTAAGTTTTATTTTATTCAAGCGCAAATGCCTATAACATCAAGAGCGTGGACGAAATTTTGAGTGTTTTATTGAATCAGGCACTTAAATTTCATCCGACCAATTTGGCGTGGATTAAACTAAAAGGAGATTTAGAGTTTTCCAATGGCAATAATGAATGTGCAATGAAGTATTATGTAAATGCGATTATTGCGTCCAACGATTTCTGTACACTACATCCACAAAGAGCTTTCGACGATTTTCTCGTCAGGCGCATGATTAAATGCAGCTCAAATCTAGGATGTTATATGCAAGCTGCAGTACTTTGCCAATTCTTAAGTGAAATCGACTATGTCGCAGCGTTCAAAAATATATCCGAAAAGAACGCAAGTTTCACCGATGCCATGGATGCATACTACACTTGTGTGTGGGATCCAACCTTGCTGGAATTTATCGTCAATTTACATTCGAAAAAAGGTGAGCATACGCGTAAGCTACAGGCTATCTCGTATATAGGACAACTCGAACTAAATGCAAACAATAACGATGAAATAAAGCACGAGGCGGCTGAAATAAGAAAAACTCAGTTTCTGCGAGCTCTTGCTAAACAATATTTATTATAAGTTTTGTAAACAGCTTAAACATTAAAGATGATAAATTAAAACAGAACATACACAGTGATACAGATTATTTTGGTTTGCGACCCCGATTAGCACTTCCTGGTGTTTTAATCTTTTTATTTGGGGTAAATTTTTTGTCCTCTTGTTTTCGTTTCGGTGTTTGAGTTTGTGTTGACGGAAGAACTTTGAAAAAACTATCCAACCGGCCTTGTGTAGTTGTACTTTTAGCTTTAAGCAACTTTTTAGCGCCTGACCTAATACGATCTTCGTTAAATTGGCGATCGCCGCATAAATATTTGACTAAACCTTCTTCATCCGGATCGATCCATTTAAGATCGAATTCTTGGGCAGGAGTAACATCGGGGCGAATAAATAATTCACGTGCCTGTCTATAGTTCCAGTCTTCTGGAACTTTATATTTCTGCTTGTCGATATTCGCTATAATATCTTCGAGATTCTTGTACTTATTGATATATTCAATTGCTTTCTTGGGCCCGATTCCTTTGATACTATCACAATAATCGCAACCCAATAAAATACATAGATCTATGAACTCATCACGGGATAATTCAAATCCTTTTAAAACTTTTTCGTAATTATACTCTTGCACGGGTAGCTTACGAGCTTCACTCGCTGTTAAATGGCGTAAAAGGACGTTGGTGCCAAATGTCAAAGCATCCATATCCTCCGTAGCGGTAGCAAATACTTTCCCAGACTTGACCAATTCAGCACACTGGGCTTCTGCTTCACACGGTGCATCAACATATGGAACTCCCATTAATGTTAGAAGCTCTTTAGCTTCTCTAGCATGATCTTTAGTCACTTTAACTAATCTCCGATTAAATTTATTCATATCTTCAACATCGCCGGCTTCAGTAGCTTTATCTAACGCTTTTTGAGCCTCCTCACGTTTTTCCGCTCGTTTTGATAGCTCACCCGATTTAAGATCTGGTGGTTTACCATCAAAAACATAAACCGGCTTAATACCGTTCTCGACTAAACGAATTGTTCTATAAAACATGCCCATTAAATGGGATGTTGTTTCACCATCGACTGTGGTGAGTTGAGCTCCTATTTAAATAATGGGTTTGATATAATATACAAAAAATATTAATGTCTAGTGCTACAATACTAACCATCACTCCGGACTGCTATCAAAAACTGGTACAAGCACATAGAAGCGTCTACAGCGATTTTACGACCAAAGTAGTGTTTTATATCACCTTCTTTCATCGCAAATGGTGCTATATCGGCTATTAATTTAGATAAGCCTAGAATTCCCATGGTACTTAATATTTACTAATTTTTTTATAAATTATATTGAGATTTTAGGTGACAAGTTCCCTGTCGTTTTACTAATATTGTGTTGTTTTTGTATAAATGGCGGGAAATGTCAATATCATGTCCACATGTAACTATCTTGATTTTTTGATAATTTCATGAACAAATAATTTTTTATTATTATATTTATGTGTGTTCTTAAATATTATTGCAATTTTAAAGAAAATTTAACTAAAAAATAATTGGAAAATTTATAAACCTAATACGATCTAATAATTGTATGTATATTTTGACTTTAAATCATGTAAACCTACGCTGAATTGAGTTAAGCAAACTAGTCAAAATTAAAGTCGTTATGGAATATTTAGTAAGTGAAACAAACATTTTACTGCTTTGACAATATACAAACAATTCTCAAGTTCAGTATGCTTACCATTCGAATTTATATAAAACTACAAATCGATTATATATTTTCTTTGTGCTGTTATGAATTGCTTACGTTCATATGCTAAAATCGTCACATTTATAATTACGTACTCATTTCGTGTGGAAAACACTAACTTTAACAAAAAAAACACGAAGATGATTAAGGAGATGGAATGTTTACCAAATTCTTTTCTATTGACAGTTGGTCAGAAGAATTCATAACAAAAACAATAGAATTTAATTTCATCTTGATAATTAAAATAAAATAGTGATAATGTGAAGTTTATAAATAAAAATATCAAATAAATAAAATGTTAATCAAATTTCGTAAATTATTTCAGTACGTTGCATTTATAAAATTTAATAAATAACTATTTTTAGTGACAATTTCTCTATTTTTAGAACTCGATCACTTAAAAGTATTATTGGACTGGTATTTTTACTAAGTGTATTTTATCATGAATTTTTAGTGTATATAATTCGGCAATATCAATGGTGTGACATAAAATGTACTTACTGTGAGTATTGCATGCTAGATTTCATTCATAAAATTCAGTTTATAATACGGTCTATTGATTTCTAGCAAATTGCACGCGAATACTACTTGTGGCCGATCCACAAATAATCGGCGAGACATACGATACAAATTGGTACAATCCGTTTGCAATATTCGACTCCGATAGGTATGCCAAGGTTATTTTATATCTATATATTAATAACTAATACTGTTTGTATATAATTATTTGCAGAAATTTAAAAATGACCTATACTACTGCCCTTCACTTTAGTCGGCCACAATATGTCGCGTTTCTAGGCGATCTTCTCGATGAAGGTAGTACTGCAACCGATGAAGAATACGAACACTACGTTAGGCGTTTTTATAATATAATTAATGTTAAATCGTCAACAATCGTCCCGTACAATGATCGCTATGATCCAAATATAATGATATTTTTGCCAGGCGACAATGATATTGGCGGCGAGCATGGCGATCCAATTACAAATCATAAAATCGATCGATTCAAAGCTGCATTCCCATCGAATAATGTGATAAATACGGATAATAATATAAATTTTTTTCGACTCACAAAAGACGTTTCGTTTCTAGCAAACTACGATGATATATCGCTTAGCATCGGCCTAACTCATCAATCGATTGTTCATACACCGGGATATCATCGAGATTTTGTAATATCAACATAATTTTTATTATAGTTAATATAATATATCTTTACATTTTGTCATTATAGGTATTTAAAAATATTAAACCTTCAGTTATATTTTCCGCCCATATGCACGAGTCCGTTAAAATATCATATAATACAACGTACGGTGCTGCAATGCAGAAACGTTATTTAGACGATACAAATTATAAATGTGATACGATTAAGATTCGAAATCTTAACTATGTTCTCGAGATAATGGTCCCGACATGCTCATATCGAATGGGTGTACAGGCTATTGGGTACGGTGTTGCTGTATTTGGTAAGTACTCTGTTTATTTTATAGGGATTGGTTAAATTTGAGTTGTGTTTTGTTTACCAAGGATTAGTAAACGTAATCTTTTAAACGACATATTTTTGAATATTCTTATCTTCTAACAAGATAACAAACGTTATCTATTTGGTGTATGGTTTAATACAATCGGTTCGTTAATAAATGAACACCGAATAATTTTAAATCAATTCTTCGAATTAGATAAATGTTGACATAGTTGTGATTAATTGTTGAAACTAAAAATTTCAATATTGTTAGGCAAAATGTTAAAAAGTCCGTTAGGTTTTGAAAACATCTAATCTATTCCGCTATCAGTTCATTGTTGTTGTAGTAATTTGTTATCAGTAATAATTTCGTTACTGTATAAAATTAATCAACTTTAGGTTATAATCGATAATCAAACTATAGTGATCTGCAAGAACAGATTTCAATACTTAGACCTTGTGAAATTGGCCATATCTAAGCCGATTTCATATCTTTTCTATTCAACATAACCACTTAACTGAAAATATTGCACTTTTCAGTAAACGTGATTATCCAAAATCCTAATAAAGGTTGCATGCAAAATGTTATGAATTAGGCGAAAATTGGCGTGGTTAGTAAAAAGAATGATAACGAACGTGATAATTTGAGAAAACCACTTTAGTGATATTAGGTGGTTAACCAGAATTATTGATTAACTATTATTACAGCACAAAAATTGTATTTCCAATGCCATAAAAAGTAGAAATTCATTATAAACGGTAGTAGCGCCAAAATTAGACTGGCGGCGACTTGGCCCAAATAAATTATATCGATTAGCTAATTGAAGTTAAGCCGGTTTGGTTATGATTTGTATAATGATAATAATAATCTTTTGGAGAATGATTGGCTTACTATTATTACAACAGCAAAAGTTGTATTTCAAATGCTATAAAATGTATAGATTCATTCAAGTACAGCGATAGTGACGCCTAAATAGGACTGGCGGCGACTTGGTCTAACTAAATATAAATAGCTAATTTGAACTTAAGCCGGGTTAGTTATGATTTGTATCTCTAAGATTTAAGCTGCTGTGTTGAATAATCTTATGGTTCGAGAATGTTGGTTCGATGTCTTTGATATTGTCAAAACGTGCAGGATGGCACTTTCTGGCGAAATTCTAGTCTCAGATGTTAAAATCAAACACAACACATTTTTTTAATCAAATATATTTTTTTGTCGGTTGTATTTCTAATATTTTTGTTCTTTTCCTTAAAATTTTCATTTTTCAAATTTAATTTTTTTGTCTTCGTTTTTTAAGTATTTAATATAAATAATAATTTTTGAAATAAGAAACACATAAAACATTAAAAATCTATCACAAAATTAAAGACATTGTTGTTAATGAAAAAAATAATAATAATAATAATTAAATCGGAAATAAATTATTAATAATATATATATTTTAATATATAGTATAAACTTATAATTATTTTTTATTATGTTAAATGGAATTTTTTGTTGTCATAAAATGCTAAATTTTTCTTAATTTAATACATTTTTGTTATTTAAATATTATAAGACTAATGCTGTTTGTAAATTATTTGTTTTATTGTAATAATTAAAAATTATAATTTTTAAAAAATATATATATTTTTATATACTATTTGATTTATTTATAAATATAATTGAATATTTATTCTTTATGTTTTGTTGTTTTATTTGTGATAAAATAATGTTTTTTAAGTTTATTTAAATTAGAAATGTTTTTTTTTATTATATGGCATTTTTTGGCAATCTCTTTTGTTTTATACTTATTCATTTATTAATTTGTGGAAGAATATTATTTTTTTTATTGGAACCAAATATTTTTTTATCATTATTCAATGATTAACAAAATACAGCAGGATTTTCGAGAGAATCCATGCATTCGACATCCATGCGTGTATAATAGGATTTTAATGTTCTCCCTGGAAAATCTGGCTATCGGTTTTTTTTTTAAATTTTTAGAAAGTAAGGCCTCTCATCTTTATGATTCTTTTTAAAATATTTAATTTAAAGTTTTTATGTTGTGTTGTATTAAATAATGGAATGTTTAAAAATTATACATCTCTTCTTAATACCTAGTATTAATAATAGTCTTTTATTTTCAAATGGAAATCATACAAGTAATAATAATAATAATAAATTAAATTAATTTTAAAAACAAAATCACTTTTTAAGCATTATATAGCTATGTGTAATACTAATACCTAAATGGCAACGAAAAACTAAATCTCATATTTCTTATTTATATAATATAGCAAACTTAAAGTTTATGAAAACTATTTACAAAAAAATTTGGTTCCTCAGTGAATATGTAAAACGAAAAACTGAAAAATAATACTTTTAGAAAATTAATTTTTAAAACTTTATATAGTTTTGTTTTATAGGAGATACAAATACCCAGAAAAAAAAACATTTGATCAGTCCTCAAAGAATAATATTTGTAGTATTTTTTTCTGAACATGTTTTTTTCTCTCTCCATTCATTTTCATTAATTCTGTTGTAACTAGTTCACCGAGCAATTCATCTGAATTGCGATGTGATTTTGGTTGTATATTATTATAGTGATGATTAAAATTAGCCGGATATGCAAACGGTAGATGAGGATAGGGTGGACCATTTGGTCCACTATCACCATTCGAATAGAACATCGATGATGATCTATCCGGCTTCCGTTGTATATTATTATCATCGTCGTCATCATCATTATCCGAATTTGTATTATGCAGATCACCATCGTAACTATTCGAACTAACATTATTTGTTGGTGTATTTTCATTATTGTGTACTATTAATGGCGGTGGTGACAATATCGATGTGATCGATGGTGAGGATGTTGATTGCATATTTTCATGATCGGACGATGTTTGTGGTCGCTGATGTGGTTCATTCGAATCCATCATATCTATTGTATCGTTTTCTGTTTTAACACGATATTCAAATTTTTGTAGTCCCTCGGCAATTCGACACATTACGGGTAGGGTTAAATTTGTTGAGCCATTCGATTTTGAATCGGGCATATCACCTTGGAATGAATTATTACCATTTGAACAATTTAATAAACCGGGTATTGAGCCACGATATGATTTTCGCGGTTGTATATAACGATCTAAAAATTTCATTTTTTCTAAATACGGTCGTGATAAATGTTCATACATTGGTCCACCTGAGTCTCCCTGCTTTTTTTGCTGCACATATCGTTCCCGTAAATACTTCCATCGTTTTTTACATGTGTCCACTGCAAAGTAGGAAAAAAAATAATTTAAATCAATTTTAAATTATGTTTTGTTTCGTTGGGAGATCAAATGTATTATGATTATTGAATGTATACACTGTTAAAACATTGAATAGAGGTTGATCAACAATTATAGTTGAACGTCGAACAAGATCTGCCGATCATAAAATTTAGTCCTCTGTAATTTAGCCAACTAACTCATATAATGTCAACTAGATCGACCATCTGTCGATAAAATATATACATAATTCTGTTACTTAGATCTTGAAGACATAAGAAGCCTAAGAACTGTTATAACGAAATAATTTAGAGTGATTTGAAATCACCGGCCGGAATACAACACACTGATGTCACAAAATATTTCGCAGTGTAATGTTATGATATGTGTATGTACTAAATACGCACGTATCGCATATGAGTTTTTTTTAGGGGAGAAACAATACAAATTTTGCTTCCTTTGTTGTGACGAAATCGAAATTATGCCTACAAAAAACAGTATGTATATGCCCTTTAGAAAAAAGGATATAGACTTTTCAATTATTTCTGTACGTATGTTAGTATAAAGAAAATAAAAGTTTTGATTATTTACCATCAGTTCCGAGCCTTGTTGCAATATCAATCCACGCGAATTCCTTTCCTATATGCTCCTCCCCTTTTATTCCAATTGACTTTTTCTGTCTATTGTATATAATTGCATGTCTTTCAACTTCTCTTATTAATTGTTCATCCATGTTTTTAGATTCAACACAAAATATGAGAAAAGCCAAACACACCACACAAAAATTTAATTTTTTAAATAAATTATAATTCTGGATCTCAAGATTGTGTTCAGCTTTTCTTAAATAAAATAATTAACAATTATATTTTTTTCGACGCCACACTTGTTCAAGATACGTTATATGTATATATGGTTTTATTATTATTCTTTTCTTACTGAGTTTAATTTAATTTAATTAACGCTAATTAAAAAAATTGATTTTTTTTCTTGTGTTGTATATACATAGCAGCTATATTCCTTCTTAAATTTTAATATCATTTACATTGAATGACGTTAATATGGATTTTTCATTTTTTATAATGTATGTCGTCTGATAAATAATTTTATGTATATTATATATATATAATTAATTAATTTTAATAGATTAATTAAATTTAATTAACCTTTTTTATAAAGCGTTTTATTGTTCGAATGATTATCATATACACACACATATTTAATAATATTCACTAAACCAACCGCACAAGACAGGAAAAATGTGTGTGTATCCGTGTTTCAATTTTTAATTAAAAAAAAAACACAAATTAATTAATCATAATGAGAAATTGATTACATTTTTTTGTTGCTTTTTTTTAATTAACAGGCTTCGCATTTTTTGAATAAATAAAATAATTCATGTTTTGTACACACAATCACAAAATAAATAAATAATAATAAATATATATTAGAGAAAAACATAAACAATTAAATTAAGATTTTTTTGTTTTTTTATTTTATTTGATTGAATAAATTTTTTTTAAAGTTATTATTTTGACGCTTTTCAAAATTTGTCGAAGAGCAAAAAAAAACAATTGACATAAGGGTTGCCCATTGCAAGTTTTTATAGTTTATATTATTGTTTCGTTCAATTTGTTAATTTGTTCGTTAATTTTTGTTATTTAAATGATTAATTTTGTTTCAGATGGAGATGCTTTAAAGTACACTGTGCTCTGGATGCCCAACAGATTTATCCAGTTACTAAGTTATGTTATGCTTTTGATTATGTTTATTATATTAGTTATTTATTGTATAATAAAAAAAATGTGTAATAAATTAAAACGAAGAAGACAACATAAAACCAAT
Organism: Tipula lateralis; assembly: GCA_963932295.1. Lineage (NCBI taxonomy): Eukaryota > Metazoa > Arthropoda > Insecta > Diptera > Tipulidae > Tipula > Tipula lateralis. Next base: position 45,854,143 of record OZ010737.1, on the reverse strand, counting down.
ATTGATTACAAACAGTTGATTATAGAACCGAATGATTTTTAATAATTTATAAATATAATTTTATTTATATAATATATAACATATTGTATTTTACTTCTTCTTGTATATGGCACCCGTTATTCCGTATTTATGGATAAAACATTGTCTATAAATAAAGAAAATATATATATTGTTCTTTGATCACTTTGAAGATAACATACTTATCAGCCGATTCCAGAACTACAATGGGCGGATTTAAATTAGGATGTAATTTGGAAGCTTGTTCTGCAACAGCTACGATTAACCCTGATGCTTCGGTTGATGCTTTTCCTCTAGCTGTTAAATAAATAAACTGTTACAAAAGTAACGTAATGATGGTGATGCTTACCTCCCAGACAAAGACCCTGATTATTTGAAAGAATACACCCAATATTATTTGGATTGATCATTCTGGAAAAAAAATTAAGTAGATTATAAATTAATTAATTAAATATTATAATTCATACATTTCATCTAATATATTTTCAATTCCATTCTCCATGATGATAATTTATAATATGTAACCAAAATATTTATATTTAATATTTGACAATTAAAACGTCAAGGTATAAGACTGTACTTTTTAAACACCAAACTGTGGTGAATTAATACGTCCACAAAAATTTCTCTTTTCAATCAGGTAACAAAACTTATCTTTGGTTTTTTATTTCTACCAATAAAATTTGCAAACATGTCGGCAGACGCCGAAAAGGATAAAAATTCTGAAAAAATGGTATGTAAATAATTAAAGGTTTTAAAATAATATATAAGCTCTATAAATAAGTATCAAATATTAGTAATGTGATAAATTATAAATTTAAATTGTTACGATACGTATGTTAAAATTAAGTTTTGATTTCATGTTTTCTAGAGAAGCGCGTCATTACAATATGGCGTTGTATATATTTTTGTAATTTGATTAATGAATTAAGCGGGAAGGATTTATTATGGATGCACAAATATAAAATTGTTTCTCTTGAAAATTTTGATAATTAAATCGGCTTTCATTTTTATTTTTGGATTTATTACAAATAATTTTGCTATTTTTAAACAACCAACAATATGAAAGTTTTTATGTAAATAAATCAAAAAAACGAGTTTTTAATTAATTTATTAAAACTTAATTTTGTCTTGCATTTCATTTATAAATTATGTAATATGCGTTGTATTAAATTGTGTTATCTATTTACCCATAAGAATATATTATTGTTGCATTTATATTGTTACATGTATGTATTAATAATTCCGTTGATAAATTTTAGACCGATGGAAAGAACACGGAAGATAGTAAAGAGGAATCCAAAACGTCATTAATCGATGAAACCAAGGCCATTGATAAATCGAATGTGTCAAAAGATGAAAAATCAACAAATGAAAATAGTAAGAAACCTTTCTGTTTAGTTTTTGCCTAGATAATCTACTATAAAAAGTATGATGGTTTGATTTATTTATAGACTCTGAGAAATCTAAAACCGAGGATGTATCTGAAAATGAAACAAAATCAGAAGCAGGTACGGTCGAGGATGATGCAGATGGAGCTAAGTCAGAGAGTAATCCTAAAAAAAAGGATGATACTGATAAAATAGCGAAAAAAACGGCAACAACAAAAGAGAAAGTTAAAGCGGCAGCAACAGAAGATAATGATAAAAGTGAGGATGATGGTGGTAACATTACTCTAGGTGAAATTGCTAGAATAAATGATATGATAACAAAAACACGTGTTGATACGTTACAAACCCTATATAAAATATGTTTCAACGAAATTGGAAAAACTAATGTGGTTAAAAAGAATTTACGGAACTTTGCCGGATACGAGTTCAATGAAAAATCAGAAGAATACAAGAAGCGTATCGAGAAAACGCAAAAAATTGATATAAAAATGTTGAAAACAGTTTGTGACATATTAAATGTTGATAAACGAGGTTCAAAAGAAGAAATTAGTGAGAGGATATGCGATTTCCTCTTAGCACCAGATCCCGAATCAATGATACCCGAAGAAATTGAGGAAGATGAAGAGGTTGAAGAGGAGGAGGAGGAAGAAGAGAAACCTCCACCAAAAAAAATCAATAAAACGCCACGTCGAGATGAAAAAGTATCGAAATCATCAACAGGACGCCCCAAACGTTCAACAGCAGGCCGAGGTTACAACAGAGATTTTTCGAGTTCAGAAGAAAGTGACGAGGTTTATACTAAAACGGTTAGCAAGAGAAGGAGGAATGCATCTGATAGTGGATCTGATGTACGTTAATATAAAATAACTATCGTAAAAACAATAATTCTATTTTTCTCATCATTACAGTACAATCCTTCTGGCGGTGGATCGGATTCGGATGCTGGACGAAAGCGTGCTCGTATGCGTGCCGCAGCTACGGCAAGTCGACAAGCCGCTAAAAAAGTATGGAAAAAAGCTGATTCCGAAAGTGAAGATGAAGTTTCACCATCGGAAGAGGATAGTGATGAGCCGAAACGTAAACGTCCAGTTCCAGCGCCATCACGTCGATCTGGAAGTGGTGGCGCCCGCAGTAAGGCAGTTAAGAAAAAGCGAAATGAGACCGAGTCCGAAGAATCTGAGGCTGGCAACAGTGATGACAGTGACAAGCAACCACAAAAAAAGAAAAACAAATCAACAATCCCCGCTAAAGTTATTAATAGCAAATCTCCTGCAAATAATAAATCAAAAAGTTCCGATTCAAAAGGTAAATTAAATCGTATTGCACACTTTAATTTCTAATATTTTAAATATAATATTTTTAGCTCGACCAAAACGTGCCGCTGCTGCAAAAGCAAAACCCGTAAAAGATACATCTTCAAATGAAGATGAAGAGGATGACGAAGATGCAGAAGTCGATGAAAACGAAAAAGAAGACGAAAGCATTGAAGGAAAGAAAAATGATAAAGAAGAAGGTTCCGAAGATGATGAACCTTTAGTTAAGAAAAAACCAACACCACCACCATCTCCGCCTAAAAAGAATGATTCAGCTGCACCACCCACAGATGAAGAGCTTAAAGATTACTTGAAAGAAATTTTAAAAGATGCTGATTTAGAAAAGGTCACAATGAAAACTGTATGCAAACAGGTATCAGCGAAATTTCCACAAATTGATTTAAAAGAAATGAAACCTTATATTAAGGATACAGTGAAATCGGTAAGTTACCAATATTAAACCTGCGATCAATATATCATTCCTCGCTTGTTCATATCAATTTGATTATTTATTAAAATTGGTATCGTAAAGTCGAGGATATAATAAATTTCTTAATTCCATGGTTAATAATTTACTAACTATTATTTAACCTTCCAATAAAGATACATTCAAAAACATAATTTATTAATTATAATCGTTAATCGCAATATGTTTTATTTCAGCTCATAGAAACACTATAAATCCCGATTAAGTTTTTGCACGTAATAAATTAATTAAACCTAATTACAATTACACAAACAACAAATTTATATATACAGAGAGAGAGTGAAAGAGAGCGCTAATAGTAAACAAGTCATTTCAGTTTAACTTAACTACAAAAACCAGCAAAACAAAATAATAGAATAATAGTTAAAAACCCAATATTAAACAAAAAATATTCTTAAATCATATACTTTTTTATTAAATTTAATTACTTTATTTTTATATTTAAACAATTTTGTTTTTTCAAATTAAAGTGGTAACATTGTTTTCTAAAATATCATAAAAATCAAATATTTGCTAGAAAAGGATAAATATAAAGTTCAAATTCAGCTCTGCCTTTAGTACAAATATTTGGAGAACCTACAAAATGTATTATTATTACAAGATGTATAAAAATTAAAATTTATTATAAAATTACTCATTAATTAAAAAAAAAAAAAGGCAGAGATATTCTATTTTATTACATTATTATTTTTGATATCGTTATCTTTTTTATTAACATTAAATTAAGAAAAATGTAAAAGAAATTTAATTTTATAATAGTTCTTAAGGATTCAAAAAATAATTAACAGAAAATAGGGTGGTTATAAATTGTAATATTGTATTTGTGAAATAATTATATACATCATATATATAAGAAAAAACCAATATTTTTATGTAACAATAATTAAATATCGTTAACTGTATTGTAATGCTGTATTAATTTAATATAGCAATGTAATTTCAGATTTATTTCGTAAAACATCAACACAAATAATATTATTTTAGAATTAAAATTATTTTTCAGTTTTTTTTTGTTTATGACTACTATTATTAAAATAAAAATCAAACAAAGTGAAATGTAACAAAAATTGAATTTTGGTTTATCTACTACGAGGGTTGTTTGAAAAGTTCCCGATATTTTAAATTCAAATTTATTTATATAGTTTTGTAGTGTCTACACTTTTTTCAAGTATGATACCATCTCTTCAATAGTACTCTGGAAAACATTTGTTTACGAAGGTACCATGTTCTTGAGAATCTGATAACGAGAGGGTAGTTAAGCAGTACAAACTAATTTGTTCATTTTAGCCATGACAGCGGTGAGATGGGCTTCCTGCTTGTAAAAATCACTCAAGCTGCCAACCACGAATAAACTCAGCTGCTCAAAATTTCACGATGGAAATGATGGTACTCTCCCTATACATATTACTTAACTAGGCAACTGATTCGAATAGGCGAATTGTCTTTCAAAATTAAATGATTAACGAAAAATGAATACTCGAATTTTTTCATTTTCACTTCCAAAAATAAAATACTTCACCTACTCAAATGAGAGTCGAAAAACTAACGACTTCTGTCTGTCTATTTCTATCTTTGCAATCTGTTTTGGGGCTCACGGCTCTTCAACTCTTTTGCGGTTCGCTTATTTACATCCTACTTTACGCCGTTACATTGCCAATTTGAAAATCCCGCAACTTTAAACATTGCGCCATTTGGGCGACAATAGTCCTTTCAACACATGCGCAAACAAACTCCTTTACTTTTTTGTTTAGTGCTGCCATCTTAACATTGAGATCGACATCTTTCTTGGCAACCCTCGTAAAACTATGTTGATAAACAAAAATTTAATTTGAAACGGAAAACGCGTGGTGGACTTAATACATAAAATTTCCCTATATCTAATATTGGGAAATTTTTGGGGTCATGCGAACAAAAAATCTGTCAAAATTGATTACAGTACTTTTTTTTAGAACATCGCCGCCATTGTTCTATTTTGTAAAAAAAAATTTTGCTCCGTGTGTGTTGCAGTGAAATAAAAGAAAGGAAAAAGCTCTTAAAAATCCGAATTTTAGTGTAATTATTTTATTAAAAGTAAAATGAGTGATTATTCATCGGTTGGACCGCCACAATCACAACAAAATATTAATCAATCATCAGCATTTGCAGCTGCATTACAGAGAGCAAAACAGGTACTCGATTATGAAAAGAAAAAAAATTGGTTTTGGTGTGTAAAAAGATGGCTGGTTCATTTTTTTTATCGCCAGTCTAGTGACGCCTCTAACTTTTTTATTGATATAAAAATTATGGCGGCCAATTTACATTTTTAACGCTACTGTACACATACAGAGAGCACATCGTTCGCGTTAAAAAATCACATTTTTTTATCTGAGTAGTGCGTGCATTAGTGATCTAAGATTATATTTTATTTTATTTTATTAGATTGCTGCAAAAATCCACCCAAGTGGTCAAGGAAATAAACGGCCATTAGAGGATGCAATAGGTAACATACAATTTTTTTCTTGTAATATTTTCTTGGTGTAACATTATTTTTATGATTCTGTTTTATTTTTCGATAGATATTGATTCAAAAAAATTTGGAGGATCAGATTACAGTAATTCACAATCACCAGTTTCGTCTATGAGCCCGGCTGCTATGCAAGCAGCAGCACAGGTAAAAAAAAAAAATAAATATACTTTGAATTTTTTGGGAGTGTAATTTAGAAAAACAGATCGATACAAATTTACAGGCAGCAGCAGTAGCAGCACGTTTAGGTCAAGGTAGCAATAGTAATTCATCGAATAATTCAGATCGTAACAATATGAATGGACCCCGTGATGCAGTTGCACGCGCCAGAGATATGATAATGAAAATAGTAAATCAACATGGTAATGGTCCTGAGCCGGGTAATCCCCAGCAGCAGCAACAACAAAATAATCAAAATTATGGAAATAATTCTGGCGGAGGTGGTGGAAGTGGAGGTGGTGGTGGTGGTGGAGGTGGAGGAGGCGGCGGCGGTGGTGGAGGCGGCCAAAATAATAATGGAAACTATCACCCTTATCAAGAAATAATGGTACCCGGCCCTAAAGTAGGATTAGTTATTGGCAAAGGGGGCGAAACAATAAAAATGTTGCAAGAGAAAACGGGTGCAAAAATGGTTGTCATACAAGATGGACCAGGACAAGAGCTAGAAAAACCTTTAAGAATATCGGGTGATCCACAAAAAGTAGAGCATGCTAAAAAATTAGTATATGAATTAATTCAAGATAAAACAGATCCTCAACAACCCGGTTTTAATCGCGGTCCCGGTGGTAATAATGGAAATGGCAATAATTACCAAGGTGGGGAACAAGCTGAAGTATTTGTGCCTAAAATAGCAGTTGGAGTCGTAATTGGAAAGGGTGGCGATATGATAAAAAAAATTCAAGGTGAAACCGGTTGCAAACTGCAGTTTATACAAGGACGAGGTGACGGTCCAGGCGATAGACGTTGTCTAATACAAGGGACGAAACAACAAGTTGATGAAGGCAGACAAATGATTGAAGATTTAATAGAAAGTGTGACAAGACGAAATGAAGGAAATGAAATGAATAACCGAAATAATTCAGGGAATGGTTATAACACAGCGGATTATTCACAACAAATGCGAGAAGAATATACATTTTCAGTGCCTGCGTCGAAATGTGGGGTTAGTTTAAACAAATCATAATTATCCTTTATATTTGTCTAATTTTCAACATATTATATTTCAGATTATTATTGGTAGAGGTGGTGATACAATTAAACAAATAAATCAACAATCAGGCGCTCATTGTGAAATGGATCGTAAAACCCAAGGATCAAGTACCGAAAAAAGTTTTATTATTAAAGGAACCCCAGAACAAATAGAACATGCTAGAAGCCTGATATCAGAGAAAATTGGAATGGTAATAATACGATGGTTAAATTATTATATAATATTGTCTTAAATATTATTAAATGTTATTCTGTAGGAAATTAAATTAGTTGGAAGTAATGGAGCACAATTAAATAATAGTTATGGCATGCAATCGCCATCATCAAATCCTTATCAACAATGGGGCTATCCACAATCATGGGATCAAAATCAGTCTCAGATGCAAGCGGCACAAGGTGGTCAAGCAGATTATTCACAACAATGGATTGAATATTATCGTTCAATGGGTATGCATCGTGAAGCTGAAATGATTGAACAACAATTGAAAAGTAAACAAGGGCCCGGCGCACCAAGTGGTCAAGTAGCTGTATCTGGTGCAAATAGTCAAAATCCTCAACAACCACAACCGGCGACCAGTGTTGCTGGAGCCCAAGCAAATCAAATGCATGGAGCTGGTCAACCTGATTATAGTGCTCAGTGGGCAGAGTATTATAGAAGTATAGGAAAAGTCGAGGAAGCAGAAGCTATTGAAAATCAAATTAAAGCAGTAAAAGTAAGTTTAATTATAATAATAGATTGTATAATATTTATATTATATTATTAATGTATTTATTTTAGTCTGGTGGACAATCTGGCCAAATAGCAGCATCGGGAGCAGTAACAATGCCAACCGGTGGTTATCCAACGACTGGAGCAGCTGGACAAAATCCAATGGTGGCAGGATATGGTGGCCAATATGCACAATACTATCCTGGACAACCCGGCTATCCCGGTTATGGGGCATACGGTGCTTATCAAGGACAACAACCACAAGGTCAACCGCAACAACCTCCACAACCAGCACAACCAAATGATAACAAAAACTAAATAAAATTCCATCAAATGGTGAGTGAATAATCAAAACAAAATTTCTTTTATTTTTTCTTTATTTTTGAACCAAATATTTTTTGCTTTTCTTTGTTTTTATTATATATTTATTAAATATACATTTTTTTCTCAAATAAATAAATAAAATTGATTTTACAACAAATTTGAGATTATGGCATATTTGTTGTAAAATTTTCTATTATATTTAAATATATATTAGATTTATAAAATTGCATAACAAAAATTTATTTTCTTTATTTTTAATAATTATTTTTATTAATTAAATATAAAAACATTTCCATAGCTTGATATTGATTATATTTATATAGATATATAAACTATTTTTTTTTTTCGTATATTTAATTACTTTTTTTTTTTAATTTATTTTTATCCCACAATTTTTTTTTTTTTTTAATTTTTAACCATCCTCAAAAACCATCAAACATATATATTTTTTTCAACAGATATAGCCAACAACATATTACTATTTATTACAGAGTCTCACAGAATTTCGAAAATAAAATAATAATATAAAAATGGGGGGAAAATTAAATAAATAAATAAAAAAACTATATATTATATATTATTTGTGCTTTTATTATAATTTTTTTTATTTTATGATATATAATAATTATTAAATAACGCATCTATAATATATTATATTTACTATATATAATCTTTATAATAATAACTACTTATTTAAACAAAAAAAAAAATTAAATATATAATTTAAAATTAAAAGAAGAAAAGAAAATATAAACAAGTAAATAAAATTAGGAAATAGGAAGTATATATATATATATATAAATATATATTATATATATATATAAATTAAATATTGAATTACTAATTTTTAGTTTAAGAGTACAAAATAATTTTATTTTAATTATTGTTTATTTTAATGTTCAATATAAATTAAATATAAAGGTATTTTTAGTATTAAGTCGCTAAAGGTACTAAAACGCCTTATGTACGTTGAAAAATCGTTTTAAAATAATAATTTATATTGAACATTATTTTATTATTTTTTAATTTCTTGTGTAACGAAATTATTCATTTTTTTTGTATATTACATTATTATTATTAATATTAATCAATTATATTAATAATTACTGAGTGTGAGTGATTTTTTATACAAATATCTATATTTTTATTTTGAAAATTTTATTTTCTTCCTTTTATTTAGACGAAGATATTTATTATGTTTATTATTTTTTATTGTTTTTTTTTATATTTAGATTTTCTTTTCTCGAAATCAAAAAAAAAAAAAAATTATAAGTAAAATATTAAATTAAAAGAAAATCTAAGATGAAGGTTTAAAATGAGTATAATAACGTAAGTATGTATATATTATTATATTCACAATATTATATTAAATAAATTTTCGTCTGAATTAAATATATTATTGTTCCATTATATATAAATTATGGGACTAACTCGTAAATGATCAAACACAAATATATTGTCACATTTTATTAGATATAAAATTATTATTACTATTATTATATTCGTTGAAACGTATAAATTATAAATATATATATTATTTTGTGACTATTAGATACATTTTTAGGCAAATTAAATTAAAAAAACAAAAAAATTGAAATAAATTTAAATAAAATATATAGAAATGTGTGAATTATGACCAAAGGGGGGTGAGTTGTAGTTAATAATTATACGAACATTATATTATGATGTCATATGATGTGTGGTGGTGGTTTTAAGATTTTTATGGTAAGAACATTAAATTGTAATCATTAATATATATTTCATATTATTATTTGAATAAAACAAATATATAATTTTAATATTTATATATGTTAAATTTCAGTGAATTTATTTTAGTAATAATAATGTGACTTTAATTTTTATTATATTATTTGGTTGATTCGTTATATGATTGGATATTTATTTCGAATTTCTAAAACGACTCCATTTTATACCCGGAAAGGATTTATTTAGTTTATCACACACAGGATTTATATAGTTTAGTTTGATTATTCATTTAAATAGGTTTTTTGATTTAAGAAATAAATTTCCAATCTTTCGATTCACCTAACGGCAATATATAAAAATTAATTTTTAGGGATCTAAATTCTTCAATCGTTAATCCATTAAATTTCAACCATTAGTTTAGTCGTTATCACTTAGTAGTGCATTTTTAAAAATGATAAATGTCTTTAAGTCGATTGGGTTGAATATAGTATTGCATTAGCTTGAGAATTATGGACCCTAATCAAGTGTGTGATATATCAGTTTCAAGATTATTTAAACACGTAGTCTAACGAAAGAAAAAAAAATAATAATTAAAATGTAAAATCGTCGATTTCATTAAGAATGAGATCGTGAATTAGTGAATTATATGAATAATAATTATCTTCCTTTAAAAAACTATATAAAGACAATTTATAAATAGAAATTATAAAAATTAATTTTAATTTATGTACTTAAAACAATAAATTAAAATTAAACCCGTTAGAAGTGTTGTTAGGTGAAAAAATAAGTAGTTTTAAGAAAAATATGTATAAGATTTTGTCCGGTTATATAATTAATTTATATTAATATTATATAATTATATTGTAACATTTTTTCATATATATATATATATGTATTATTACTTTATATTCTTTTTGTTGTCAAAATGGCAGTGTGTTTTCATTTTTTTTCTTTCAGGAAATTCTATGTAAAATTAAGTAAAAAAATATGTATCCACCTTTTTACACACAAATCTCCTTATTATAACGAAAATCAGGGGTGGTATGTATAAATAATAAGTTTATTTTTGAATATATATACATAATATAAAATAATATATTTTAAATTATATTAAAATAATAAACAAATCCTTAAACAATAAAATATAAAGTTGGTTAAATTCGAAATTAATTGAAAACTATTTAGCGTAACACATCACATAATAAAATAAAATATATAAAAAAAAAATCTACACATATCCGGTAAAAAATATTTTTTTAATTTTCTAAATACATAATATGTGTGTATTTATTAATTTAAACATGTGCCTGAGGGGGAAGAGTGGGCGACATCGTCGTGTGATCTTCAATCATTTATTTAAACCACAGGAGGATAAATTTTTAAATATATTTGTTTATTTTTATTGTACATATACTAAACAATTAAATAATTACAATATTAATATATATTTTTGATTTTTAATGGGTTGAGCCATATTATATATACATATATAAATATATTAAAATATATAAAATAGAAATTTATATTTTTTAGGCCATTTTGGTTGTATGTGTACACACAACACCTGATTAAATAAATGAGACCATCATAATAACGCTATAAAAATATGTATATTGAAGATGAACTTCACAAATATTTCACAGAATAAATATTCAACCCTCATAATCAATTAATATAAATAATTAAATAAAATCATATTTTATTGTGTGTGTTTAAGGAGCCAAACATGAAAATTTTTCCTGACTTTATTTTTTATTTTAAATTAAATATGTAAATGTTTTTTTAACACAAAAATGTATTTCTCTCTGTACTCATCAGGTAATTTAATTATTATATAAATTTAATACTTTTTTTTATCACATGAAAACACATTTCTAATATTTCAAATTTATGAATATCTATATATATTATATTATTAATTATATTATAAATAAATAATTATATAAATAACACATTTTAAAAACTAAATAAATTTTTTTAAAAAAATATTTATATATTAGTTTCGATCAGCACGAAAATAAATTATTCATTTATAATAAATAAATTCCTGATTGGGTTTTAATCGTTTCTTTGGCGCTATTTAAGTCGCTACCGTATCTCACACGTGATTTCTGTCAAAGACTGTAACGGACTAAACTATTCAATCAAATCCCATCTTACATGCAATAATTTAAATTGCTGTCTAATAAATGCGCTGTAGAAACAAAATTCGGTTTTTAAACATGTTCTGTGTCTGGTATCGTTAATCCTTTTTCAAAAATAACACGGTCCATTCTGAAGTTCCGAATCGACTTCACGGTCTCCGTGTAGACTCAGCTACCACCGCAAGAAGGAAAAAGACTAAAGGCGTGATATCACATGATCTAGGTGATCAATTCATTGGTTCGAAGCAAATAGCCCGTTATCAGAGTCATTCACAGTTACATTGTGGCCGGCCTCATGTTTAAAAAAAAATGAACCGATTATTCCACCAGCCTAAAAAACACCCCTAATCGAACTGTCGTTTTGTCTTCAGTCTAAAATTTGGCAACTTTGCTCATTATCGTAGCCCTTAAGCCAGAGATGGTTCCTATCGCTCAACAAAATGTTGTTCGAAAACAGTAGATCTTCAAACTTTTGAAGAGCCACAAGACATTTTGAAGGTCGGCAGGATTCAATTCTTGAACGAGTTAAATTTTGTATTCTTTTTAACCAAGACGTAAAATATGCCAAGTTGTTACATACTACAAGATAAGCTGTTGAGAACGGCTTCCAACAAAATCCATAAACGGCCAAATTATTCGATCAATCCCCACCTAATCCAGTTTAAATGGACAACATTTGCAACGTAGGGTCAAAATCTGTTTTTTAAATGTTATGATAATATCTGATATCGTAAATCATTCCACAGCTTTGCAACTAAGTCGAATCTCATATAACTAGATGTATCACGTATAGCTTAAATAAAGTTTGAAAAATATAAAAGGAAAATCTTTAAAATTATGGTGATTCATTTCTAAATTTCGGCTGGTCTAATTTAAAACCTTTTAACCCATCTGCACAGAAAATTAAGGTTTTGCGTTTTGAACGAGGAGTAACGGATGCTACAATCATCAAAAGATCTGTAGATGATTACGCTGGTTGGATAAACTCGTATTGTTTACAGAATCGTATTGCTTGGACTAGATTTATCAACAAAAGGGTGAAAACCAAGATTGAATCTCATAAGATTTTACTTCGGGTTACAAAGTAACGATAGTAAAAATTAATTCAAGAGAATTTTAGAATTAATCACGACTATATTAGTTGTTTCCAATCGACCAACCGCTAGTAATTCGGTTCTCATATCTGCTAAATTATCCATAGTACATCTGTTTTAGAGTTCTCCCACCACTTTCGCGGTTCGCTTATTTATGTCGTACCTTACGCAATTACATAGTCAAATCGAGAACGTACGTCTATTGGTCCGATTTACGTAGAACCATCTGTATTTGATTTGGCCGCTGTATTCTTTACTGCAACAGGGGATAGAAGAATTAATTCACAACACTGCGTAATCGGATGGAGAATAATTCCTTTTGCATTCCGCCCTTATTGGGATTTAAAACCGGTGCCTTCCACTCCAACTGCCGCCGCTTGAACCACTGAGTCATTTGGTCGGTTAGCTTGAAATTTTGGTCGTTTACTTCCAGTTTATGGTTCCATAAAACAGTTAACACTGTGCTCAATTTTACCACCACTCATATTCAGGTGATGAAACTCTTGTATACATCCACTCTGGGACTAAAAGCTTCCATAAACCATAACTTTGTGTCATATTTGCCTCAAGAGATATTAGAGGCTGGTTCCGATTTACGAACAAACGTTAATTTGAATGCATTAAGCACTGATACACTGTTAACTTATCGCTATCACGATAGTTTGTCAGAATAATAAACAATTCACTTTTATAAAAACAGAGTTTAATGTTATGTGTCAAAAACGTAAAATTCTACTTTGTCAAAACTGATTAGAAGTATAGTGACTTGCTACATTTATTGCCGATTAATAACTAAACATGCCAGTTGATTACTTTGGATATGCCTACGCGGCAACTGTAGCGGCCGGCGGTATAATTGGATATGCAAAAGCCGGTTTGTTTATCGTTATTATAATAACTCATATTAGACCGCACTAAACCACCTTTCACTTTTATTTTTAGCTTCAATACCATCACTAGCCGCAGGATTAACATTTGGTGTTATACTCGGATTAGGAGCCCATTTCACATCACAAGATCCACCAAAACCAATTCTCCAATTGGGTACATCACTTGTTCTAGCCGGTATGATGGGAGCACGTTGGTCCCGTTCGGGTAAACTAATGCCAGCAGGAATGATTTGTTTAATATCCGCTGCTGCTGCTGTACGTAATGTTTTTGTATACAATCGTCATTTGCCACTTGTTGGCCGGCAATAAAGGACATAAGCAAATAATAATAGTGTAATTTAGGTGGTTGGGCGGCTATGACATATTTAACATAATATTGTTCGTATAGATTAATGCTTTTTGTTAATTCATTTTTATAAATAAATGTATGGATATTTCTATTTCCTTAAAGATGTCACTACACGATATATTGTTTCAGTGGTATTTGTATTTTTGAAAATAATTCTTAGTCGATGAAGTCGACAATTGGAGTTAGTATAATAATCGTATATATTTGAATTATTCAAATCGCTTTTAAAATTAATTAATCATTAAGTCCATGAAAATACAAACAGAAAAACAAACTATCATTTCAAATTAAATTGAATGGTTCTTTACATTGCTTTCTGGAATAATAATGCTGTTACCTCGTAGATGTCAGCTAAATCGGTATATTTAAATTTACTTCTAACATGTAAGAATGTTTTGCGAACCTACATTCTTTAATAAGAGTTATACTAGTTGCGTACAAACATTACAATGAATGTCACTTTTCAACTGTATAGTGATAGACAATAAGTTTCTAAAAGTTTTATTTTTACTATCTGTTTACGATCTTAGATATTAAAGTTGTTAATTTGTTATTTAAACTAGTTTAGCTATAAAGTTTGTGTGATTTTATTTCGATAAAACCATTTTGAGATACATGTCGGGATAAGTGTTTTGGTTTATGAATTTTGAACCGCGAAATCTGTTCGCTTTGTGTTATTGTAACATAACCTTGAATTTTTATATTATTTTCTCAGAATGAGTGAAGAAATTGAAATAAATGGTGATTTTGATAGAGTGATTGGTGTCAAAGGAAAAATCAAATCGGTTACTGTGAAAGATTTTATGTATGGGCTTGCATTGGTTTGTAGAATTATCGAGATTTTTTAATCATTTTGACTTTTGCCCACAGTACATTCGATTATGCTCGCATGGTACCGGGAGAGTATTTAAATGTGATAATAGGACCTAATGGTACGGGAAAATCGACAATGGTGGCTGCTATTTTGATCGGATTAGGAGGAAATTGCAAACTACTGTCACGATCGTCTGATGTGAGTTACTCATTTATTTCAAAATTAGAGTACATTTTATAACTATTGTGGCGCTGTTGTCATTACAAAGGTTTTTATTTTAGATTCAAGATTTTATTAAGAACGGCAAACCCAAAGCTGAGATTACAATTGAAATTTATTCCGATGACAACTACAATACGATCTCATTCCATCGAACATTCGACACATCCAAATCCTATAAGTATTTTATAAACGGACGGACAGTAACAATGAAAGATTATTTAAAAGAAATTGCCAGTTACAATATTCAGATCGATAATCTATGTCAATTTTTACCCCAGGATCGTGTACAGGATTTTGCCAAAATGAATCCACAAGATATTTTACTAAATACGCAAAAGTCTGTCTGTTCACCGGAAACGATGGCACATTTTGAAAGGCTAAAAGAAATCAAAGAAAAAATCGATAATTCTGGACAAGAGCTGGCTGCTTGCACCAAAAATTTGCAAGAACTTGAGAAACGCAACGAAACATTGAAAGTTCAAATTGATAATATGAACTTACGTAATAATCTTATAAAATCTTTGGAAATTTGTGAAATGCGTAAATCCTGGTTGGAATATGAAAAAATGGTAGACGATTGTAAGATTTTTGAAAGAGATTTGCTTGATGCTAAAAAACAGCTTAACGATCGGCAAAAAGAACTCGAACCTATCGAAAATCAGCGTAAACATTTCCTTAAAAAGAAACAAGAATTCGAGATGCTTATCCGTACCGAATCTAATTTGTTAAATAATTTTACTAGTGATTTGAAAAAGTTCGAGTCAGACTTTGAAAAATTTGAAGATCTGATCAACTCTAGTAAATTGAAATTAGAAAGTGCGATACAAACAGCTCGAGATTATGAGAATGAGCTTCAAAGTTCGGAAGGTGTACTGCAAGCGTTTCGTAATGATTTGCAGCGTGCCGAAAACGATTTGGGGCCTGAAGTCGAGCAAAGAATAAATGACAGTAAAGAAAAATTCGATAAACTTAAAACTATACAGCAAAAGTTAATACAATCCCGCGATGCTATGACAACTAGACTAGATCGTGAATTTCAACCGGAAGTCGTCAGTCTTAAACGTAAAATCGAACAAATCGAAAATATTCCTGAACAAAGATTGAAACTACTATCGCGCAAATTTCCAGATACTTTCAAAGGAATAATGTGGCTGCGAGAACATCGCGACCAATTTCATGGGAATATTTACGAAACGGCTCTGCTCGAGTGCAACCTTAAACATGCGAAGTATGCTAAATATGTTGAAAATGTAGTAGCGATACGAGATTTAACCGCATTTATATGTGAATCGACCGAAGATTCGATCAAATTGATGGATATACTACGTAAGCAAATGAACCTAAAAATGACAAATATTGCGAGTAATTCACGCCGAGAAATTTATCCACCAAATATACCACTCGAAAACATAAAATGTTACGGATTCGAATTGTATTTAGTCGATGTGATCGAAGGGCCAGCCCCTCTTATAAATCAATTATGTCGTCTGTATAATATACATAATATCCCGATCGGTAATGATTATACGTACGCCAATGCTGATAAAATTCCATCAAGTATACGAGTTTTTTTTACGACCAATCATCGGATTCAAGTATCTGTGTCAAAATATACTGGCAATACATCGACGGCGATTACGGAAATCTCGGGACGTGATCTCATGGATATAACCGTCGATCGAGAGGAACTCGATTCGTATAAACAGAAATTATCGAATATCTATAAAGATACTGATTTGTTGAAAAATCGTCGAGTTGAGCTGGAATCGAAATGTGCGGAGATGTCGGCAAAATTGGACAGTGAAAAGTTAGTCTACGTTGAATTTGAGAAGAAAAAGGGTTATGCTGTCCAGTTAAAACAAAAAATTAAATTGCAGGAACGAAAAATTACTGAGATTAAAAATCGAAAAGTTGGTAAGTTGTGAATTACGATATGCAATTAAACATTACATCATATTATTTATAATTCAATTGTTGATAAAAATAAATTCGAGGTCAATCATAAATTGTAATTTGTTGATATCTCGCATACTTCGCTTGAAGTAGTAAAAGTTTGATGAACACCTGTTGAGCTGTTCTGGAATTTTTCGTAAAAATGTTTGCGAAGTGAAGGAACCCGCTCAACAGGTGTGTTCGAAGCTACGTCATTTGTCGATGAGGTTATTAACAGTTCTAGTTCTATCGTTATTTATTTTGTTGCCCTATTTCACACTTTTTTTTTGTATATTATTTTAGATGTTGGCGAACAGAAGCGTATCTTCAAACAAACCAAAGCAAAAATTTTGAAACAAATGTCTAAAAATCGTACGGATCTACTCGTCGTACTTGAGAAATTAAATTTGTCCCGAATAAAACGGGACAAAGAAATGATAAAATACAATCTCTTCAAAAAGTCGAGCGTTGACATCGAATCAGAATTGCGGGCTATACAAGCGAGGATAAATGAAGCGAAAAAAATTGCCGAACACATAGAATTCGAAATAAAGCGTAAACGCGATAAGTGTGAAAAACAGGAAAGTGATGCACGCAAATTGTCGAACGGAATGAAACCGACCGATCGTAAATTTCCATATCGCAGCGAATTTAATGAGCTACCGGATGAGATCGTTGATTTGGTAAATCATATGGATGATATACAATCACGAATCGATTGTTTACTCGATAATACGATCGATATAGTTGAATATGAGAATCGCCTTAAACAAATTGAAACGCTTAAAACACGACTCGCAAGCCAGGATACCTTTAAAGCCCACATGGAAATCGAAATGAAAAACATTCACAAGGAATGGTATCCAATAATTGTAAAAGTTGTGGAAATTATTAATAAGAATTTTTCATACTTTATGAATTTGATGTCGTACGCTGGCGAAGTGGAACTAATTAATAATGCCGAAGACGATTATAAATCGTATGGAATAAATATTCGTGTTAAATATCGAAGCCAAGAAAAGATGCAAGTACTCGATCGTCATATACAATCGGGTGGTGAACGAGCGGTTGCAATTGCCATTTATACATTATCGCTACAACATATATCTCATGTTCCGTTCAGATGTGTGGACGAAATCAATCAAGGTATGGATCGGCGTAATGAGAAAAAAATATTCGATTTACTTGTGAACGAGACGAATGCTGAAGGCCGTAGTCAATATTTTTTTGTAACACCAAAGCCGATCAAGAATCTAGCATCGAATAATTTAATGAAAGTGATTGTTGTTCATAATGGTATGGGTATGTTGCACGAAGTTAATTTGGAACACATCACATAATTACTGTTGTATGTTTTGTTTTGATTATCCGATTGAGCTAAGTATTACATTTTTGATTTTGTTATTTGAAAATTTTATTTTTGAAGTTTTTTTTTTTGAAGTTTTTTTTATATATAATAAGTCAGCGGGTGGAATTATATTTTGATATAAATTATTCATTCCAAAAATGTATATATACTGGTGGTATCCAAATATAATAATTTTTAGTACAAAGTTTACAATTATTTTGTTTCGTTATCAGTAGATGTATCTGATTTATTTCGGAAGTAAAACGTCATTATCGGACGCATAGGTAAGTTAACCAAATTCAGAAAGCGTAAATTAAAAGTTCAGCGCTCTCCCAAAACCATTGGAACTCTATCTGTCCGTTTATTCCTTGTTTTTATCTGTTCGATTTAATTTACTAAGAACAAGACTAAATCAGTCCATCGAGTTAATATAGAAATCGTAGATCGGTAGATATGAACAACAATCATTAGAGGACAATAAACAAGTCGAATTTGGCAACACATGTTTCCTTAAAGCGACTAAGCGGCTGATGAAAATTCGAAGCACAGTACTGAAACTGCGTGATCCAGATGAGCTGAGTTGCTCCACAAATCAATATATATTAATTTGTGGTTGCTCTTTTAGGAAAGGACACAAAGTCATCGCTTGTACGTAGCCATTTCAAAATATTCAGGCTTAAGTTGGCGTTTACATCAAAACATACACGGATCAATTCCTCCATCTTTAAACTATGGACACCCGAATAATTCATGTCCCATTCTATAGCTGGATATTTACGTTTCTTTATAATTTTTATTTGCCTTATAAATTTGCGCTATAAATGTTCTTAAACTTAGTAACAGGAATTATTACAACATCAGCACCTAATCTGTCGCTTTGTCTAGTATGTGGTCTAGTATGTGTATCTATTAAGAACATCATTATACACAATCCACTGTAATGGAGCGTAGCAACACTATTCTTTATGATACTCCAATCTCCATCCTTAAAGCCTTGATTGGTTTGGAATATCAGGATTCTATTGCGAAAGTTAATTTTACATATCCGAGTTCTAATATTGGTAGCGTTACTGTAGTACAGGCTACTTGTGTCTTTCTTTGATACAACCATGAGTTCCCAATCAAAACCTATGGAACCACCTCCATCACAGGTCAATTATGTCGATTTTGGATATAAAATCTATTTTGTCTGGGAAATAATAGTAACGATCTTCTGAGTGCCATTTGAAGTAACACATATCAACATTTTTTTTTACGGCTTTTACAGGCCATTATTAGCCCGTACCGTGTCAACAATCTGACTCCAACGGCTTCGATCACGAGCCAGCTCTTCATATTGTTGCCAGCTACCAGAAGTTGCCAGATCGCTCTCTACGCCGTGGAGCCATTGTCGCTGACAGCGACCTCTTCGCTTACCGAAAGGCGGCTCTCCGATGTTTTAATTTTTTTTACGTGATCGAGCCATATATTACACGCATGATTCTTCTCTCGAATGTTAGAAGCCATCTTTCGTACTCATCCGTCAAGGTCCAACTCTCACATCCATACATGACAACGGGTCTGATCAACACTCTGTACAGTTTCAGCTCAACATTACCGGTACATATCAACATTACCGCTTGGTATGTCTTACATCATGGATCATATGCTTACGGTCTCACCAAAATATTGATATGTACATGAAAATCGTTTGCGTTACTGATGTTTTAATTTTTTTGTCTTAATATGAGGTCAAGAGACATGGTTAAAATGGGCAATGTTGGTTGTTAAAATATACAAAGTCTCAGTACCATTTGCCCAATATACCTAAACTATAGGACTCGTATCAGCAATCTCCATTTCAACACCATGTTTTCTATTCTACCATCAACGACTCTCGATCCACCTGGCTATTTGTCTCTCCGAATTTATAAATTGTAGCAACTATATTAGGCCATCACGATCTGCTCTTATATAAGAAATGGCTGGCCATAGAGAAACGTTCGAAAATGCTAGACGCATTATGGTCAATAGCTCTCTCGTTGTTACGCAATAATTTCGATCTGGCTTTGACAAAACTTTCGAAAAGTATACTATTACTCAATTTGTCGAACGCTTCTTCATGCTGCTTATTCCATTGGAATAGTTTATGTTTTACGTCCCGATAGGAATCTTCGGTTGTACGTGTAAAGTCCACTAAAACTTATAACATTGTGTAGGTTTTGGAGTCCTGACTAATTCTTGATAGCTGAGATTTTATCCTCATCTGTGTGGATCGTGGTAATCTTAAGTCTCAAATATTTTACTTCGTTTCGATACAAGGGACATTTATCTGGACTTAACCTTGCTGACTGAATACTCTCGAATTCAGCTTCTGAAGCTTTTCCCATAACTATGATATTATCTAGTACACCAGATACGTTTTCGATGCTATCCTTTCAGCACTCGGACTATTAGTCTTTCAAAGCCGCGTTACATAATCAAAAGGACAACGTTTAATTACCACAATCCATTACTAACACTGTTCACTGTTTCTCTTTATCCTCCTACTACGCGACTTATGATTTTATCTAGTCTGGATTAATAGTTTCGGAATTTTGTCAATCGGGATTCTGTCTTTCGGGATTTCATGGCACACTTATGTCGTTTAATGAATTAAGGAACATAACAATTTAGATGCTTCTTTGGAACAAAATATTTTTCAGCGATGTCCCTTGTTTTCGTCTTGAAGGTTTGGTTAATTCTCCAAACTGTTGCATATGGGGTTTAGTAAATCGAAACGAACAATTGTTGTCTAATAACTCGGGAAATCATTCAATAACAGTTCATGATCCGAGCTATCAGGACATAATGATTTTGTTTTTTTCTGCATAGATTGCAAGAAATGAATGTCGAGCAATGCGATTTTCAACAAGGCGGTCAAATGGACTATTATCGCTGAGGTTTTGTGAAATTTAAGGTTTGTACCAAAAAACCCTCGATAGTTAAGGTTTGCACCAATAAACCCAATAACATCAAAAGGAAATACTTGAATATAAAAAAAATTGAAAGGAGTTTATTTCTTTTAGAACTACTACATAGAATTCTCATACAATGATGATTCTTCTTTAAAACCGTCACAAAGAAGCAGTATGTTGGGTGAGAGGTTACATTAAAGCCTTAATCATAATAATGGAACATGGAAAGATGGAAAATTTCAAACCCAGAATTGCCTTGAACGAATTCAAACTAAATGGCATTAACCACCCGAAACTCATTGGTCTTTTGGCTTTATGAAGAAGATTTTTTATCAGAAATTCAAATCATCAACGCTGGTAAATTTATCACTGACACGAGAACCCTATATATATTGTAATTGCTTAATCCGTTCTTGAGTATCACGTATTAATACTAGTAGGTGGTAGAATAGAGAACCCAAGTATGGATTACATCGACCAAATGGTGCATTTTTTATCATTCGATTACGATCGGTGATGTATATGACCCCGTTGAAGGGCATAATTCAAATGGGTCGTTCTAGGTTCCATGTCAAAACTATATAGGCTGTCATGGATTAATGCAATGTTCAGACGGTCTACGCTAATCGGACATATACGTCCTTAATTTGGCTAGTGACAGTGTAAAGAGTTAAAAGTCTTAAGGCCCCAATATAGATTGCATATAGTACAATACCAAATAAAAAGTTTACTACAACGCAAAACACCCAATATTAAAATGGATAAATAGTAACTTTTCGACTGATGAGATCCCTGCCTGAATCAAGAATTACTATTGCTTTTCCAGTTTCAAGATTCGATATTTTATTTAAAATAAATGTAACTAGCAAAACGTTTTAGGCAGTTACTTTAAACTTGAGCCAAAGAGTACGGTGTTATTTGAAAATTATAGAACCGATTCAAAAATTTCTGATTTTTTTTGAGGATACCCGCACGACGTCCGATGCAAAATATCACGTGGAATAATATGCAATCATTACGTGGACGCTTTCAACTAATTCAGAAACATAACAATTAATTCGAATTACATATATATAATTTTGGCAATATTACCAATCTTGAAATATTGTATGGATTTAGAACTTCTCCTAACTGATGGTGATCAGAAGGATATATCCGGGTTGGATCTGTTTGCTGGATTAAAATATCTCAAAAAAGTCATCTGTCCACAGATTGCTGAATTTGTCATACTGAAATTCTTATCTATTTGCAATATCCTTTGCCATCTTTCGGGCAGGATATTGATTTTACGCCCAAAAAACTTCTGATCTTTGCTGGCAAATAACTGGTACAAGTGATATTTCACGTCCTGCGAATTTAAGTAAAGGTCCAAACATTTTTATAGAGACTGGAATAAGTAATAGTTCCAAGGTGCCAAATCTAAAGAATATGGTGGTTATGGTAGTTCATCCCATTCAACATGTAAAAGCTTTTGGCGAGCTACCAAACTTGTATACGACTCGCTTTTCTATTGATCAATTCTGGTTTTGTTTGAACTAATCATTTAATTTGTCCATAGTTGATCACAGTACACTTCAAAATTAACCATAGTATTGTCCGGTAGAAGCTAAATTAAACGATCCACTTGAAATCTCACCAATCAAATAGCATATTAACCTTTTTTTTGTGAATATCGGCCTTTGAAGTGGTTTGAGCTTTGGTTCATCTCTTTACTCTATTATCTATTGCGCTTAAAGTTTTTGTAAACAACCTTTTTCTCGTCACCAGTAATGATGCGATTAAAAAAAAACATTTTATTGTCGTTTGAGAAGCAAATCACATCCGTTAATGCGACGAAGCAAATTTCGTTTTATAAAATCATGTGGAACCCATAAGTCAAGTTTTGAAATTAAACCAAGACGTTTCACGCGATAATGAACGCTTGAATTCGACAAATCCTTGAATTCGACAAATTTATTCTGCGATTTGTATCTATCAATGCCTTTATTTTGTCTTTATCGGCTTCAACGAGCCTTCCAGAAACCGGTGTATCTAGAACATCGAAATTTACGGAACGAAATTTTGCAAACCAGTTTTGGCATTTCCGTTCGGTCAATACATTTTCTCCATGACTATCTTCCTATATGACTATGCGGCTTAAGTGTGAAGTAGACTGTGAAAACAAAGATTGGGTCCTCTCTTGGAAAAACACGAAATGACTCCCCAGGAAACGACATATATATATATATATATATATATATATATATATATATATATATATATATATATATATATATATATATATATATATATATATATATATATATATATATATACAGTCGTGTGCGAAATAATAGTAGTGATCGATTAATTTCGCTATATTATGAAATATTTAATTCATATATGAGATATTTTGGAACGTAGATATGTTTTAAATTATTTGTAGTTTAGAGAATCTAATAGTTGCTGTGTATGCGGCTCATACATGTCAGATTAGGTAAAAATTTTGCATTTTAATGGGATGTATTTTAATGGAATTTTGTGATGTGCGAAATAATAGTAGTCTTTTTAAAACTTCAGCAAAAACTTTAAAAAATTCATTTTATTTGTTATGTATACAAGCTAAAATTAGTATTTAGTAGTATAGCCATTGGCTTTTATCACCTTTTTACGGGAATGGCACCCGTGCAGATTTGGTTATATCCTATAATTGCTTTGAGTTTTTTGGGTTCGAGTTGGAAATCTTTTTTTTTATATCGGCCCACGAATTCTCAATTGGATTGAGATCAGGTGATTGAGCAGATCACTCCATAATATTAATTTTATTTCGCAAGAAAAATTCCTTCGCCTTTTTAGAGGCATGTTTTGAATCATTATCTTGTTGCATGACCCATTTACGCGGCATTTCGTATTCTGCATAAAGTAGCATAACGGTTTCCAGTATTTCAACATATTTATCCGCATTCATAATTTCTTTAATCCAATATATCGGATCAACGCCGACCCAGGAAAAACAACCCAAAACCTTTATATTTCCCCCTCCATGTTGAATGGTTATTGACGTGTATTGCGGTCGGAATTCAGTCATCGGTGTTCTTCGGACATACTGAAGGATACTACCGCCAAAGAGAACCATTTTGGACTCGTCCGTAAATAAAATATTACGCCAGTATAAAGGGAATTCCGAACTTGTTTGAGAAAAAAATTACAAATAGCGTTTGGTTTATGTTCAGTGAACATTAAAAAATTCATTTTGATAATAGATGTCAGTTAAATCATGAAAGGATATTTTTATAAACACAAAACCTAAACTACAGGTACACACTACTATTATATCGCACACGACCGTATATATATATATATATATATATATATATATATATATATATATATATATATATATATATATATATATATATATATATATACAGGGTGAGTTTCCTAATAAATACAGGGCTTTTATCTCGAGAACGGTGCTAGATAGGAGAAAATTACTCCAAATGAAATTTATTAAGAGTCAAGGGTGACGTCTAGTGGTGATCTTCAATGACCTTGAAACTCATTAGTTTCGGAGATATAGGCTAAAATTAGGTTTTTTTAAATTAGAACCTATACTTTTGAGTGTTTGTTTCTATTAAGCAATTAAAAGTAAACACTTTTTGCTCACACATCATTTTTGTAAAGTGTATGATTTCAGAGATATGAGCAAAAATTGATATTCACTAAAGCAATCGAATTTTCCCTAAGTTCTACAAATTAAAATAGAAAATATCAAATGTTCTTTGACTTATTATGCAATTTTTTTGTTTTATTACTTTGTGAGAAAATTACAATTATCTTAGAAAAAGTTTTTTAACCAGGAAGCATTCGACATGATGATGGTGAGTGTCGACAAAATGAAAGCATGGCGACTAGATTATACGCTGAACGACATCCAGATCGTCGGCACTTTAGAAGAGGTGTATTTAAACGTTTAGCAGATAAGCTGCGCACTACCGGAAGCATAAGAAACCAAAGGAAAGGTAGTGAGTGTCCTGAGGAAGTTGTTGTAGATGTGCTAACTGCAGTATCATAGGACCCACACACATCAACACGAAATATTGCACGAGATAGAGGAATATCTCAAACGAGCGTGTTTCGCGTTTTCAGAGAAAACAAATTCCATGCGTACAACATATCATTGCTGCAAGAGTTATCTGCTAATAACTTTAGATCAAGAATTCAATTTTGTCTTTGGGCGAGGCAACAAATTGAAGAAAATCCAGATTTCTTTCGTCTTGTCATGTGGACTGATGAGGAAACGTTTAAGAGCGACGGTAATGTGAATAGGCATAATTTACGTTATTGAAATGATGTAAATCCACATTGGATGCGTTCCGTTGACTATCAACATCGTTGGAGTGTAAATGCTTGGGCTGGAATATTTGGATCTCGCCTAATTGGACCTTTTTTTTTATGGAACACTAACTACACAAAAATTTGTGAATTTTTTATTACAAGATTTTCCCAATTTATTGGAAGACATTCCATTGCGAGTAAGAGAAGAAATGTGGCTTCAGTTGGATGGTGCGCCTCCCCATTTTGGTATAGCTTCCCAACAACAACTAAATTTAATGTTTCCGAATAAATGGATTGGAAGAAGTGGCCGTACTCCTTTTCCAGCAAGATCACCTGATTTAACATGCATGGACTTTTATTTATGGGGAAAAGTGAAAGACTTAGCCTATTTCAATCGGCCTACCACTGCTGAAAATATGAAACAAAGAATTAAAGATATTTTTAGAAATCATATTTCAGAAGCTGAATTAGAAGCAGTTCATCTAAATTTTATAAGACGAGTAGAAAAATGTTTGGAATCAAATGGCGAACATATTGAACATTTATTAAATTAATAAACATGATAAAAAACTTTTTCTAAGATAATGGTAATTTTATCACAAAGTAATAAAACAAAAAAATTGAATAGTAATTCAAAGAACATTTGATTTTTTCTATTTTAATTTGTAGAACTTAGGGAAAATTCGATTGCTTTAGTGAATATCAATTTTTGCTCATATCTCTGAAATCATACACTTTACAAAATGATGTGTGAGCAAAAAGTGTTTACTTTTAATTGCTTAATAAAAACAAACACTCAAAAGTATAGGTTCTAATTTAAAAAAACCTAATTTTAGCCTATATCTCCGAAACTAATGAGTTTCAAGGTCATTGAAGATCACCACTAGACGTCCTCCTCGAATCTTAATAAATTTTATATGGAGTAATTTTCTCCTATCTAGCACCGTTCTCGAAATAAAAGCCCTGCATTTATTAGGAAACTCACCCTTTATATATATATATATATATATATATATATATATATATATATATATATATATATATATATATATATATATATATAAATATATATATATATATATATATATATATATATATATATATATATATATATATATATATATATATATATATATATATATATATATATATATTTCTTATAACAAATCATAATAGTAGTATTGCTTATAACTGTAGTGAGTGCAGAGAGAAGCTATACTAACCTTAAATTAATTAAAACTTATTTGTGCTCTACAATGCTCAAATGTTTTAGCTTTCCATCGAACATGACGATCATTTCAATAATTTTGCAGCCATGAAAGCGAACTAGAGATAAATTGGTCAAAAATAATTTGGGGGCGGTTTCGATCATTGGCATAGTGCGCTACAAATCCTCGGATTAGCGCTGAGTCTTAGCTCAATTAAACACAAATTTTATAAACTTTTTGTATGTTTTATTTAATTTAAGTACTTTTTGTAATATATATTAAAATAATAATAATAATAAAAATAATAATAATGTTGTAACAAATAATATTAATTTTTAAAATAAAATATATAATTAACTAAATAAAATATAATATGTATTTAATAACTAAAATTTTAATAATAATATATTTAATTATGTGTATAGTTTTGCAATAAGCAAAATATTGTATTAATTAATTTTAATAGTAATAATAATAATTATATATATATATATATATATATATATATATATATATATATATATATATATATATATATATATAATTATATATATATATATATATATATATATATATATATATATATATTATATATATATATATATATATATATATATATATATATATATATATATATATATATATATATATATAATTATTATTATTATATATATATATATATATATTATATAAATTTATAGGTGTTCTAATGTTGGCAGTTTATTTAAAAAATATCCGGCAAATATATTATTTTTTAATTAAATAATAATTTAGTTTTATTAAAAAAAAAAAATAATTAAATCGGCAGTTAATTTGTTAATTTTATATTTTTTTAAATATACATAATTATTCTATTATTATTAATACTGTTTAAATAATATATTTATAATTTAATTATGTAATTAAAAAGAATATGTGTATGTATATATGTATAGGCATTGTGTGGTTTCGATACATAAATTGAATTTATTACATACAAGGTAAAATAAATATGTTTAAAATACAAAAACCGAAAATTAATTAATTTGTATAATTTAAATTAATTACCAATTTAATTTTGGACGAATGAGCTAAATGCTATTATATTATTTGAAAGGATGACATAAAATTCTTTGGTACTTGATCTATATACGGTTAGTGAAGATGCATATGGGTGTGGTATGAGTCTCGGGAATTTTTTAATTAATTAATTTATTTCAGTCATGATATTATTTTAGCCAATTAAAATACGAAAAAAAAAATGTTTTCAATCCGAATAAATTGTTTATTATTTTACCTTGTACATAAATTATATTAAGTCTTATATAAAAATATATATATATTATTATAATTAATCATATTTTTTTAAAAAATATGATTTAATTTAATTAATTTTTTGCAGTATATATAAATAAAATATTTTTTTTTATAAAAAAATAATTATTGTTTCGTTTATTGTGTCAATTGTCTCTTATCACATATTTAAATAACATATGTATGTATAAAAAAAATTGGTTGCGTATAAAATAGTATTTTGTTGGTTGGTAACGCGGTCTTTCCTAAATTAATTTAATTAATTAAGATTTTAAAAATTTACCAAAAACATTTAAAATAATATTATTTTATTTATTTAAAAATGGCAATTTCTTCTTTTTTACAATTTTAACAATTTTTTTATGTTTACTATTATTGTTATTACTACTGCTATTGTTCATACTATTACTAATATTATTATTATTATTATTATTACTATTATTATTTTTACTGTAGTTAATATTATTCGTTAATAATAAATTTAATTGGTTTTTCATATTTGTTGGGGTTTCATTTTCGTCCACTGAAAATAAATAAAAATATGTATAATTAGCGGTTATATGCGGATTAATTTAATGTTTAATGAACCATTAATTAATTAATTAATAAAATAATTTGAAAATAAACAATAATTAATAAGATTTACTTGGAAAATTATTAATATTATTTTGTTTTAAATAGATTATTGTAGTGATTTAGGCGAATTATTTTAGTACGTGTATTTGTTGTCGAGATGGCGTGGAAATCTAAACAATATTAATAATTCCACGCGATATCGAATCAAATATTTGTTTTAATTAATATAATGAACAAATTGTGGTTAATAGTTTCTAAAATAAAAATATATAAATAAAATATGGTAAATAAAATAAAATAAATATTTAATGATTATGTAATAATGATGATATAGGTGTGATGAATGAACGCACTTCTTCCATACTAAAAATCCAAATTACAAAGTATTAATTTTTTAAAATGTTTTTTGTTTTAAAATTTTATTTTTGTTATCTGAAAAGTAGAAATTTTTTTCTTCCTATATTTTTGAAGTATATTTTAATTAATTAATTTTTAATATTATAATTACTATTATTTATTTAGTTGATTTTTAATCGCTTGATAATGTACAATGTTTGTATGGTTTGGTTTTTGATTTGGTAAATTGGTTATATAAAATGAAAGTTTTACATAAATGTGAATAATATATGTGCTATTGTTTAATATATGGATTCCCGAAAATATTAAGTGAAATTGATGAAAAATCAACTAAATCAAACAATAATGTATATAAGTGAGCTTATCTACGATACTATATACACTACCTAGTCTACAAGTATATTAGATAAACTCACTTGGATTATATATATATCGCACTTTGTGCAGTACATTTAAATATAAAAATAAATATTGCCGGGCGAATGGAAATGTTACCAAAATGTTAGCTTTTTGAGTGCACTATCTTTTGTTTGACGAAAATAATCCGAAATGAAAGGATTTATTGTGTTTAATTTAAATGATAAATCGATTATTTAGAATAAAATAAATGGCGTCCAACATGGGGCTTTGTTAAATGATATTGGCGAGGATTATATAAATACAAAATAGATTCAATATTATTGGTTTAATTGGTGCGTAAATATAGAATTAAAGACAGCTAGATCCACAGTTCATCTCAATGAAGATTTTATGTCAAATGACAATTCGTTATCAATGAAAGTATGGATATAGATACCCATACTTCATAGGTTGTAACCTAAATCTAATTTAATAGGCGAAAATAGCTTAAAACAAAACGATTTGTTGTGTCTTTTTAGAGTGACGAATTGATTTACAAGAATAAAATTAAATGGCGCCCAACATGGGGCTTATTGAATGATATTGGTATTCTAAATTGAAAAAAAATATATTCAATATAATTGGTTTAATTTGTACGTGAATATAGAATTAAAGAGAACGTATCATTGCGGTGGGCTAGAACACGGTCTGTGTCTCAATAAAGATGAGTTGTCAATTGACAATTAGTAATCAATGAAAGTATGGATATGGGTACCTCTGGTTGTAAGTAAAATTTATTTGTGTTATGTAAATAACATAAAATAAGAGGACTTATAGTGTGTAATTTGAATGATAAATCGATTCTTAAGAATAAAATAAATGGCGCCCAACATGGGGCTTATTGAATGATATTGTTGTATTGTGAGTATAATGGAGAATCCAGATACATTTAATAGTATTGGTGTAATTTGTATGTGAATAAACGTTTAAAGAGAACGGAAACATTGCGGTGGGCTAGATCACGTTCTGCATCTCAATGAAGATAAGTTGTCAATTGACAATTGTTTATCAATGAAAGTATGGATATAGGTAACTCTGGTTGTAACTAAAAGCTTATTCCTGTTATGTGAATAACTTAAAATAAAAGGATTTATTGTGTGTAGTTTGAATGATGAATCGATTCTTAAAAATAAAATAAATGGCGCCCAACATGGGGCTTATTGAATGATATTTTGGTACTGTGAGGATAATAAAAAAACCAGATACATTCAATTATATTGGTTTAATTTGTATGTGAATATAGGTTTAAAAAGAATGGAGACATTGCGATGGGCTAAGACGCGATCTGTTTCTCAATTAGTTGTCAATTGACAATTCGTTATCAATGAAAGTATGGATATAGGTAACTTTGGTTGTCTCTAATAGCTTATTTGTAAGGCGAAAATAACTTAAAATCAAACGATTTGTTGTGTCTTTTTACAGTGATTTTTAAGAATAAAATAACTGGCACCCAACATGGGGCTTGTTGAATGATATTGGTATTCTGAGGATTATAGAAAACAAAATAAATTCAATATAATTGGTTAAATCTGTACGTGAACATAGAATTAAATAGAACGTAACATTGCGATGGTCTAGAATACAGTATGTATCTCAATGAAGATAAGTTGTCAATTGACAATTCTATATCAATGAAAGTATGGATATAGCTAACTCTGGTTGTAACTAAAAGCTTGTTTGTGTTACGTAAATAACTTAAAATAAAAGTATTTACTGTGTGTAGTTTGAATGATGAATCGATTTTTAAGAATAAAATAAATGGCGCCCAACATGGGGCTTATTGAATGATATTTTGATATTGTGAGGATAATCGAAAAACCAGGTACATTAAATATTATTGGTTAAATTTGTATGTGAATAAAGGTTTAAAGAGAACGTTATATTGCGGTGCGATAGAACAAGATCTGCATCTAAATGAAGAATAGTTGCCAATTGACAATTATCGTAATCAATGAAAGTATAGATATGGCTACCTCTGGTTGTAAGTTAAACCTTATTTGTTAGGCAAAAATAACATAAAATAAAACGACTTATGTTTATATTATAGTGATGACACGATTATTGAGAGTACAAAAATGGCGCCCAAGATGGGGCTTATTGAATGATATTCTGGTATTGTGGGAATAATAGAAAAACCAGATACATTCAACAATATTGGTTAAATTTGTATGCAAATAAAGGATTGACGATTATTTAGAGGTTGCTATGAATTGGAACAATTAGTTGACGATATAAATGTATGAATATTTTCCACTGCTCGGAACTAATTATTTATTAGATCAGTTGTAACAATATAGTCAGGACGTAAGTAAATTTGTTTGAGGAAAGCAATAAAAAATATAATGTTTTCTGATACCCAATTCAAAAAATAAAAAGATTAATATTAATCATGAAATGGCGCCCAACATGGGGCAATTTTAAATGATATTGAAATTATCAGCCGTTCAAAGCATCAGGGCAACAATATCTAAAATCATTTTTATTTATTTATTGTGAACACGAATATAGAGAATAATGGCCGGATATAGTTTTTTTATCTCCAGTATCGTAATGAAGACCCATCACCATTTTATATGAAATTATTTGTATGGGCTTACGAGTAGTCATATAGAGTACTGAGTGGTCTAGTCCACAATAAGTAAATGGTTTATCCTTTTCGAATAGGTGTATCAATAATACAATTTTTTTTAACATTAATTTTTACAGTTTAAAAAATGTGTGCCCGTCTTTTATGATACCCACACGGAGTAGGTGCTTCCCTCATTCAATTTTAATTATGTAGTTATGACACTTTTATTATAGTTTTTGTTTTCGTTTCGAAGCAAACTTTTGGTAACTTTTCCAACACCAAAAAATATTTAATATGATGAATAAACAAAATAATTAATTAATTAATTAGTTCTAAATAAATAAATAAAATTAAAAATTTTCTACTAATCTACTAAATTATTTAATTGAGTGTGTTTGTGTATATGTATGTATGTATGTATATGTATTGTTTTATGGTTCGAAAAAGAAAGGAATATTTATTTGAACGCTAATTGCGTATGTGGATGCCAGAGGATGTGGTACGAAGAAAGAGATGTTAAATAAGGATATTTATATAAAAGTTTGTATGTATTGGTGAATTAAAAAAAACCTTTGTGTATATATAGAGAGGACATGTTTACTTACAAAAGATTTATGATCGGTAGGTGATTTTTGATAAAATATGAATGATCTACATAATATATATATAAGATGTAGGTCGTCAGACAGAGAGACAGAATATATAGAGAATTAATAGAGAGGAAGAGAGATAAAAACTACACAAAATGCTTTGCGTATGTTATTCCGGTTTTGGAGAAGTTTTGTTTGAGAAGAAATGGGTTGAAAGGTTTTGAAATTTTTTTTAATGGCAGCAGGAGGTGATACATAATATAGACGAGAGAAAATAGAAGTTGTTATCATTTTTGGAAGTTTAATAAATATTTTCTTACCGATAATAATAATTTTGTGTGTCTTATTTCTTGTTAAAATTTATATTTAGTTCTTTTGTTTCGAAACAACAAAATTTAAAATTTTTATTACTACAAATTGTATTAATTTAATTTAAATAATTTTGTAATGAAGCGATTCATCTTAATGTAAGAGAATAGTTAACTTTTTAATTAATTTGTTTAGTTTAGTTTTGTTTTTTTTTTAAATTTCGTTCGTTTTAATTAAATTAAATTAATATATAATTTAATTAATAGAGAATATAGTTGCGGTTGACTATCTATACGATATATATAGCTATTCTATCTCTATATGTGTTATCCTTGGCTTAGCGACGTCATATTAACCATTAAATTATTACTATTTGAACCAAAATAATTGGAACTATATCGTGGGGACGATGTCTTAAAATATTGATTGAAATTTGAAAAATCGTATGGATTTTTAGTCGTCGACCGTTTAAAGTAGACATCAAAAACGGGATGTCGTGTAAATTGTGTCGTCGATGATGGTGGGTTATAGTATGATGTGGTGGATGGTTTTGTGGTTTGTGTTTTTTTTGTTGTTGTCGTACGTATTGTTGGTGTCGTATAGCGTGTCGTCGTTGTCGTAAATGTTGGACTATAGTATGGATATTTTTTGGTTGTCGTTGTACTTAATTTATTAAAACTATTTGTAAAATAGAAAGGATATGTTATTGGTGCTTTGGTTGTTGTCGGTGTTGGTTGTGTTGTGGTTGTTGTTACAATTGTCGGTATTGTTGTATAATCGTAACTGTCATAATGATTATTATCACCATTGTCATTGTTATTTGACGACTGATCACCATTCATTTCGTAATAGTATGGTTGTTCAGTCGTCGTCGTTGTTGTTGTTGTTGTCGTTGTTGTCGGTCGAGTGGTCGACTTGAAAAAATTGTCAAAGAAATTAAACTTGTATTTTGATTGGGTCGTCGGGGCATAGGTCGTTGTCGTACGTGGTCGTTGGGTAGTCGTGGTCGTTGTTATGATCGGTTCAGATGAGATGGTGGTTCTATCATAATTGTAATTGTAGTTACTTTTAGGTTCAACCGTCGATGTAAACTTTGAAAAGCTATTGAAAAATGCATTATTAAAATAACTTCGAATCGTTGATTTATTATTAAAATATGGTGACTGGGTAGTGGTGGTGGTTGGTAGCGGTGTCGTTGTTCTCCGAGTTGTAGATATTCGGGTGGTTGTTGTTGTTTTTGGAGTGGTTGTTGTAGTCGTTGCTTTGGTTGCTGTATCATCATTATAAATGTACTTATCTGTGCTGTAGTTTTACATTAAAAAATTTATACATTAACAATTTGCAATCTAACAATATAATAATCAAGAATTTTGGGTTAGTTTTTGGTACATTTAATCAAAAAAAAAATATATTTATAAACATATGTCTAGAGCAAATTAGTAACAACCAATCAAAGAAATAATTATTTAATCGGGCACACCGCATCCGAATCCATTGCATATAGATTCGAAAACCCTGTGTCCGGTGTTAAATTTAAGTTCGACTTACTTCAACGCCTGATTATATGAGTTCGGACTGGCATAACTAGGAGTGTGCTGCGAGTAATCAGGAATTATATTCTCATTTTCGGCTACACATCGACCATCGAGACAGTGCTATATATAAACAAATTATTTATAAATATTATTTACGATTTAAATATATTATAAATCTAGCTTACCGATCCGTCGCCACAACTTGATCCTTCGGCAGCCGGTCGATATGCGACACAATATCCACTGCTCGAATCAAAACAAAATAGTTGGGCACAAACTCGTTCGTCTTTGAAACACGCTGATGTTCCTCGATCGCGACGACACTGAGCGTCCAACGACAATAGTGTACCAGGTAGTGTACGCCCGAGTGCCTCGTCTTCATGCGGGGCATTGTGCAAACAGCTAGCTGTGTCGCCACTAAAAAAATATTTTATACATATAATAATTCGATGTCGATATAAAATAAATGGGCAAATTACTTTAAGAAATGATGAAAACTTTGTACACTACACGCTGACCATCGGAATCCTCGATCGGTGTGTCGCAAATCGGACATAATATAACCATCTTCCCATCGACATTTTTCGGCACCGGGTCCACCCAAGTAGCTCGGCGATGGTGATCCATCGTGTACGGCGCCTAATAAATGGCCAACTTCATGGGCAGCAACGATGATACCGCTGAAACCACCGGTGTCTTCAATGATGGCGACTGAATTGACTTTTTCGAGACGCTTGTTAACAACGCATGCTCCACCAACGTATGCAAATCCTATATGTAGAAAGACAGAGGATGGAATTAAAATATATTCGTATTTTATGTTGCGGTAATTTATCGCTAGTTTGGTAATCTTTTCACCAAATAAAGCTCATAAATTTCATATTTGGTTGGAAAATTTGATTTTGTAAATTTGGATGTTGTACGGAAAATCTGTAAAATTGATTTTGAAAAATTAATACGCGGCAAATGAATTTATTCGAGATAGTCTAAATGGCAATGGTGTGTAGCTTTAATATCTGGAATGTTGATATTACCTCCAGTAGTGATTACCTCTATTCCGGAGGTAATCACTACTGAGTTATTCTTTCCCATCTTCGAGGGGCGGTTTGAATCCTGCACCTATCGGTGGTAATTCAAATTTTACAGATTTTCCGACCTGAAACATCCAAATCTCGTATGGGATCAGAACATAAGTAAATAAATTTAGAAATTATAATGAGCTTTTAACAAATGAACGAGCATGCAAAATAAACAAAGCTTACAAAAAAACAATAATAAACCACCCCCATTCCCCCAAAAGTAAGTGAGTTAGTGTAGTAAAAAATAAATAAAATAAAAACAAGTTAACAAAACAATAAATATGGTTTATATAGGATCTAGAATACTTACCGGATACAGATAGAGCTTTTACGAGCTTTTATAGGATTTTGTATGGTTTATTGAGGGAAAAATTGATATATAATATAGAGCATAGCTTAGCGTTTTAGGCGAAAAACAATAAATTTTTTTGTTTTACTGTGTGCAGAAGTTGTTGTCAATCTCGATTGCATATCTCTAAGTATTTACATGCAGGGTGTAAAAGAGGAGCGGTTGAGTTTGATATATACAACATAAAGTAAATTAAAAGAAAATGCAGGAATAAAATTATACAGTGAGACCTATATAGTATAAACATATATAGAGATTTACATTTACATTTACATTTTATAAATAAAGTAATAGAAAGTGATTTACATTTACAAAGTATATTCATACGTAGAAATATTTATGTATCTAGAAATAATATTTTTATAAATAGTGAGTAGGTGGTAAATGGTGAAGTTGTTTTTATACACGAAAAAGTGATATATTTTTGATTTGTTTACCTGCCGTGCCACGATTACATGCATCGTTTGCATATTGCCTTCTGCACATATCAAGTCTGGAAAAACAAACAATTTTTTGATATTGTATTAATATGGCGGTTCAACAATGATTTTAGTTCGTGGCGCCGCCGTCGAAGATTTCGCTGACCTATATATAAAGTACTTATATATACCTAAAGAATTAGTTATTAGAATCAATTCCAAAAAAAAACAAGCGTTGTTTTACCAACCAGTAACCAGCATTTAACAAGTAACAAAAACAATAAAAAAAACATAAAGGTATTATGTGAATTACCCGCTGTCCCCTTGGTACAACGACCGCCTTTTCGTCTACGACACATATCGTATCTAAATAGTAAATAGTAAATTAAATTTAAAATATTTTAAATTATTGTTTTAAAGATTTTAAATTTTTTACAAAATTTAGAATCTCCAACCTTAATACAATCTCAATTCACTGAAATGTTCAACAACAACAACAAAATAATATATGTAAGATGGTATAAAAAAAATAATTAAGGAACGATAATTTACTTTGTAATTGCAACCGCTATATCATAAACAGGTAGACGTCTTTCGCGGAACAAGTATTTTCCCATATCGGTTAGTGCAGCAGCCGAATCGATTGCGTCACGTCCAACGCGATTTCTTTCTAGATATGGTGTTGCATCGCGGCCCTGAAATTAAAGAAAATATAATATTGGTGGTCAAATTCAATCAGTTCGATAAATACTCTTGGGTGCACAAAAAAATCGCACATTGCTCAATTTGCCACAAAATTTCAAAAATATCATTGTTTAATTTTTTATGCTGAAGTCTATATCAATACCTAATCAGTGGTACCTGTTTTGTGCTTGTATCATTTTGTTTGTGACATCCCACTTGTAACTTGACGGCTATATAGGCCCGATTTACGTAGGAACCATCTGCTTATATCCATGCCAGCCTATATAGTACTGACATGAAAGATGGGATGGGCCACGGATTCTAAACTCAACAGGGGGTCTCAGATGTGTTCATTCACACCACCGGTTGCCCCGCCCAGACGATCGATGGTGAAAAATTCCATTTACATGTCGGGATTCGAACCCGGTACCTCCTGCTCGATATGCCACAGCTTTAACTAATGCGTCACCATGCCATGAAATATCTTCAACTGGAGCAAAGAAATGGATACCACACCAGAGGTGCCACACAAGTTGTTGCCCTAATTTATGCGGGGCAGCACCAAAGTGAAGAGTATACAATGATAAGAAGAGAGATATGCACAATGGTGCCTTGAAGAACGTGTCTCGTATATGACGGTGGATTGTGCATGTTCTGGGAAGGTATATCACTAGAGGTGAAGACAGATCTTGTATTTATCAACCAGACCAATAATGGTTGTCGATCAATAGGAATGGCTTCTTAACGGTACATAGAGGGTTTATTGTGAACATTTTCTCTTCATGCAGGATAATTCAAGATCGCATATGGCTGACGTAGTATACCAGTTCCTTCAAAAGGTGGATGTGCCTACTATCGAGTGGCCAGCTCAATATCATCGAACATTTATGGGACGAGTTGAAAACAAGGGTTCGATTTATAAATGTTGCTTGAACGGGTCCCCATTTGCTGCAACAAGTGATCGTGGACTACTTCTGGACGACTTCGTGGAGGGAATACTTCTTCTTAATTCGATTTTACCGATTGTGAATCTGCATAAACAAAATTAAACAAATATTGGATTTTACTTTGATATATTTGAACTTTTGTGAAAAAATGAGCAAGGTGCAATTTTTTTGCACCCAAGTGTATTTTAGCTAACACGTTCAAAATTAACAATTTGACGCACAGATCAAGGTCTTGATTGGTCTTTGGATCAGTTTGAAGATGACCTAATTTTTCGGATTTGGGACGGCACCAATCGACACGAAATACACCAGTACCAAATGTATCTCGAGCGAGACTAAGTATAGTGCAGATCTCTGTGATATTTGAGGATATTCAATTAATCCAACATGCTGGAATGATGAAAGAACGACATAAAAAATTAAGGCACAGTTCTGTTTCTCCTCATTACTGAGGGTTTTTACTCTCAATACTTCCTTTGGCTCTCTTAAGTTTACTTTTTTCTTGCAGTTACAGCCTTTTATTTGGATATGGCCCAATGGGTAATCCACCTGACAAATCTGAGAAACTACTTCATAGTGACGCCTTATAAGAAGAGTTTTAAGCTGCTGTAGTTGGAGTGAAAAGTACAGAGTTGGAACACCTATAGCGGCTGAATGCAACAAAGATCGATCATTCTATTAAAAATACATGGCTGAAATCTCAACTGAGATCTTACAAACGGGCACACAGTGATCACCCCAACGAATGCTTTACCGACAGTCGGGTGGGTCAGTTAGTTTTTGGTCAACGACGAGAATCGAACTTGTAACCATTAAGCTATAACTGGCGATCATTCGATTACGATATTATAATAAAGCAGATGATAAGAATTTTATCATGCTGAAAGGATAACCCTAATTTGACTGATCGATTGTTACGCAGATTTTAACCCCTAGCTTCAGGGAGAACTGCACAACTCACAAGTGGTTGATTGTGTATCAGATAATGATCCCTATTTTGCATTGTTGGTATATCGAATTGGCGCCTGCAGCTCTATCACTGACGTATCAATAACCAATGTCGGCGTTGAAAAATAAGATTACGGCTCCATTCCTGAATTGTATGTATACTTCCGATTACCAGAAAAAACCAAAAATGAACCGACTTTATATGGTTTGAGACGGCGCGTAGTGTTCAGTTGATTGAAACACAAAGTGTCCAAAATTTTGTCGTCTTAAATTATCTGGTGATAGTATTGATGTATGTAACATCTTATCAAGCCAATAATATATGAAATCGAAGAGGCCATGTCACTCGGTTGCCGACAATCTATCGAAATTAATTTTACCTATTTCTTATCACGCGCTTCTCTATCGCTGAAGTCGTAAGTGGTGTTATCTCAAGCTTTCTCAATGTCACTGCTTTTCTAACGCACTCTTAACTCTCGAAATGAGACTATTTAAGGCCATCAGACTTTATATCATATACTATGAGGTTTATGTTGACTTCAATAAGTATATGTTTCTGCCGTCTGACTGCTTCCATGTCACTGATAAGCTTAGAAAGTAGCCCTCAAAGAGTAAATCTAATCGGAACGCTGGTATACTGGTGGTGCTGCTGACCATCTAATCGAATGTGACATTTTCGGAATTTTGCTTGATAACGTGACAACAGTCATCATTTAATGAGGCTCGTTTAATGAAGATGGTGGAACTTTTTCTGTGATTATCGATACGAATGATGTTAATTTCTTGATGACCATTTGGAGTTTGATCTATTGAGCCACGGCGTTTGGTATGAAAGAGGCCTGCTTCAACGAGCGTAAACAAACATTTAAACAACAAAATGTACGATTTGAGCAAAATAGGGAATGGGCATTGAATTACTTCTTTTGATTGGGAGGGCAGTTAGTCCTTTTGTGATACTCATTTCCTAGAACCTATCGGTTTTGTTTCGAAAGAGAGAATTCGAGAATACACTCCTCTGAAGCTATGTATACGTTTCTACGTTTATGGGCTATCAGCCGGTTTTGGTCGATTTTTGTGAAATACGTCTGCTGTAATGGAATCAACGTTTTCTGATCTGTAGTTAGATTACAGAAGCTCTTCTTTAACGAGGCTTATTGTGCGTCTTCCAACTCTCATACAAGTGATAAAAGCTCCCTAAAGCTCATTAAAAGATTAACAAATAAAATTAAACCAAAATTTTGTCCCACTCGATATTATGCCTATTATCGGCCCCACTCCATATTATGCCTCCGAGTAAATTACTATGGCTCGATGAGCTGCAGTTTTTCACGATGTGTATGTGAGAACTCGTAAACTGGGCCTTTCGATGGTGAAGTGTTTGTGAACATTTTTCTACACTTTTGAAGACGCCATTTACCTTTTGATGCTCTATAAATGGTTAATTGATTAAGGGAGGTTGATTATAGACCGCTTGTCCGTTGAGTCCCTTCATATGTAACAGAATACCAAGATAGACTCGTCTGATACTCGAAACAAATTATGTATATGCCTTGTTCGAGGTGTAAATCTTCTGCATCTTGATATCGTATACACAGTAGCCGGATTCAATTCGGGACCGCAAGGGTTAATTGACTATTCGAACAACATTAATTAAAGCATAAATCAATTTTATTTATATTTAGCGCCACCAATGATGATTTGTGCATCTAATTAACATTAGAGTTAAGTTTGAAGTTGACAATACATCACACCAAATACGTATGTTTAACGCGAAGGACAACATGTTTTACGCAAAATCTATTCGCAAAAACTGGAAATTTTTGGCAAAATCTGACTGAATCATTTTGCGTGTGTGAGTGTGTCGTTGGTGATTTGTGGTAGATATAAATTATACACATGTTTCGATTCGACATATAGATTCGCCAAATTTTAATTTGGGTTTTCAAAATTATTTATGATTTTCTAACATGGCAGGTGCTTTATCAGGTTACATTTTCTAATTATAGACGATATATCTTGTTGATATATATTGTAATGTCATTGGTCAGTCTAGTCGTGCTAATGAGCTGCGTCAGCGTATAAATTCCATTCGTTTGTTGCTATATCTGTTTTGTGGTGGAAACGCATTCAACTATGTTTCATCACTCCGTTGCACTTCATGCAGAACGTACGACAATATCAAATGAGTGTGCTCGTTGTTGGGTGTTTTCCTATATGACAGTTATTATGTGAGTATAGACTCTAGTTCTATCCCCATTTGTTCAGCTAGGAGATGTAACAACTCAGTCTTGGCCAGACTTATTTATAGTTAATACACACGAGTTGCTATTGGGCCGTCTATCATTTCATTGGTTTATGAT
This sequence comes from Tipula lateralis, assembly GCA_963932295.1. Lineage (NCBI taxonomy): Eukaryota > Metazoa > Arthropoda > Insecta > Diptera > Tipulidae > Tipula > Tipula lateralis. Next base: position 45,812,814 of record OZ010737.1, on the reverse strand, counting down.
CTTCTAGCTTCCTCCTGAATCAAGGCGAGTGGAATATAAATGTTCACTTTTATTGTGTTTTGACAAAGCAAGTTCGTCCAATTTTTCACTTCGCATTAAAAATTCACAAATGCACAGTGTTTAAACGTATTTCTGATTGGAACTGTTCCCTCTTACGATATATTATCTGGTTTCCAAATGACAAGTGTCCGATGTTGTTACTGTATTAGACGAATGGGTCTTATTGAGAGAACTCTGACCATAACTGTTTGATAGAAAAGCAATTCAATTCTATCTCATTATGCATATGCGACTGGACTTGATAAGCATAGCGATTTGAATAATATGGGGTGTGAGTATATAGTGTTGCCACAGTTCTAGCGAATTTTAATTATGGAGTGGTGAATTCATAATCGGTTGTGAATGTCATAAAGTAATCAGGCTACGGTTAGAATATAGGAAATTTAAAATCTCCTATACTGTATTATAGTCTTTGTATAGGTGAGACGAGGAGCGACGACCAATGTTCCATAATGATAACTGAAAGCGAACTCCATAAAAATAAAGCATCTGAACCGGATTGAGAGATAAATGTTCGTCTCAGTTTATCGTTGCGAGATTTATCCCAAGCTTTTTGACAAGTGAGTATGTGGTACTGGGAAGCTCATACGGGTTTTGTTCAATTGCAATCTCATCGTTTTAAAAGTTGGTAATCTTTATACTGGGTGGGTTTGTCATAAAAAGTTGGACATGTATGAATTTCGTTTCAGGACCATTTATTTGTCCAACTACTTATTGCATTGATGACGTTTTGTAATTTACTAGTTGAATCTTTTTTAATATCACGAAGTGGTATCGGCCTGCTAGATAAGATTTCACAATTTGGTAAACATCCTACGGTATGATCTGCGGTGCAATATTAAGTGTAAGCGACGTTATTTGTAAACAGGAAGGTTTATTAGGGTATCAAATCATTATCACCTATGACTCCACTGGCCTGAAACTTATTAGATTTACTACACGCACATTTCAGTATGATCTCTTTCTGTAGAGAATTCTCGTCGTATAACGATCTATTATTTCAAGAAAGACTGATTCGAGAGTGACTGATTGCTTCCCAGAGCGAATATAGTGAGTTGTTTTGAGCTGAAAAGGCCAATTAGGTATTAACTATCAGGTTCAGTTTATTGCCTAAATAATTAACTATCGATTTACTTTGTGGTGCTTCATTCTTTACCAGGTTTTGCGATCTTTCCAATTTTGCAAAAAGGAACTCCTCCATGGGAGTTTTCTCTCCCAATTATCAATCGAAATGATTAATAATCTAAGCATGTTTTCTTTCTTGTCATTGGTTGCACTCAGAGTTATGGTTACAGGTGTTGGCGAGTATTTAATCTAAACTAATTTAAGAAGGCGGCAGGTATTCCAGAAATCAATGCCACTATAGGACCGATGTGAAGTTTATACTATTTTTGTGCTAAACCAACAAAAACAACTTTTTATTTATATATATGTGTGTAAAAAAAAACATTTAGGCGAAATCAATATTGCGAAAAAATATTTATATTAACAATAAAAAAATAGATTTCTAGGCCGTTCTCATCTAGTTCCTTTATACTGTAGTAAGATATAGGTCTAATTATGATTATCAGGAATTGTCAGAATGTTATCATTGGGATTAACGGCTTCGAAATTTATTTTGGTTTTTTAGCATTTTAGAAGCATTTTTACTTTTCGGTCAATCCCTTTTAGAAGTTAAACTTACGAATATTTGTTAATTTTTTGTGCTTGCATTTAAACATGGACAAATTTTGTAATGTTATTTCTTTCCTTGAAATGGAGATTGCTTACGATGGAAAGTTACATTATTTTATTTTTAATGAAACTAGATTTTCGCCTAAATGATTATTTTTCACACATACTACTAAATAAAAGACCAGTTTTGTTGGTTTAGCACATAAATAGTATAAACTTCACATACGTTTTGAGACGTGTGAAGTTTTTGCTAATTTTCTCTTAAATTTTTGTTTTTATTGTTTTAGGATAAATTTAGTATAAACTTCACATGCATACTATAGGGGACATCCAATAAAACACCCAATCGTGTTTTTTGGTCACAGCCGGGAATCGAGTCTGAGATCTCCCTATATGACAGAAGCATGCACGATACTCTCTCTGCCACGAGGGTGACCGAAGAGTATTCAACTCCGGTATTTTATTTTAATCGGTAGGTCAATATGTCGATTTACCAACAGATTAAAACCGATCCTGGTCTTTATGTATTAGTATAGTCTTAATTCTCAGTATGTATTCTTTGCATTAAAGTCTTCCCCAATTAAGATGTTCTTTAGTCTCCACACTTTGCTTATTGGATAGATATCGCGTGGAAACTTCTGTACGGAATTTTGTCAATTAGTCTGCCACGGTTTGACTTCAACTGTAGACTTTTGATACTACTGCCCAGCGATACTACCCTGGATCCATTATCAGTAATCCATTCCATATAGGGTTCTGCATTCCGTCCAAATCGGTCAGTCACTGATCAAGTTTTTTCGCTGCGGATGATTCTTTCCAAGTACTACGAAACATCTCGCGATGTACACCAGGTATTCCTAGATTTCAAGCAAGCCTATGACTCGATCAATCGAGAGAGATTATGGTATGCGCTTGAATATTTAGGAATACCGAAAAAATATGTACATCTCTGTAAAATGACAGTAACGCAGTCACAATGCTGTGTTAAAGTTGAGAACAGGCTATCGAGAACTTTTGCAATCACTACTGGTGTTCGACAAGGAGATGCGCTGTCCCCGATACTTTTTAATCTCATGTTGGAATACATCCTTCGTAAAAGTGCAACACCTCAGGACAACATCTTATTCCGACAATCCAATCAACTTCTTGCTTATGCAGATGATATCTGTGTGATTGGATTAAATGGCAACGGAGTGAAAGAGATACTTGATCCACTGGAACAGTGTTCAGCTTCCGTTGGTCTCAAAATCAACGAGTCAAAAACCAAATATCTAATCTCGGGTTTTAGAGACCAAGACGCAATTGATTTCAGTAGTGGTAACCACACGTTTGAAGGAGTGATGAGATTCAAGTATCTTGGATCTCTCATCACTCACGATAATAGTGTGGGCGAGGATATCAAGGTCCGCCTTGCCGCTGGCAATCGGGCTTTGTATCCTCTACGTCCACTGCTGAAATCAAAATATCTTAAAAATACGGATAAGCTGAAACTGTACAGAGTGTTGATCAGACCCGTTGTCATGTATGGATATGAGAGTTGGACCTTGACGGATGAGTACGAAAGATGGCTTCTAACATTCGAGAGAAGAATCATGCGTGTGATATATGGTCCAAAACGCGACGTCGATGGCACTTACCGAGTTCTTTTCAATCACGAGATCAGGAATTTAATGCAAATTCCTGATATCGTGCATGAAATTAAAGGACAGCGAGTACGCTGGCTCGGACACGTTCTGCGTGCTGAGCCGAACCGAATGATACAGCGAACCTTTAAGGGAGAACCGCCTTTCGGTAGGCGAAGAGGTCGCTGTCGGCGACGATGGCTCCACGGCGTAGAGAGCGATCTGGCATCTTCAAACTGCCTACAACGGTTTGAAGAGTTGGCTCGTGATCGAAACCGATGGAGTCAGATTGTTGACACGGTACGGGCCAATAATGGCCTGTAAAAACCGTAAAAAAAAAAAAAAAAAAAAAAAAAAAAAAAAAAAAAAAAAAAAAAATAGGGTTCTGCACAGTTTCAATTTATAGAAAATCCATGGAATATTAATAGAACCATATTTGATCTCCGGAACTTCCATATGAGGAGTGACATAGCTACCAGATGAATTTACATATAACTATATAGTTCTGGGCCTCACTGAATAATTTCGAAAGTATATTTCACAAATCATACCGCCGATATTGGTTTTGATTTCGATCAAGGGCGTCACAATTAGATATATAATGTGATCTGTCAAGATCAATTATGCGATATACTCCAAAACGGGTTCACATTTAATTAAGAGTAATGAGATGTCAATCAATTACCTATCGATAACAATCGCGTACACAAGGAATTTATTAATTTCTGGACAAAAGAACTTTTATGGTCCGCGTACTCGTACATAAATAAACAATTTCCATGAAACGAGCACAATGGAATTGTTTTCATAAAAACGAAACTATCCAGATGACCATCTGACACCATATGTACAAACAAATAGCTTGTTGGCTACAGTTAATAGTCCGTGTATGTATATAGACAATGGGGTAAAAGCATTTCACTTTCAAAAAGATCAAAAATGAGATGGATCGTTGAATTACAAACGAATGGTCGGTATGGTGTTTCTTCTTCTTCAACTGTATATACATACCAACAACAACAACAACACATCAAAGCTTTGTATTAAGATGTCTTAAGTAAATTGATTTGAACTCACCATATAAAATGAAAATGTATTTTTTTATGATGTTACATTACAAACGATCTGAGATGAAAATGAAAACAGAAGACAACACACACACACACAGGAATTACAAAATCGTATGGTTGTTAGATGACTTTCAATTGAAGTGAACGCGAAGTATGTTATAAAGAAGTACACACGATGTAACAGTATATTATAATATAATGGTACAACAATGTTGTATGTGAGAATTTTATTATTTTCGTTTTTGTTTGCGCATTGAAAGATCATAAAACCGTTAAAAGAGTTTATAACGATGTAGTAGGTCGTCTCAATTGTATTGGTGCACGATCCGGTGTGTTATCTATAATGTATCTATGAAATCAACATAGGGTTGTAGAGGTCGAAACGTGAATTGTCCAAACAATTTTTTGCGACTCTTTGACCCCCCCATTTATCGTACTGTCAAAATAGTGACATGCTAGTGGCTTCCGGAAATGTTACTTAAACGGTAATTATTACTCCTCTAGCACTCTGTTTGCTGGTACCCAAAACACCCTTAACGCTACATTGCTGGAACTGAAGAGACTAATAAAATGTTTGCACTGCTTGACCAGGTTGGAAGTGATCAGTGGACTTATTAACAAATCTCATAATGATTTGAAACAGTTACTGACTTGGTCATTACAGGTAAATACTCTAGAAATTGTGAAGATATAGTGTGTTAAGAATCATTAATCTGTCTAAAACCAGTTCATTGATATTTAACAGGTACAAGAATAATAGCTCTTCTCTTTTTGGAGAGATAAAATGCAGTTCTGGGTTGATCATCTGAGTGTTACCTGAATTTTCAGTGTATATTAACTCTTACGCTACAGGATACGACCGAGACGGGTGCTATGTTCACGAACTCAATACTTGCTATGTATAGACCATTTTGTTCCAGCCCTCCCTGCCAACCACCAGATCAGTTGCTTGAAATCAGCATCAAATTTTGACGTGAAGTTCCCCATGGTGATGATTGAAAAGTGTTTGCGCATAGAACTCTAAAAGCTCGAGATAATAGACATTACCAGGGATCGGAACTCCGAATTACCAATTGAGCTTCTGGGTATTAAAACCTCTGTTTTTTTGCTTGGCCCAACTTGTTTATCTGGCCAATCTTATGCCATTCGACCCTCGTAGTGTGCTTACATAATATACCAAAGTTGATAGTCTGGTGGTACACAAAGGACCCTTAACACTATATAGTGTTGGAACAAGGAAGACTAATAAAATGTCCAGTTTGACCACTTCCAAACTGGTCAAGGAGTCCAGTTTGACTTCTTGATCAGTTCTGGGTCGATCTATGTGTTACCTGCATTTTCCGCATTCTATGGGTCGTTATCTGCATTCTGGGTCGATCATCTGTGTGTAACCCCTCAAAAGAGCTAATCACACGCCACCTAACAAATTCTTTGTGTAACTACAGTGTACGACCGAGACTGTTGCTGTGTCCACGAACTTAACACTTGCTATATATGGACCATTTTGTTCCAGTCCTCCTGTAGTTTTTAAACGAGGTACAGCTTGTATCAGCTTGTCCCAAAATTGCATCGTATACAATGTCAAGATTTTGGTCACTCAGCCATTATATCTCCCCAGGAGATTGTATTAAAGTGCGCCCTATGCGAGTGAACGTTTTGGCAACGCTACAAACCCAGTTCTAAAATGCCAAATATTTTTTCGTGCCAGACAAATGTAAAGAAGGATTCAACGCTGTAAAAAGTACATTTGCCAATAGGATCACACAAGCACCACAATTATCAATGACTCTCTGTCACATAACACGATCAATTTCAGTAAATTGATTCATTTCGATATCATCATACTGATTGATTGAGCAACGAATTCTATTCCTGGTAACTGTGGCACTTCTAAAATATTTAAACAAAAATCGAACCACCAGATCAGTTACTCGAAATCAGCGTCAAATTTGGTCGAGAAGTACATGGTTTCAACCATCAATGAAACATTTTTGCGCATAGAACTCTTAAAGCTCGAGATAAAAGGTATTACCAGGTATTGGAACTCCGATCTGGGCTTGAAAACTTTAAGCCCAGGTTTAAACCCAGGAATGTTCCAACGAATTGAGAATAGTTTATGTGTGCTTGTACACAATAAAATATTGGGAACGGACACCAACTTGGGCATTACAGTTCCAAGTCTCCATAAATTTTGAATATAAGGTGTGTTCAGAAGGATTTGTATGTAAATCCGTCAAAACCCAGTTTACTGACATTTAACATGCGAAGAAATACTGGCACTTATTTTTTTGGGCAGATTAATGGTTTTGTTTCTGCCCTTCCTGAAGTGTTTTATTCGAGGTACAGTTTGTTTCTAAGCTTATTGACCAATTAGAGATTAGTTCGACGTCCCACTCTTTCATACGATGCCAAGATTGAGGCGAATTTTTAGTCATTCAGCCATTCACCACAAGATGGTATTATAGTCTACACAATGGTAATGAACGTTTTGGCAACGCTAACCAAATATATTTTCAGGCTTGATGAATGTAAAGACGGGATCAACACTTTAAAAGTGAATTTGCCAATAAGACTATTCAACTCATGGACTCAATGGATCCAATTAACGACGAGAAATTCACCATGTTGATGATTGAAAAATATTCAATAGTCGCCGTGTGATACATGCCCCCGACAACAAATCAATATATTTCCAATCACGTTGACATCTATTCAAGGAAGTGATACGAAAGACGAACGTATAATGTTTAAGCAACCTAATCAAGGTTTATAGCATTTATGCTAATTTTTCAAAATATATTCTAATCGCGAGATGAAAGACTTTTCACATTACCATAAATCAGTGAGATCAATAAATGACAGAATCGCTTTCTGAAAGGGTCGGAAAAACCATTCCAAACCACTATGAGGTATAATAAAAATTAATTAAAATTTATGGCCACATCATAATTGTCATCGTTTCAAATTAAATAGTTAATTAATTAACTACTAAGGTTATTTAAATTAATAATTTCCTACCCACACACATATACACGCACACACACAAGATGATAAGATTAAAATGCTAATTCAGATGAATCAGAATTGTCTTATTGTCTGAATGTTCGCGAATAGAGAGCAAAGTAGTTTATAACCTTCTACTCTAAACTAGATATATAAACCGGAACACTTATAAATAGTTGACTGATTGATATTAATGAGATAAAATTTAACTGTCCAAGTTTGGTACAGCAAACTGATTGAAATCAATCAAAATAAAGATTTTGAATCAACAATCCGTTTAAGATTAAGAATTGCAGATCTTCGGTATTTGTTGTTGTATTAATTGCGTCAAGATTTTTATTAATATGCGGTAAACGGCCGCACCTCTAATAAATCAAATCGGAATGACCCTTTTTCGTAAATGTCTTCTGTATAATCTACCATCGTTGCTTGTCTTTTTTTTTCGTATTGCCCAAGAAGCAATCAGTTAATTCGTTTTTTTTTAATTTAAATTTTGCAATCCACACAATTTAATTATTTTATTGTGTATTAATGTTAATATAAGGTGCGCGAACGCGCGCGTAAACAGATATTGTCAAGTTGTTCATTATAATATTGGTTGCGATAATGACATTTGATTTTATAGCATACACAATTAAGTAATAATCGTTAGAAAATAATTATCGTAATAAAAATATAATTGAGGGTTGTGCTGGAGACATCTCTGTAACACCAATCGTGGGAAATCAATCCAGGTTACGAAATGCGAGTATATGCGGTGTATTTACATAGAAACCCAATATTATATACATTAAGGCGCAAATGATAAGTATTAGGCCCCAGAATCTGACAAAATATGAACCATAATCGGTCAACTCCTAAAAGCATACATTTTAATACACGTGTATACATTTAGGCGAAATGCATTCAACTATGCCACCAATACACGTCAAACAATTATGTGCAAAACAACAAATAGCCCTCCTTAGAGGTAAGCTAGTATAGTATATCCAGGAGTCCTGGAAAATAGATGGAAGTCTAAAAGTTAGTTGCTTCAGTTATGTAAAATTGAGATTGCAACAAGTACAGACAGTTACATCTATTGTTTTCCGGTAGAACGTGTCATGGTAACATTTAATAACAGACATGATACACAGGGATTCTGACACAATACTAAGTCCTGACTCAACACAATATATTAGAATCAAACTAGCTCGGGGCAAACTCAGAAGATTCTGCAAAAACTCATCAGCTCCGTTTGTATATTCACCATTAACGAATAACACGATTTTGAAATTACCAGTAATCATTATTTCAAGTTTTCCAGGCTTGGTGCCAACTCTTACGTGGGTTATAATTATATGGTCCGAAATATAGATTAATAGTGACATTGTAATTTTTAGTACGTTTCGTAAGTAGCACGATAATAACGATGAGACTCAGAAATACAATAACATCAGCTTTACCCATCCCTATGATTTCATATTTTGACAAATTTTTGACTATAATCGGTTTTGTGGGTAGTTATTGGTATAATACTCCTAAAAGCGTTTTTTAATACACGTGCATACATTTAGGCGAAATTAAGTCAACTATGCACGTTAATCAATCATGTGGCAAGCAATAAATGAAGTGAAAATATCCCTCCTTAAAGGTAAGCTACTATAGTATATCTAGGAGTTCTGGAAACTAGATGGAAGACAAAAAGTTATAGGCTTCAGTTATGTAAAATTGAAATTGCATCAAGTAGAGGCAGCTACATTTGTTGTTTTCCGGTAGAACGTGTCATGGCAACATTTAACAACAGACATAATACACGGCGATTCTGACACAATACTAAGTCCTGACTTAACACAATATATTAAAATCGAACTAGCTCGGGGTATTTGTGGGTAGTTATTGGTATAATACTCCTAAATCATTTTTTAACGTGTAGCATACATTTAGGCGAAATAAAGTCAACTATGCCACCAATGCACGCTAATCAATCATGTGCAAAGCAAGAAATGAAACGAAATATGTATCAAACAAATAAACCTTCTTAGAGGTAAGCTAGTATGCCATATCCAGGAGTCCTGAAAACTAGATGGAAGTCAAAAATTTATATGCTTCAGTTATGTTAAATTGAGATTGCAACAAGTACAGGCAGCTACATCTATTGTTTTCCGGTAGAACGTGTCATGGCAACATTTAATAACAGACATGATACACAGAGATTCTGACAAAATACTAAGTCCTGACTCAACACAATATATTAGAATCGAGCCAGCTCGGGGCAAACTCGGAAGATTCTGCAAAAACTCATCAGCTCTGTTTGTATATCAACCATCAACGAATTAACCGATTTTGAGGCTTCCAATATTCCTTATTTCAATTTTTCCAGGCTAAGTTCTCTTACGTTGCTTGCAATTATATGATCCGAAATATAGGCTAATAGTGACATTGTTATTTTTAGTACGTTCCATAGGTACCACGATAATAACGATGAGAATTAGAAATACAATAACATCAGCTTTACCCATCCCTCTGATTTCATATTTTGACAACATTTTGACTATAATCGGTTTTGTGGGTAGTTATTGGTAGAATACTTCTAAATCATTTTTTAACGTGTAGCATACATTTAGGCGAAATAAAGTCAACTATGCCACCAATGCACGTTCATCAATCATGTACAAAGCAAGAAATGAAGCAAAATATGTATCACACAAATAACCCTCCTTAGAAGTAAGATAGTATGCCATATCCGGGAGTCCTGGAAACTAGATGGAAGTCAAAAAGTTATATGTTTCAGTTATGTTAAATTGAGATTGCAACGAGTTCAGGCAGCTACATCTATTGTTTTCCGGTAAAACGTGTCATGGCAACTTTTAGCAACACACATGATACACAGCGATTCTGATACAATACTAAGTCCCGACTCAACACAATATATTAGAATCAAACCCAGAACTGTAAGCAACTCATCAACTCCTCATCAACGAATTAACAGATTTTGAGACTTCCATTATTCATTATTTCAATTTTTTCAGGCTTAGCGCCTAGAAACATTCAGTTGGAGAGTTTGCTTAGCATTTAACAGAACGGTTTCAGAATGTTAAAATGTACATATGTCACGAGAAATTTCCAGGTGTCCCGTAATTCTGAAAATACCCCATAATCTGATTTATCGGAACTGATTTGGCTTGGTGGTTGGTTGGTAGGTTTTACGATCCGCCATCACTCAAACTGAGATGTGACTACTCACGGCAAACCTACATACGTCCTGATTTTACATCTAATCTGACCAAATCGGTTTGGCTAGGGTACCAAGTCAGATCGTATGTAGGGCTTTTAAGTGGACTTAAGTCCTTCAAAGACGACTACGGATGAAGAAACCAGTTGTGGTGGATAGGTTGAGTTATGGTTTCAAAACCTATATCTTATGTTTTTTAGACTACAGTAATGTATTTCAGATTGTATCGATACCAACTAATGAAACCAAAGATACAAGATGAAGAATCATGTAATATAAGTAACGGATATTGGAATATTTACGGAGCAACCAGGTGACAATTAATGTTTTTCAATGGCCACATTGTGTAAAGCATACGTATGTGCAACCCTATCGGTTTGATACAAATTTACCACTGGTCTTAGAAACAAAAAGCCAATGTTTGTGTTAGATAGGAGAACGCATAGGCTTATGCTATATTCAAATCGACTGAATAATTTTGAGTCTGTTGAGAAAGGAGGTCAGGTATTAGTGTCACAACGGACCAGATTAGTCACTTTCTGCTATATTATGAATCCTTAAATATTATAAGGAAAATCCACCTATTGCTCACTATAGACTGTAACGACCGTAGTTGATATGAACTAAAAGCAAGTGATGCTTCTTCCGTACCAATAGAAATGAAAGTTTTTTGTTTCCATCTAGTCAGAGCCTTGGATTGAGCCATAATATGCCAGCCCTAAATGCCCATCTTAACCACTAAAAGGAATTTTAAGTAAGGATTTAAGGAAAGAACACCAAGTTGATATATAGAACAATCGGACTAGAGCATTGCGACAAGATCATCAAGTACTCCTAATGTTTCATGGAGTCCTGTTAATATTACAACCTAGAATTAAGTATCATTACATGAGACAGTAACTCCAGTCTGAGATTGACCCTATGTCGGACGCTGTAATAAATCACATCAGAAAGCTTAGATTCTTGAACTTTCACATATAGTTTTAATCTTTATTAGTTCCTTTAGTCGCCACAAGAGGCGCCGTTCATAATCACCGTTGATTTGTGAATATCGCCAAGAAGACCATCAAATATTATAGACCATTATAGATCATTTTTCAATCACTAAACTAAGAGATGAAGCATAGATGCTCTGCGTGTAGCAAGTAGCAAGGCTCAGTCGAAACCGGCTCTTAGCTACCCAGTCCATGTCATCTAATTTAAATCATCGATACAATTAAGGTTCGCGGACCTGACATTAGACAGCGCTGTTCGAGACAATTCTATTCTCGCGCCAATATTTAACAACTGGAACATATAACATGTCCATTGCCACCCCGTCATTATATATAATATATTTATTGTGTATCAAGCCCACACCGTATACATAAATTAATTTATGTAAAATTTAATCTAAAATTCTAAATTAATTGTTATGCGCGAATTAAGAGCAGTCGTATAGCAGCGACTCGCGTATCACACAAAATCTAAAGACAGATAACACATAAATTGCCCTACATCGATACAACTATACGATCGATATCGATTTTTTTTTTTAATGATTGACTTTTTAACATTTAATGTGTGTACACACTTCGGGGCAATATGCTAATAGCTCGTTAAATACAGTGCGTACATAAAGTGTAATGCATTTTATATTCTTGAACTAAATCGATATAAAGCGATTGAACTGTGTTATACGAGTAGTTAGGCGATTGAATTGAGATTACGATTTTACAATCATTAAGAATCTAACCGTTGCTATAGGGGGACAGCTAAGCGAATTTGTATAGACAGAAGAAGCGCGAATCGTGGAAGGCTAATGAGCGTAACCCGCGTGGTTTCTTTAAAGGTGTGACTGGATTGCACCAAAACTTTAGATCTCGGTCACCTGCCATTCGTCACCAGGATCGAAACCTCTGTGCTAACGTCGATGCGGTACTCTTTAGAGATTAAAGAAAAATCCTTCACCTGGAGTTGATCACTTGGAGGTAAGGCCTTTTCGACCTTGTTCGATTGGTGTGGCGAAATGAAGTTATGCCTGAAGAATGGAAAGTGGCTGCGTTATGCCCAATATTCAAAAAGGGTAATCGCTTGAGATGCGTGAATTAGCGCGGTATAGCTCTCTTTCACAAGCATCTAAGGTTTGTGAAACATCTCGCGATGTACACCAGGTATTCCTAGATTTCAAGCAAGCCTATGACTCGATCAATAAGTGAAACACCTCAAGACAATATCTTATTCCGACAATCCAATCAACTTGTTGCATATGCAGATGATGTTTGCATAGTATGCAAAAAGTTGATTAAATGGCAATGGAGTGAAAGAGATACATGATCCAGTGGAACCGTGTTCAGCTTTCGTTGGTCTCAAAATCAACGAGTCCAACACCAAACATCTGATCACTGGTTTTCGAGACCAATGAGTGATGAGATTCAAGTATCTTGGATCTATCACTAATCACGATAATAGTGTGGGCTAATCGGACTTTATAACCTTTACGTCCACTTCTAAAAATCAAAATATCTTGCAAATGCGGATAAGCTGAAATTGTACAGAGTGTTGATCAGACCCGTTGTCATGTATATAAATGTGACAGTTGGACTTTGACGGATGATTATGAAATATGGCTTCTAACATTCGAGAGAAGAATTATGCGTGTGATATGGCCGAAAACGCGACGTTGATGGCACATATCGAGTTCTTTCCACAAGTTCAGGAATTTAATGCGAATTCCTGATGTCATGCTGATCCGATCTGGCATCTTATTGTTTACAAAAGTATAAAGATCTGGCTTGTTATCGAAACCGATGCATAATGGCCTGTAAAAACCGCTAATAATATCATCTAACCTTATATCACATAAACCATTGGTCATAAATCAGATGTGTTTATGGTGTCTTAAGACATTATGGTATATATAAATATACAAACAGCCATGAAATTATTATTCATGACACTCGGCTCCATATCGGAAGTTTAGATACATAAATATTTCATCTTCTCAATGCTTCCACATTTTTCATTTCTTTTGTTTTGTGTTTTTGTTACTTCGTGTTCAGTGATTTCCGGAATTAAATTTTCTTTTCTTATATACGCTCGAACAGCAGCAACAACAAAATGGTTAATGAAGAAAGTAAAAGTGTTATTGTCTATATAAATAAATTAATAAATTACAGCTTAATGCTATTATTGATTTAACGAACACTATATGTTGCTCTTAATGAAGCTGTAGATTATAATTATGTATGTATATTGCACTTCCGGTCTTGAAGATGTAAGATGTAAGTATACGAATTACTTTCAAAATCGTGAGATGAGAAACTGTTACGCACCCTTGAAATCGCCATCTTCATCGATTGTATAAATGTCGATTAAACTGCACTTTCTAGGTATCATCTTATGATGACCATATATATATGAAGGATCTATTTAAGAATATTAAGATCGCACAGATTTATATAAGTTTTTAACCTTTAAGTTTACCTTCAATTACACATCTTATATAACGTATAATTAAAAATTAATTTCTTACATTATGTTAAATTTGTAACTTCTTCTGCTTGAACGTGTATTAACCTTCGGTTTAACATTTTTGCTTAAGTATGCTGTATTGAAGACATTTTGTGTGTGTGTGTGTCTACTGTGTAGATCCGAAATGTTAAGGTTAATAATTAGATTGATTTTTAATTATACATCGTTTAAGAAGAAACGTGGTGATGATTTTATTAAATACGATCTAAATTCGGGCATGAAGTGATTAATGAGACCCTGGGGGTGGTGAATGTGTGTGTGTATATATAGTGCATTTTAAATGTCTCGGCCATATCATGATTTTGTAATATAAATTCGATTAGTATAAAAAACATGACGAGAGTCAACTTAATCGAGGAGCTGTGGCGTTCACAAATACGACGAAGAGTCACGCCACAATAGTGAAATAGTGAAACAAAATAATCGAAAAAAGATTTCGATTCAAAAACTCTGTAATTCGCTAGATCTGTTGCAACATAGCCTTACAATATATATAAAAAACGAAATGCAACATATATCAAGTCCGGTCGCATATGCATGATGAGATGGATTTGATCTTTTCGATCACACAGCGAGTCAATGGCGTCATAAGATCGAAACCGGCCTAGCGAACGAAGATTACAGATTACATACAAAAAGATGCCAAACATTTCATAAGACAGACGTCTTCATCGGCTGGTTGATTCAGCGCCCTAGCTGTCAATCAATGCCACTCTGTGGAGTTAAAGTTCAACTCCCCACCATTCATCATTAGCTGTCACGATTACAGCAATCAGCAACCGAAGTGAAATATTTCCCAATAACAAAATATGAACATGTGTGAGAAATTATCAAATTGCATTCATTTAGGCAAAAAAAATTGTACCATAAAAGTTGCATAGAAATAAAATACTAAGAAAATTAAAAAAAAGATTAGCAATTTGAAACTGAGTGCATTTTCAACAATATTTGTTGAAACTTTATAGAATAATTGCCAAAAGGCCAATAGAAAACTGACGTCATATCTGTAGCATGTTGCACCAAATTATAATGAACAAATCTGTTCAATCTAGCAATTTTCGTTGAACAGATTAATTCACTATAGTTTGGTGCAACATGCCACAGATATGACGTCAGCTTCCTATATTTTCGACCCTGCGGATTGATAATTTGTAAAATGAATATTTAATTGGTATTTTTTGTTAAATATCGTGATTTAGGCGAATAAAATACCAATACATGCATAAAATGTGTCGTATACGAATTTGTGATTTTTTTTGGGAAGTATTTCACGGTAATAACCAGCATCATTATCCTATTCTACAGAGCTTTCATCAGAAATTCAAAACGGTCCCTTTTAAACTACCATGTCAATAATGTGACGACATGGGTTTCGATTACGAGCCACATTTTTGTAGTATTGTATAGCAATCAAATCATGCTAAATCACTCTATTCGCTATGTAGACATCGTTGTTGACAGCGACCTCTTCGCCTGCCCCAAAGGCGGTTCTTTTTTGCAGATTGCAATTACATTTTGTGATTGAAAAGACCTCAGTATGCGCCATCAACCATCGTATTTTAGGCCATATATTATATGCATGATTCTAATCAAGTGAACTTGTGTTGCCCCGGGACACTATATTCTAATCCCCACTCGAACTTCTGGTTTTGGGCCGTACCATACTTCAATATTATCGATCCGGTATGATTACAAGTAAGAGTTTAAAGAAGTCCAGCTTAGCTCCATACAATCAGACGGTATACTTATTGACTGATCTGTTTGATATTAGGATTTCCAGAACCAACCTCCTGTTTGATATGCGTAGGTGTCAGTTCTAGGGCTGTTGGAAAATTTTTTATGCCACCCATTATTATTATTAAAGTTGGTTGGAACCCTATAAGGTTCCGCACTCAATGCCACAAAGGGCCCATGGTGCAAACCTAGGATTACATCAAAGCGCGCAGACGCGTTCTGCAACCTTAGCAAACTGAAGCAGTTTGAACCAAGGCTGAGAAGACAGTAGATTTACAGGAATAAACCTGCAGCTAAACACAAGAGATCTCATACGGTCGAAATCTGGACAACTGCCGATGAAGTGTAAACTATCGTCAAGATCTTCCAGACATTCGTCGAATACGGCATCATTGGCCAGTCCCATGCGATGAAGGTGGCTTTTGAAACGGCCATGGCCAGTAAGTATAGAGACTAAAATTCTCAAGTTGTCCTTTTTTAATGAAAGAACGTAATTTGTCAGGTTAGAGTTAATCCCTCTGATAAAGTATTTCGCCTTACGACAAGTAGCGGTAGCTGACCACGTCCACTTTAGGTTCGATAGGGTAACTGTTTTAATTGTTTTTCACTATATAAGTAGGTAAAGGCGCAGCTGGTTCAGGACCTACGAAATATAGGTGAGAACCAGTTTTAGCCAAACTGTCTGCAATTTCGTTGCCCTCAATGTCACAATGGGCAGGAGCCCACATGACCGTTACCTTGTTGTTACGACCAAGGAGATTTAGAAATTTCTTACAATCCAGTATACCAGTTTAGAGCTGGTTAAAGGGTTGCTCAAGGAGTTAAGGACAGTTTTACTATCCGTACAAAATATAATCTCTTTGTCGTCGACCACGACCAGGGAACATTCCCTGTTCAGCGGCAGAGCCATCAGAAAAGAATACAAGTGATTCGGATATCTGTTTGAGAAAATCTGGTGAGAACCACATATCCCTGGATGGATGAAACACCTCAAATGATCTATGGAAATTAAAGACAGGCAGAAGCCTATCAGTTACCATGTCAAGTTCTGGCATAGCCAGTTTAAATTCATTAAGAATAGATCTATGGCCTGAAATAGTGCCGAGAGCATTCCACGCCCCAACACTCCTCAAGCGAAAGGCAGCCGAACAAGCTGTACCTAAAATTAAGGATTGTAACTGGGGTAGGGACAGAATTAGCTCCGCAGCTAGGAGCGGTGTTGAAGCCAATCCTGCGGGCATCCTCTGGAAGCCTTGACTGATAAAAGTATCCTCAACCTCTTATATTGCAATGCGAGATTCAAGCATTCATTTAATCCACCTGATAATAGGGTTCGATACCAAATTTAGTACATGCATTCGTAATCGAGGCGAATGAAGTATTATCAAACGCTCCTGCAATATCCAGAAAAGTGCCCACAAGAAACTCGTTGCTGTGCATAGATCTCTCAATCCTAGTTACGAGTTGATGTAAGGCAGTCTCAAAGGATTTGCCAACTCTGTAAGCATGTTGCCTATTACTGAGCGGAGCGGTAACTAAATGTTGGTCTCTAATAAATCTATCAACAATCCTTTCTAAAGATTTCAGAAAGGTTGATGACAGACAAATAGGCCGAAACGAGTTGGGGTCGGTGTAGTCCGACTTACCAATTTTAGGAATAAAAATTACTTTACTTCTGCTCCAAGATTGTGGAACAGAACTAAAAGCGATACATGCCTGGAACAGATGTAGTAAATGTTCCTTAATGAGAAGAAATCCATGCTGTAATACAGCAGGAAATACACCGTCAGGACCGGCAGATTTGAAGGGTTCGAAAGAGAACACGCTCTTGGGACTTACATCCAAATTGTTAATGACTACACCAAAATTGTCGGTAGTAATGGTTTTACATCCCGGGAAATGGGTAGTGAGCAGTAAATCACCTACTTCCTTTTTCGAGGAAGTAGGCTTGCCATTAGGTAGATGAAGTGAATCAAGTCTACATGGATTATTCCTGGTCAGTGACTTGTTAAGTGTAACTACAGCAGGTAAGCTCACAGAAGTATACCCAGGCAGATCTTTGCGATGCTCTTAGTTCTTTTTTGTACTTTTTTTGTGCAGCTAGGAAGCTGTCCCAATCAGACTGAAGATTAGATCTTCTTGCCTTATTCTTCAGCTTTCTTGTAGTCTTCCTTAACTTATTTAAAGAGGAGCACCAGAAAGGTTTGTTCTGAGTTTTTTGGTTCAAGACAAGTAGACACGAAGTCTCAAACGCTGTTGTAATAGCTTTAGACAGACCAGAAGCCTGCAATTCTAAGTCCATAGACGAACAAATCTTCATAGGTGGTTCGAGTAAGGAAACAAGCTCTCGAAAGAATGTTTCCCAGTTGGTAAGCTTCCGATTACGGTAAGGTTTAAGCGCAATTCTTTGCCAACCATAGTACCGAGACAGGCGATGCGTTAAACTTTATTTGATAATATTTGCACTGCCTTTTCCTCAGTTGATCATGCGCCCAATAATTGTTTGGCATCACCAACAGATTATTTAAATAGATCATTTAAAGAGAAAGCCCCAAGTATTAGATTCTTTCTTCTCGTAAAGGGTATAATAACTGTCTAATTTGGATACATATTTATTCCTTCCTGGAGATACCATTCCCATATTAGTCGGAGTCCATCCTGTGTATACAATCAGTACTGAAATACCTGAGCCAAATTTCCCTCTAATGAGTACAGTCAGATCAACCGCGTAGTCTAGGACAGCATATCTTCAGTGACCACAACAGAAGCGATAATACTCCTCCTTGAGATGATACTTGGGAGTTTTAGCGCAAAACGATTTGCTCAATTTTACTCAATTTTATTTTAAAATTTGCTTATAAATTACGTAAGGTCTTTGCGAGATCAATACAAACATACTAAGCATAAAATTTGAACTTACCCGCCCAAATGGTGTATTGGTATAACCTGTTTTCTTGATTAAAGTAGAAGAGACTCGGTTCAGATCCCAACTTTAAGTACATTGTATTATTTCATCTCTATCCGATTAGATGTGCAAATAGTCGAAATTTATTTAAAAACTTGTAATGCCGGCTTTCCACTTAGCGACTGTTTAAGGAAACAGTTCTGTAGATGGCACTACTGTTTGTTGCCTTCCCGTATTTGGTCGAATGAAGAATTCATGAGCTGAATCATTGCTAATACTTTGCAGGTGGGTGCATACTTTGCATATAGTGAGCTTATATGCAATCGATTGTACGTGAATGGCTGCATCGTACGAATGCAATATTAAATTGTGCAGTACTTAAAGGGATGATAGTTAGAGCGGAACACACCAGGGGTTGAATCCCAATAGGAACTGAACACAAACACCGATTTTGATTGTGGTGATGTGAACACATTCATGACACCTCTGATGGGACGCAGAGCTCATCGGCCAACTCATCTCAAGTTAAGGTACCAAGAGAGACGCCACTCACAAATTCAGCCCTTGTTTAGTCATAATTGTCGTACTAATAATTGAGTTAGCTTGAGTTGATGCAAAATTTGACAGCATAATACTCGTACACGCCTATATAGGGGTAGTTAATTTCGAACCTGGCCTTATAGGTGCTGTTAAATAGCAGAAAATGGGTAGTTACAGTCTGGAACGTCCAATCGTATAATCTTTATGGTGTCAAAATATTATACTAATACAAATTAAGTTGAGGCTATTTATTAGATCTTATAGGGCTCTAGACTCATCATTGGCTCTTTTTTAAAGATAAAGACGGCATAAAGATAAAGATGTTAATGGAACGAAATACAGAAGCATGAGATAATCGATTTGGTCATCATCGTTGGCACAGAAAGTAACATGATTGCTTTGTCATTCGGAGGTCTTGGGTTCGATTCCCTGTGTTGAAGAAAAATTCATCATTCAAATTTTTTTAAATTTTTGGTTTTTAGGGTGGTGCTCGAACATGCCATGACTCATCGACTGAAACAAGTAGAAGTCGGAAGGAACAAAATCAGACGGGTTGGAATGTCATTTTGGCATATACTGGAGTAGCTCATAGTATTCGGTTTGAACATTGAAGAAAACCGTGCAAATTTTTCATGGTTCAAATTTGAGTATGCAGATCGTACCAAATTGTTTGAATTGATCTAGAAAACAGATTGCTACCATCTGGCATGTAACCCGAATCGAATCAACGATATAAACTTAATAATCAACAACATATTCAGAATGACAATCAATATGTATACGTTCCGATCAAGTTATGTAATTATCATATAATAAGAAACATGCTGCCATATACCGCGATCGACGTCAAAATTACCCAACAGTACGTGTATATAAACCAAAATCATGACAAATCAATTACGATCAGATCACTATATATAAACGCACGATTATTCCGTAAATTTGTCCAAAAACATAACTACCGATCATGACGTAAGCATATATGTACTTTCGATCGAAAAACGTAATGTGATGTTCAATCCATTTCACTCTCGAAATTACAAAACATTTATAATTAGAAAATATGTGTTATAAATATTTTTTTTTTACATAATTTATTATTGTAAATTATATTTGTAATTGGTAATTCTAATTATATATCTATGTTTAATTAGAATTTTTTATGTATTTATTTAATGATTTCTGTTATGCTGTATAACACCGCGTTTGTCTGTTAATTCACAATCGATTAGATATTTTATATACGCGATTGGTTGAGATACATATACTCGTATACGAGTATGAGATGTGAACTGAATCTGAAAACGATAATCTACTTGTTTTGCATTAACCTTGTCGAGTTATATAAATAGCTTAAGTAGTTAATTAAAAGTTAAGTATGTATGTATGTAAGACACCTGGTGCGGGATGGTTGAAAGATGACACAGTCATATATATAGTTTTTATTACACGAGGTAATTAGAGTACAGTCTTCTTGTAACACTGTTATGGTTAACTTTTATATAACATTCTTGCACATAAAATCCTTTCACTTAAGTTAAAGATAAAAATTTGATTACGTTTTTGATGTGAAGTGATTAAATGGGATTTTTATGTGCACTCGATTTGGTACATAAATGACTTTCCCTCAATTTATGAGCAATATACATATATATAGACGAGTGGACTTATTCATTATGAGGTAAATTGGAAAGATATTTGAAATAATTAAAACTTTTTAACAGTGTTCAGTAAGTGAGGTTAGGTTTTTGTGAGTGCTGTTTACATAAATAAACTCCAATTGCCATTCTATTCTACCTTTCTTCAAGCTATTAGTGAAAAATTATAAAATTGTAAAGCCTAAATGCAGAAAAAAGATCCTGAAGACTCTACTAATGCTATACGTAAAGTATAATCTATCTGTTTGCAGCTTCTGTACAAGTAATTCAGTATCTTAGCATCCGTCTGGTTGGCAAAAATTGTTGACTGAAAAATTTTTACTGCAACAAAAATTGTTTATGTCGATGTCAATACTTCGGAAACTTTTGGAGTTGACAGAACTCCACCTAACAATATCAGTTGATCTTGTTACTTCCAAAATATATACTACAACAAAACTTTGTGCGCCTAAATCTATGCTTCACTATGTGCAAATTATTTATTATATAAAATTATTATACGCCTAAATGTATACACTTATATCATTAAGTAATAATTTAAGCTACCCACAGTTGAAACGGGTGGTACTGTGTGTATCCTGATAGAAACAGGATTAAAAATGATTTTCGGTATCTGAGAACGCAAATTAACCAATTTTATGACATTCTGATGTAATGGCGTAAACTAGGACGTTAATAAGCACAGTTGGGGTTAACATTGATGTCTTGATCATTTGTATAACAGATATATATTTTAATCGTTTGGTTACGATCAGATGTATAATACATTGGCGATTACACTCAAATACTTTGCAACGGATAGAAATATTTTGATTGTGAGGCTAAACAATTGTGGAACTCAAGTTCTATGTTTGCAGCCTTTAATACGGCTTTTAACCGTCCACCATACAATTACTCGGGCAATTTCAATATCAGGATTAGAGGTATTTAAATACTTAAATAATTTGGGCATACGATACGAAATCTCTCCGTTTAATCAGACCAAACTGCGAAAGGGTCCTTTATCAGTGTTATTATAACTATTGACATAACGGGCTAAGTTATCTTACAATTGAAATGTTCGAGCAATTTCTTAATGATGAGCCCAATTTGACATTGAAATATCGAGAATGGTAACGGTTTTGGCTTTGTTTTTAAATCTACGAGTAGTTGAGCTACAAATAACAGTGATACAGATGGTACACCTCATACATCACCTTTGACGACGCTGTAGAGAAGCTGAAGGTACACAAATGATGCTACTATTGGTAGTCTCAACGATTCTGTTTACGGTACACACAGTCCTATACCTTCTAACACGATCGTTCAAGTTTTAAGTGCTGCCTCCTACAACACATATCATTAAAAAAATCAATTGGCATGTGTATCCTCAAATATATAATTAATACCAAACGTGTTTCGCCTAAATTTATGTTTTCATATGTACAAATCGAATTTATATAAAAACATTTTACGCCCCAATGTATGTACTTGTGATGCATTGTATTACAGATACCTTTTCATCAGCTGATTACGCTATAATAGTGTATCGGCCGCATACAAGCCAAGAGGTTTTTAGCTACCCCAATGATCTTGTTTACGGTATGCACACACCTCATACCTTCTGACACAATCTCCTAAGTTTTGAGTACGAAGTTTGTCGAGCTCAATCAAATAGCCTGACTATATCCCTGGTGAACGCACACACTTCTTACTCAGGTTTCGGTTTTGATAAGGTTTCGGTTTTTATTGCAATGCAGAACGTATGATCACTGATCTTCTATATCAGTGCTATTGTACATACTGTAATGAGTGAGGACTGTGCAACGGTGTGAGTTTAAAATATCTTGATCGAGTATGACTCTTTCCGTCGAATAATACTAAACTGCTAGGCCCTTATTTAACTTTTACATATCATGAACGGTCATCTATATTCGATTAAACCACAAATAACATTGATGTAGACGACACTTCATACATCAACTTTGACGACACTGTTTTAGGGTACACAAATGATGCTACTATTCGTCCTGTTTACGGTACACACAGTCCTATACTGTCTCATACAATCTTTCAAGTTTCAAGTACTCCCGCCTATATAACACCCCTCTTCACATATCACTAATAGAATCAGTTGACAGTTTTACTCCCTAATGCAGATAATTCCAAATGCGTTTCGCCTACATTTATGTATTTTCTTATACACAAATTGAAGTTACGTTTTCATAATCTGATAACGATCGACGATTTGAATAACCTATAGTTCTGTGAATATAACAGTGTGGTGAACCCGATCATATTGTTTACGGTACAGGTCATAAATTCTGACAGGATCTCTCAAGTTTTGAGTACCCGATTTGGAAAGCTCAATCATATAGCCTGACTATATTCATGGAGCACGCACCAGTTTCTCACTCAGGTCTATTTTTTTATAAGGTTTCTTTATTTAGTACAGAACTCGTGAAGATTTAGTACAGAACTCGGTGTAAGATTAAAATTTCTGAATCTAGTATGACTCTTTCCGTTGAATCATACTGAACTGTACCAACCTTATTTGTCATTTTATCATGAATGGTAATCTATGATACAGATGGTCCAACTCATACATAAACTTTGACGAAACTGTTCAGGGTAAAATAACATAACAAATCTGTTGACATTTTTATCCCCAAATGCAGATAATCAATAAATGTGTTTCGCCTAAATTTATGTTTTGTTAAGCACAAATTGAATTTTAATAAAATTAATTTACGCCTCGGTGTATGCATTAGTGATGAATTGTATTACATGTACGATTTCATCATCTGATTACGCTATAATAGTGTGGTGACCCTGACGATCTACTATCGGTCACTTACTAGATGGGGTTTTTGGTTATCCCAATGACCTTGTTTATACGCCATGCCTTCCGACACGATCTCTCAAGTTTTGTGCACATTATGCACGCACCATCTTCTCACTCCGGTCTAATCATACTTAACAACAGGGGCTTTAGAGAGTACAGTCACACTATATATAAGAGAATAGTTTTATATGCAAAGAGAGAAAGAGATTATAGTATATAATACTCTCAAATTATGTAATATACAACGGAATCGATACAGGTTTGGTAATCTGTAATACTCTTCTGTGGTTAAATATAAATAAAGTATAGAAAACGACTTAATGCTAAAGATGAGATTAAGATGACGTTTAATTCGCTTGCAATGTTCGATTGTGCAACACAAAATTTATATGTACATTGCGGGATAAATCAGTAGAGCTACAAGACGTACTTAACCATTAACATTCATTCGGCGATCGAAACAAAGAAATTCGATATTATACCAAGTGTTAATTGATTTACAACCGTACAAAAGTTTTTTTTTATTTCCCCCAACATAAGCAAAATTGCGCAAAATCTTGAAGTCTTTGTACAGTACATGGTGAATATATATAGTAGAAGATTTATGTGTGGCGCGGATTTCTTGCAACTGGAAAATATTTTTTCGTTGCTGGTAAATGTCAGATCGATGGTAACAGTATAAATTAACAGTTTATAGTGAAAATCGATGAACCCGCACAATCGACTTCCGGCATATTGGATATCGATCTTCGACTGTATATATTTATAAGATCGATCGCTTTGTTTCTATTTAATACATATATAAATGACAATTAAATTTGAAATTCTCGATCAAATCGATATTTGTAAAGATCACGAACCATTTTATGTATTTTATAATTATTGTGAGCTAATCATGATATTCTAATATAAATCGAAACTGTAATAAAAGATCTTGATCAATTTTTGCGCGAATAGAGAATGGAGGATATCTGAAATCCACACAAATTTCAAATTAATCTCTATAATTATTTTAATTTTTTAGGATTTTGTTGGTAATTTAATAAACTTTCGCTTTGCAAAACAATTATGAACCTTGATTCGATCGTATACTGTGTATAGGAAATACATTAAGATGCTTCTCACAATATATAAGATATATATAGTAAATGAAAGTTAAGATGAATATATAACTTACCCGTGATATAATTATACCAGCAATGCTGATCCGTATTCTTGGCCCTTTGAGTAAACGATACCGAAGATCGACTCCGTTCCAAAACGACACAAAATAACGTTTAACCTATAGATACAATGATTAGTAACGATTTTAGGACGCACTGTATATATTTATATATGAATACATACCTGTACATTATCACCCCCGTGCAATCGATAACCATCATAATCGACGATCACTAAAATTTCCGGATAAATTATATGCGGCACAGCTCTTTTATTACGTGCGGCGGCATCGTCTGTCCCATTTTGTATCAATAACTCGTCGAGTGATCGTTTTCGGCGATACCTTTTTTGAAGTCGATCTGGTTCCATATATGCTGATAAAATGTGAAATTAAAAAGAAATAAAAATAAGGAAATTATAGTATATAGTGTTGTGTCTGCGCATTGTGCGATGACACACACATATGATTTGATGTAGTCATATACGGGTGATTTCTGTAGGTTAGTATGCCAATTTAATATATAATTTATATTTTGTCGCATATATACAAATTTATAGGGGACTTCGCAATATTTAATATTTGGTGATAAATATAATTTTGAACACTACATTATCGCATCAATGTAGTGTTGGTCTGATCTGGCTAGAAGATGAATAGAGAAGCTAATATTTAGTTTCGGACGGGGAGTACGCTAATCAACTCTAAGTACGTTAATCAACTACATCGACTCATCGTTGGCAACTTTAATCTGTTCGATATATCTTGAGATGACCTTGATAGTACGTTCTGCTCATCCTTAACTGATAAAGCATCGACTAAGGGAAATTCCTGGATCTAGTATGACGTGATTCATTCCGAGTCTTGGGAACCGTGGTATAATACCGAGAACTAGGGACTAGCAGCGAGTATCATCTATTACTAGATGGTCTTCTGCAATTTGATTGACAACCAGAAAACAGTAGCTGGATTTCATGTCAAGGTATGTCTTACAACAGTTCCATCCATATAATATTTGCAATCTGTTCGCCAATATTTTTGCATCGATTTACTACTTTTGTCGACTTTATCCAGTTTCCTCCAGTACTTAATTATTTTAGATTTTCCGAACAGAAAGTTCTGGATTGTTTGCATCTTCTTGACACTAAGAATAGACAGCCGGCCACTATTCAGTTTAATCCTTCTAATTACCTTCACATTAAATGAAAACCTTTGTCGAAGAAATCGGAGCCAATGGACGATTCACTGATCCAATAACGAATGCATGTTGTGGGAGCTGAGAATACCGTAGTGGTATTAATATGTGTCACATTAACTGTGACTATGTTGCTGACAAAATTGTGGCTGAAGAAACGAAGCTTAAATCTCGTAAGACTACGTTAGTAAATCGTTAGAAAGCCTCATAGACATTCCGGAATTCCACCTGGTCGATTCGATCATATCCGCTTAAAATTGTTGGACCTTTTCAACGTCCAATAATTATAATTACACTTGACGCAATGATTGATAAAGGAACCCAATTTGAGTCAAAAATTTGTGACTCGAGCAACGTTTATAGAAGGTCTAAAGTGTTCACCAGCTGAGATGGTCTACGGAGAAATAATCAAACTACCCGGTGAATTCCTATGAGTTGCGTCTTTCCCAATAACCGACACAGTCATAGACCAATTCCGTATCATCATATGAAAAATCTCATCCTGATGTCATAAGGGATAAACCTAAAGTTCAAGCTGGTTTCCAGACTCTTTACGATGAGCCTTACTATAAATTTGTAAGGACTATCGTTCATTCAAAGATGAAGTATGTTAACTTAATCTCCTCACGACGTGCTGCAAAAACTCTTGAAAGAAAATCAGTTCGAATAAATAAACTATATTCTTGGCATGTGGGAAAGGCATCTGAGACTCGTACGAATTGGTGGCAACTCCGACATTAAAAAACAGCTGCCTATACATAGGCGACAAAACCAACAAACCTCAACATATACTTTATCGACACCGTAGCTGACCTTTCGGTGCTCCCTGTCCGACGTTTTATATTTTTCAAATCATTAAACTTCACGCGTTCAAATTCACAAGGCCGGTTTCGATCTCGCAAGTTCCAAAATTCGTAAAGAAGAGGAAAGTATTGAGCCAGGTAAATAGGAGGCAGCTGAAATCCAATACACGATGTACTTCATTAAGCTTACCTAAAACCATGACCATTTTTAACACAGTTTATCGAAAAAGTCTTTTAAGGTAAACCAGCAGGTATACTAACCAATAAAAATGATAATGAAACCTCTCCGCTCGATACTGTCCTTTTTGACAGACAACGTTCCAAAAAGTTCATTTTAATGCTGCAATGAATAATCTTAGTATGATCCACGTAATGCTTCTTGCTGCTAACAAACAGCCTATAGACTCAATATACATAAAGAATTGCCTCGAATAAGTGATTCCTCCACAGTATAATAGATAGATGCATGGGTGCGGAAATCTCATAAACTGAGAATGTTCGTAGGCTGAACTCAAGGTCTAGTGTGTATCTCATTGATTTGGGCCAATAAAGCCAAATTTCACTTGGACAATATTAATAACAAACAACTGCATCGCTTTGAACGTCGAACAAGAAATCCAAATGGATTGACGTCTACACCAGCGAGAGTTAAAGTCGGGTTCATAAATAGCTAGAATATTGCTTCCAGAAAATAGTTCAAGGAATTATATTCTATCACTCGGCATCTACGAAAAACCACTGGCATCCAGGAATTAGATAATATGCTGATGCTTACGCACCACCTTGGGGACAGAAGTATAAGTTCTAATGGCTTGATTCAATACCGGTTTGTTCAATACATCATCCATTCTGGAAATGGAAAATTTGCGGTCCCTGGTCGAGATGAATGGAACCGAGTGAAATCCTTATTGGAACATGTGTCTATGAGATAGAAGTCCTTCACATGACCTGCCCATATCTCAATCTCTGGTAGTAAAAGACACAGTCTCTCAAACAGAAATGCCTATAGAGTTTCATGCAAAGACAGGTCCAACCAAAATCTAATTTAAAAACAGGGACCTTCTAGTATTCAGCTTAATCGAGGATTACTTAAGATACCACCGAGTATTAAAATGTGATGAGTTCGTCTTATAAGACAAACGATCTTGCAAGTCACAGTGCTCTGGATCTCTATATTCAGTCTTTATTTTAACAACAACAAAAAATACTCACCAAAATCACTCAATTGATCAACATCCTCGGTTGTTTGGCGCTTGTAAACGACATGATGTACCCGCCCATCCTCCGAATGTGGTATAATTTCGGTCGGCATTGGCTTAATTACTAATTCATGTCCGATACTTCCTTCCTAAAAAACAAAACAAAAAACAAAATAATTATTAAGACATAAATCAGAAGATCATTTGAATTTATTCGCGGTATTACGATAAATCAAATATTTTGTTGTTGTAAATTGAATATAATATATTTAATCCCACCTACATATATAGTTATTTAGTTTCGGATTACAACTATATACTCGTATATATCGATTTTGTCGCATATCGATATCAAAACCATCCGCGTGATCTTATATAATCACCGCTGAATGATTTACCGTCTGCATGCAGCATCATTTTGTATACGATTAAAGTAAAAGTCGAGACAATATCATCCGTTTTGCGCACATTACGAAATTTGTGTATAATTTCTCCAATTTGTGGCGCCCAATTTATTTATACATATATGAGCGATAAATAAAATGTCGTTACGCGATGGCATCATGTGTTGTGTATATAAATATATAAGGCGACATGACCTTTTTGGTGGTTCAATGCGCGAGTTTGTTTGTTTATCTTCATTATCCAATTGCTTTTCTTATAGATATAAGTATATACAAGATGTCGGATTATAATTTTTACTATCTTATCTTATTACAATCCGATTTTTCACTTTGCTGAATTTATTGGTTTTGAGTGTATCACTAATATGTTGCATAATGTTGCGTGTACGTGTCTCGATAAATAACAAGCAAATCGAATCGATCATTGTGTACGTTAATAAATTATTCGTGTTGCAATGAAATTTGGAAATTTATCAGATAAAATTGGACAACATATTTATCGCATGGATGTTGCATAATGTCGCGTGTGCGCGTCTCGATACGAAACAAGCAAATCGAATCGATCATTGTGTAAGTTAAGAAATTGTTCGTGGTGCGATAAAATTTGGAAATTTATCATAAAAAAAAGGATAATTCACGAGATGTTGTATAATGTTGCGTGTGCATATTGCTCGATACGAAACAAGCAACTCAAATGGATCATTATGCACGTTAAGAAATCGTTCGTGTTGTGATGCAATTTGGAAAAATTGGACAAAACTTGTATGGAAAGGATGTTGCACAATGTCACGGGTACGGGTCTCGGTACGAAACAAGCTAATCGAATCATTGTGCGCGTAAGAAATTGTTCGTGTTGCGATAAATTTGTAAATTTATCAGATACAATTTGACAAAATTTTTATCGCAGGGATGTTGCATAGTGTCGCTTGTGCGAGTCTCGATACGAAACCAACAAATCAAATCGATCATTGTGTGCGGTAAGTAATTTGTGTTGCGATGCAATTTGGAAATTTATCAGATAAAATTGGACACAATTTTTATCGCGTGGATGTTGCATACTGTCACGTGTGCGCATCTCGATACGAAACAAGCAACTCAAATGGATCATTATGCACGTTAAGAAATCGTTCGTGTTGCGATGAAATTTGGAAATTTATCAGATAAAATTGGACAACATTTTGTCCGGGAAGTTGCATAATGTCGCATGTGCGTGTCTAGATACGAAACAAGCAAATTGAATAGATCACGTTAAGGAATTGTTCATGTTGCGATGAAATTTGAAATTTATCAGATAATATTGAACAAAATGTTTATCGCGGTGATGTTGCATAATATCGCGTGTACGGGTCTCGGTACGAAATAAGCAAATAGTATCGATCATTGTGTACGTGATTGTTCGTGTTGCGATGAAATTTGGAAATTAATCAGATAAAATTCGACAAAATTTGTATCTTGTTGATGTCGCATAATGTTGCGTGTCCTCGTTTCGATACGAAGCAACCAAATTGAATCGATTATTGTGTACGTGTTGCGAGGAAATTTGGAAATTTATCAGATAAAATTGGACAACATTTTGTCTGAGATGTTGCATAATGTCGCATGTGCGTGTCTAGATACGAAACAAGCAAGTTGAATAGATCATTGTGTACGTTAAGAACTTGTTCATGTTGCGATGAAATTTGAAATTTATCAGATAATATTGAACAAAATGTTTATCGCGGTGATGTTGCATAATGTCGCGTTTACGGGTCTCGGTATGAAATAAGCAAATAGAATCGATCATTGTGTACGTTATTGTTCGTGTTGCGATGAAATTTGGAAATTAATCAGATAAAATTCGACAAAATTTGTATCGCGGTGATGTTGCATAATGTTGCGAATCCTTGTCTCGATATGAAACAACCAAATCGAATCGATCATTGTGTATGTGTTGCGATGAAATTTGATAATTTATCAGGTAAAATTGGACAACATTTTGATTGCGGGGATGTTGCATAATGTCGCGTGTGCGCGTCTCGATATGAAGCAAACAATTCGAATCGATCATTGTGTATGTTAAGAAATTGTTCGTGTTACGATGAAATTTGAAATTTTATCAGATAAAATTGGGCAAAATTACTGTCCAAGGCCGGTATTTCGATAGTATTAATCGATTATTATTGATTGGATTCGATAAATTCTTCGTTGGGTAAATAAATTGGATTGATTTCTTGACTAACTATGTAAACACGTATACGAATTGGGTTTTCACATACAGAAAAAAAAACATATTATATATGAAGTGTTTTGTATGGCCTTGATATTTAAAAACCAAATTTCATTAATAAAATCCAAAATGAAATATTGGGTTTTGTGTTAACAACACACCACCACCAAAATTATTAAAAATTTTGTGGCTAATCTACGCTAAAATGTGGCATAATAATAAGCTGGGTCTATTTGAAAGTTGTGTCATTTAAAAAAAAAATCGCGATTTAATGTGTCTACTCGTATATACATACACACATTCTTCCAATCGCTTGCGTGATTGGCTCAAACCTGTACTGAGTGTGCGGTTAATCCAGTTTGATATACTGTCGTAATAGCTATGTGGTTGGAGCATGCAGGGAAATTTATTTTTATTACCACGATTATATTATGAATATTTGATCTCAATTTACTAGTTCGCATATCTATAGCTAAATAGTTATATTTATTGGTTTCGAATTGGGGGTTTTCGCGAGTGTATAAATATAGACGACAGTCGTGTAATTATAAACGATATCTGGTTTAACTTTGTTGATATTTGTTGGCAGACGATTGTATAAAGAGTTATAACAGGATTCGATTAAAAAAATCTCGCAGAAACTTCAACGATAGACGAGTGACAAGACGCTAAAATGTCAATCAAAAGCTATTACTTTATACACTTTCAACAATCTGTTAATGTTCGGAGTAATTGTAGTAGGAACAACGACGATGTACAGTATTGGCCAGGGTACCCGAATCAATGGAAGATTATAACGTAGTTTGACCTCATTACAGTGCTAGACCATTTTGATCAAGTACCCTACATAGCTCGTGTGGCTATCGTACCATCACTTGTTGGTACGATATGATTAATGAATTATTTGGCTCGAATATCCCATTGGGATATTCCGATGAAAAAACATCTGAGTCACGGAATCTCTCCTAATGAAAGACTTCGAATTCTTTTATAGGAATTGTGATCCGTTACATCCAGTTCATTGCCTTCAGGAAGACGCTCAAGGTACGTTGATCATAATTCAAGATAAATTGGGATCTATACTGTTTTATTGTTTGAAAAAAGATTTTGGATAATCGACATGAAGCGAGGTTGTCCCATCTCTTCTGTTACAGATCGATAAGTGACTGTCGATATCTCTGTTAAGCGAAAGCAAGGGAACACCTATAGGGGAACGTGGAAGAATTGGTATCCAGTGAAGTCTGGCCAATCTACTCAAGGTAGTTATTGGAATTAATTCCTTTTAAAGCAACTTGTTTGGTAGAGAAGATCACAGAGGCTTTTGCAAAAATGCCTAGATATATCCTTTTATAAGTCAGATTACAGCATCCGAAAACTGGAAGAGATCGTAAGTGTGGTGCAATCAATGACTTCGATCCTTATTTAACTAAATAAATTCTCAAAGATATGCTGGGACCCCAGAGTGTTCGAGGCCATGTGGCTAGTTATGTTGCTGGAAGGATTGTCTCTTTTCTGCAGGCAAGCGGCTATAAGTGCTGTACTACCTATATAGACACTTGACTTCTGAAGAGGGACGCCATAATCTCTAATTTTTCAAAGAATAAAAGTTTCTCAAAGTCCTTAGTATACTTGAGGTTAAGTCAGAAGTTCCTGATCATGACACCCTAGGAAATCGATCCTTGCAAAGTCTCCATTTGCATTAATGTATGCAAACGTCGATCAATAATATTGCGACATCGAAAATATAATTCTTGATTTTCAGTTTGCTTCCAAACATTGGAGGAGCCGCAGTTAGAGAACCGGAAGCCTGGTAGAGCCAAGGAAAATATGGGAAGAACGAAGAAACAATTCCAGTAATTTCAACGGGAAACCCGTATATTTCGTAGAAAAAGGGTAGAACCTAACATTCTTACTTGGAGCAGGATAAATATATATTTTTGAGGGAATGTGGTGTATATATACTCATTTGTGGATCAAAACCAAGCAAGCACGCCAATGCTGGAAAGAGCAGTACAGTACAAAAGCTTTTAATCTTGACAATATATGAGTTGTTACGAGCTAGACCTGACAAATTTATAGTGAAACCTGCAGAATGTCGT
Source organism: Tipula lateralis (assembly GCA_963932295.1). NCBI lineage: Eukaryota > Metazoa > Arthropoda > Insecta > Diptera > Tipulidae > Tipula > Tipula lateralis. The sequence continues at coordinate 45,779,929 of OZ010737.1, read as the reverse complement.
TCCACAATTACCTTCCAAGGTCGTCGATCGAGCAAACATATAAATCTTATACGAATAAAATACAAATTAATCAAATACATAGTGAAACGGAATTCGATTGTCAACACTTACATGTATATAAGTAGCCACACTCAAGTTACACAGCACCATAAAGACACCAACAACCTTGTTTATATATTATCGACTCAACACAACGCGTATACGACACCCGCTTTTAAATTCCAATTTGTCTAGAATTTATTTTAGGTCTTGTGTATATACGCGGCACCAAGCATACAGATCATTTCATTATAATGACTTTCGCGATGTCTTAACATTAGCATTCAACACATCACAAAACCGCCATATAGCCGCATAGTTAAAGACTGAAATGTATAATGATAGGTAAAACCAATAAATAATAATTTTTGTATTAACATAAATAACGATTTATGGATAATTTATGCTGTCCATGTATGTAAGAGAACATCAATTTTGTTAATATTGTTGTTGGATGCGGGAGAAGTGACCTGTACATATAGGGTGCATGCAGGGCGATAAACACTAGACTTGCTTCTTGTGCTGCATTTGCGCATATACATCAGCAGGTGCTTGCACTGCCTCCTCGTGGTGGCCACTATCAACTACTTGGTAAAAGGAGAGGGCAGAAGTATGATAGCTGTGGTTGTCCTACAGGGTGTTGGCATAAATCACCCGGAGGGCCTGCTGTATTTCTTTGAACAAACATTTAAGTACAAGCTAGGCATCATGACACAAATTGATGGTTGCTAGAGCATTCTTACTGCATAATCCCATTCATAAAGGTATAAATGAAACTCAAACGATGAGTTAGTAGTCAATATAATCGACCACATAATCGACAGCTTTGATGAACGTAAGCTTAACACGGTTTTGGCCAACGTAGTCGCGACAAAGTAATCAATATGCAGCGAAAGGATCTTGAGTGATCACCAATGCGTTTTTCGACAAAACAGATCTGAACTGATCAAACTTTCACTTTGAGGATGCTTCTGGAGAAGTGGTAGAAAATGGGTATTCCTGTAAATAGTCTATTCGTACACTTTCAGCAGGTCAAAGAATAAGCTAAAATATAAGGTGATATTTGAAGGTAAAATTTTGGATGCCTTCGAGATATCACCTGGAGTGCGGCAAGGAGACTAAAGACGAAACAGAGAACTCTGTTTCAATAAACATTTCATCGAAGATCGCATCAGGTTATTGAGCATTTAGAGTCAGTATCAAAGTCTTCAAGTCTCCGTGTAAAAATAAAAAGTGGACATCTATAAAGGGCTGATAAGACCTGTGATTTGTTTTGGTTCTGAACATTGATGACATAAAAAATCCCAAATTTAGCTGTAAATGAGTTGTCATCAATTCCAAGTTAACATCATTAGATTTATAAAATCATCAAGGATAAGATGGCCCATACAGACCTTGAAGTCGGTACCAACGTAAGAAGGACGTCGAGGGAGACCTCTTATACGGTGGATGGATGACATGGAAAGAGAACAGAATACACTGGGTCATCGTGCCATGAATCGTTGAGGTTGCCAAGTTGCTGCATGAGATGTAGCGCCAGCGCAAAAAGAAGAAGACTCAGTACTGATCAAACTTTCACTCTGAGGATGGTTCTAGTGAAGTGGTATAAAAAGGACAGTCCGGTACATATTCTGTTCGTATACTTCAGCAGGTCAAAAAATGAGCTAAAGCGTTTGCTGATATTTGATGACGACATTTGCATTCTGAGTCGAAGCATCATCACTCTGAAAGAGTTCCTCATCTCGTTGGAACAACAAAGCGAAGATCAAATAAACGGCCACTGCGTGAAGGCAGATGTCATTTCAGGAGAAACACAATATGAGAGGATGAATGACTTTAAAATTTTGGGATCATTAATGATCGAGCAAAACTCTGTTTCAGTAGATATATGATCGATTATCGCATCAGGTTACCGAACATTTACGCTAATATAAAAGTCCTCAAGTCTGTACAGTAAGCCAAGAGATGATCTTTAGTTGTGAGTCTTGCACATTGACATAGCAGAAAAATCCAAAATTAGCTTTAATTGTTTTGATAAAGTTAACATTATAGGATTCAGAAAGTCCTCAACAATAAGATGGTCCAAACAGACCTTAAAGCAGGCACAACGATAGTATTAGCTCGAGGGAAACCTCCTACACGATTGATGGACGACATGGAAAGAAACCGGTTACGATGTCATGCATCGTTGAGGCAACCAAATCGCTGCATGAGAGGTAGCGCCCGGAAGAAGAAGATGAATCCTGAGTACAGTACTGATCAAACTTTCACTCTGAAGATGGTTCTGGAGAAGTGGTAGAAACAGGTCATTCCTGTACATAGTCCATTCGTATACTTCCAGCAAGCCAAAGTATGAGCTAAATATTTGCAGACGACATTTGCATTCTGTGTCGCATGATCATCACCTGAAAAAGATCCTCATCTCGTTGAAACAACGAAACGAAGATGAAATAAATAGCCACTGCGAGAAGGTAGACTTCAGTTCAGTAGGGATCAGTTTTCACCGAGCAAAACTCCGTTTCAGTAGACATGTCATCGATGATCGCATCAGGTCTATACATCACTAATAAGATCAGTAATCAGCTTTGGTTGTGAGTCTATGACATTGACAGCACAAAAAATCCAAAATTTAGCTGTAACTGAATCGTTAAAGTTAACATCATTGGATTCATAAAATCCTCAAGGATGCAATGGCCCAAACAGGCCATGAAGTTGACAATAACGAACGTAGGACCGAGAGAGGGCACGGTGGATGGACGAAATGAAAGAGAACAGAATACATTGTATCATGCGTCGTTGGCCAAACCCTGGCATAACAGGTAGCGCCCGGAAGAAAAAGAAGACTAAGTACAGTACTGATATAGAACAAAAGCTAGATTTAGAAGCCACCCTGTAAATATTTATATATATATATACATTGACGACGAAAGCGAGACGTGGGCAAACAATCTAATCGACTAAATAAACAGTCGATGTCATCTACCTCTTCTCTTACATCTATTTAAAGACATTACTAACATAAAACTAATAGCCTAACGCTAATAATTTTTTTTTTAATGGACAATGTCATCATCGCGCATCATTAGCATATATATCATCATTTATGATTTATGTAAATATAGACAAATATATTATTTAGATGATCGGCTCAAAACGTGGATTCCACCGTCCAAATCGTGATCGCAATGCAGAAAATGTGCTGCACGTGATTTAATGTTCGATGAACATGGTAATCTTTCTCTCAAGGACTTAATCCTATATATATATATATATATAATCGTATATTGATTGACATGTTTGTTTAGCAAGTACTTCTTACATATATGAGCGTTTTCAAATGTCATCGATGATAGTTTTGTATATTCCGGAAAACAATACTAAATAATCGTTAATTACTTGTATATATAGACGTGCAGAGTGCATAAGGTAATGTGTGATCACGACAAAGACGATCATCAAAAAACAATAAAATGTGTATAAATGTCAGTTGATCTCTATAAATATATAAAGACACGTGATCTCAAGAAAACTGATCAACAGATCTTTCCCATCGATATGCAAGACGTTTATTATTAATTACGACACGTGAACTATATGACAGGTTATTTACATCTACAGCATCGCGAGTCGCGTCATATTTGTATATATATATATATATATATATATATATATATATATATATATATATATATATATATCCAGATAACGGTTTTATAGCTGGGTAGGCGAAGCTTCTCGGTTCAGTATTCCTTGAACGTTTTAGACGAGGTGTGGCATCAGCCTATATATACTCGTACGATGTCGATAATGAATTCAATAAACTATAAAACGTAAAATCTGTTATATAAACCGAAACGAAGATGATAACGGTTAAGTCAAAGTTTAGTAGCTTTTTTTTATATATAGTATAGATTAAGCTCGACTTTGGTTGATAAATGCGATTGTCGTTTACCGGTTTTTGTTTATTGATTTGGATTTTTGTCTTTTCGTTTTAATCTAAAGGTCGGATGGAGTGAAATCATCGCTCATCGTGTGTATATCGTCGTTTTTAGTGTGGCATAGCTTATTGGAGCAGTTATTGAACTAATTCGAAGACGATCAGGAAATTAATTATATCAATGACACCCTTGACGAGAGATCATATATAATCTCGTTAGCATATAATACGATATATGGAATCTATATATGTGTGATTTGGATCCCAGTCTGCATATATAAGTATATCTACATGCAAAGCTTGTATTTGAACTTGAACTACATTGGTGCTTTGTAATTATGATTATCTATTAAATGTATCCAACTGTGATTAATAAACGAACGTTATAATTTGTTTGGTTCGGGAAGGTCTTTGTTAAGGTTGACATGCCACGAGATTGCGTTATGTAGCGACACATGCATAAATAACATTTAGCGGTCAAGTATATAAACTGGTCTATTCTTGTTGAGTGAGATGAAACATCATGAACTGAATAATATATCACTGAATCAGATAAAATTCGACCAAATTTGTATCGTGGTGATGTTGCATAATGTTGCGTGTCCTCGTCCCGATACGAAGCAACCAAATCGAATCGATCATTGTGTACGTGTTGCGATGAAATTTGGAAATTTATCAGATACAATTGGACAACATTTTGTCCGGGATGTTGCATAATGTCGCAAGTGCGTGTCTAGATACGAAACAAGCAAATTGAGTGAGATGAAACATCAGTCACTAAATTAGATATTTGACTGATAAAATCACCAAAATACCCCCAATAGCGATTCCGAATATGAGTGACATACTTTATCATCATATAAGCATAACGAGCAGTCCAATGATTGGAAATCACAAATTCAATACAATGCACTGGGAAGCAAGATGGAAAGCACTTTGTGAAATATGGCTCTCACTACTCCAATTCCTCCAAATTATTTTATTAAGTCAATAAGTCAACGATATGTGTATATTGTGGATGGCGAACAGATCTTGGACTTTTGTGCAAATAATTAGCCAACATTGTAACTGCACTTTGATGGCTGAAAGAAATGTATTCATAGCCAAACCATCTTCACTACAGTTAATAATCCCATTTGGGTTTGGTTTGCTGTAGCCGAGCTGGAAGTTCTTAATAACAGCAAAGAAATAGTAGCAAAGAAGTACGGAAACACGTCTCCACAGACACACAAAGCAGATATATACTGGCATAGTATCCCAAATTTGAGTGAATATTTGTACTAAGAGGACTAGGTCTGTGGCCACAAATCAAAATTATACATAGATCTTAAAGTCGTAAAGATTATGGTGGCTATTGATTAACAGATTATTCGAATATCTGCATCCACTGATAAATGAGTTCTAACGGTCTACCTTACAGTGGGACAATTCAACTCGACATAGTATAGTCCGAGAGGAAATAATAAGGATCAACTGATCGGGAGTCTGTTTTTATCAATAAAACTTCGGTGTTGAAGTTCATCGGTCGAGGCAACTACGAACATACAAATATGCCGTCAAACAAAATAACCAGAGCTAGAATAGCCACAGGAGCTACCTTTCAGGGACCGCCCTGTTGCGCTATTTATTTCAATGTACGACTTAAAATTCTGATCTAGTATTATGTCACCAATAACCCATCTATGTCGCAAAGTTTGTTCAGGTTAATATCGGACTTAGATGTAAATTTAGTCACGCATTCATACTCGCAACAGTGCAACATCCGATCAACGATGCTGATTCCCACGTCTATCATTAATGCCACGATATAGTCAAAAGTCGTGGACCAATTGTGGAATATGCATGTCCTTCAAACTATCGAATGGTTTAGTGATATTATTAAGCTCGATCAAAATTTTAACCTAACTTACACCATTGCCAATAATCTGAATCTAGTCTTCACTCCATTTGTCACTCCATTTATCCACATTCACTCCTGAACCGTCACTCCATTTGTCGGAAATGAAGCATACAATAAATCAAGAAATAAGCAACAAAATTTGAACAATATGAATGCAACTTCAAAAAGACTAATCACACGGATCTAGGATTTCCTGGTATAGTTGTGAATAAGGGTGAAATTCTAAGTAAAAGGAGACAATCCCTTGTATTTGTTTCAGAAGGTTCCAACAGCTCATAATACACTGTATATCGAGCTGGCTCCATTAAATACAAGGTATCACCTATTGAAACCGTGAACATTAGGTTGGGCGGTCGGCGTCACAGATTAACCACAAACTTATTTCTCGGTTTCAACTCGTATATACCGCACTCAATATCCATGAGCCTGAATTATACCCAAAAATATTTAAGGCGTTTTATAATAGCTTGTTGAAATATTTGTAATGATCTTGAGAATTCTCGAAAATTACCGCTCTTGAAGCATTGAAACCACATCACACATTGCAGGCCTTACCTGAAGTGTCTGAGAGCAATGTTTTAGTTGTAGCTCAATAAATCTAGCCATAAAATATCGAAAGGTTTAACATCGAGATATAACATGTATTTATAGTACCCACTTAGACATCTTTTATTGGCCTCATGGAAAATTCGATAACGAAATAAATTGAGCAACATCATTCATCTCTATAGAGATATTACTTACTAATCATAAATTTGACCATAAAATATCGATAGCTTAGATATTCATGAATATATGTCAGAACCTCTTGGATATCTATAGGATTGACGCCATGAATTAAATTAAAACAAAAACGACCAACCAAACAAATTGAGCAACATCGATCGCCACTGCTGAACTACTTTTCACTAGCCACAAATCTGGCCGTAAAATTTCGAAAGCTTAAAGGACTTGGTATTTCATGTATATGTCACAACCTCTATTGTCCCCTTGCGTGAAATTGAACAAAATAACCAACCAAAAAAATTGAACGATATAATGCGTCCACTACACAGATCTTTTTTATTTATGATAGTTCTAACTAGTCATAAAATATTAAAAGGATAAACATCGAGATATTACATCTATTTATGGCAACCACTAGGGCATATATTTTTGACGTCATGACTAAAATTGAACAAAACGATCGACCCAAAAAACTGAGCAACTTCATTCACCTCTATTTAACTAGTCATAAATTGAGCCATACAATTTGGAAACGTTAAAGGTCTCGGTATTACATATAATTATCTTGTTAATTTATGATAGTTCTAACTAGCCATAAATCTGGCCATAAGATATCAATAACTTATAGATCGGGGTGTTTCATGAATATATGTCAGAACTTCTTGGATATCTATAGGATTGCGCCATGAATTAAATTGAAGAAAAAACGATCAACCAAACAATTTGAGCAAAATCGATCGCTACTATTGAAATATTTCTCACTAGCCACAAATCTGGCAATTAAAAATCGAAAGCTTATTGATCGAGATGTTGGGACCACTTGCACATCTATAGGATTGACGTCATGAATTAAATTGAAAAAAAAATAACGAAAAACCAAACAAATTGAGCAACATCGATCGCTACTACTGAACTATTTCTCACTAGCCATAAATCTGGCAATAAAAGTTGGATAGATCGATCGAGTTCTAAGATTGGCTCTATGAATTAAATTGGACAAACTGGTTAACCAAAACAAATTGAGCAACACCATTCGCCACTACAGAGCTATTTCTAACAAGCTATATAAATCTGACCATAAAATATCGAAAGCTGAGAGCTCGAGGTACTTTATGTATACCTCTTTAATTTTGTATAAAATTACTAACCAAAAAATTGAGCAACAAAGTGCATCGCTACAGAGCTTGTTAAATTATGATAGTTCCAAATAACCATAAATCGGCCAGATTCACGTGTTTATGGGAACAACTTGCATCTCTATCATGGGCATCATAACTAAAATTAAACGATCAACCAAAAAAATTGAGCAACACCATTCAATTTTATAGAGCTGTTTCTAATTAATCATAAAGTTGGCCATAAAATATTGAAAGCTTAAAGTTCGAGGTATAAGTTGGAATTTTTTAACAGCTAGAGGCTTGGCCCCATTCTTGAAGTTTTACAAAAAAATTGAGCATCATCGTTCGCCACTATACAGATCTTGACAATTAATGGTATTTCTAGCCAGGCTATAAAATATCATACACTTTTTATGGAACTACACTGTTAAAAATTTTGATGTACACTCGCGTAAATTTATATTAACAAATTTTGCTATAAGTTTTACTCCGGTTGTAAGAGAAAGAAGTGGTTACTTTATACGGGGATTAAATCAATTTCGCTGAGACAATAGTAAGAAACTGCAGACAATGGTATATACAAAGTAATGAAATGGCGTTGTGCATATATATACGAGTATAAACACCTTTGTGGCAAAATGCAAATTACGATATCTTAAATATTGTATATATGCATATTATAATTGTCCAATAAACCAGTGTGTACAAACAAAGATTTGGCGCCACATAAATATACATATTCTTAATTTTAATTTGCAAGAATATATACTTAAGAGTGCGCACAAAATCTCCGACTTAATCGGGCGATTAAATTTTTGTTTATTTTATATGCACATCGTTGTGAATGGGCCACTAATGAATTTGTTGCCTCTGCGTGTACAAACAAATCATAAGTCGAGTGAAAGTTTTTTTCTAAATTACAACAAACTTTTCGCAACCAAATTGAAATCAAATTAACTTCTACTTTTGGTTTTTTTTTATATATTTTATTGCGAACCACTTAATCTTATTTAGGTTAGATACTTAATGTCATTTATGTTTAAACTTTAAGACACAAATGTAAATGTGTATAATATATACGGACGCATATACCAACCGTCCCTGACAGTAATAAAAAAAAAAAATTAATGATGTTAAATGAAATGATGAGTACCCATATAAGAAAACTTTATAAGACGAAATATCAAAAGTAATTGGCTATACATACTACATAATTGCGTAAGACAATAATATATATATAAATAATAAATTGGTTGAGTAATATAAGAATCCATCAACTCGTCTGTGTGTGTGTAAATATATGTCCATCTTCACCGCAAGCAAGATGCGTGCGTGTATATACAGTTTTTGCCAAATAATTAATTTATGCTTAAAAGCGCGCATTTATACATCGAAATCAGGTTATTTATTCATGAAATGTATAAATTAATTCAAATTAACTGCGATAATAAATTTTGAGGTGTCTTACATTAATTTTTTGTGTTGATATTTAATAATTTTCATGATCATCTTGATTTGAACGAAATCCAACCAAAAAAAAATGTTTGTTATAATCAAAAGACTTGCGCTGATGAGGACTTTTATATAGGCGAGAAACCTGATTTTCTTTATACGATTTCTTATGATAATAAAAATTAAATTAAATCGAACAGGTTGGTGTGTGTGTGTGTATATAAAGATAATCATATTCGTTTATTACGATTATATTAAGAATATATACATAAGATGAAAATTAGATTTACCACCTGTATATCAGATCCAATTTCATGGTAATAAAAATGTATATATACATATTCCGCGAGATATATTCGCGAAGAGTTTAGTCTGGTATAATTATAGCGACATAATAATTAAAATGTTTATATAAGCGGCTAGAAAACTACCCACATGCGCGGCAAATCACCTGAGGATATTTTTGATCATATATAGAGATACACGTGTTTCCTTCATTCAATACTCATGATTGTTTTGAATAAATTAAGAGTTTTTGGTTATTTTTAGAGACTTAATGGATATGTCCACGGACTTAATTTATGAACTTTTGGTTTTCGTGTGACTTTTGTGCAAATTCTATTAATAGTAAACATGAATCTTATATACTCTTCGCTAAACAGCTCAAGGTAGTGTGGTATTTGTTTTTTTGTTGATATTTTTGATACGTTTTATACTATTAAGTTGTATAGTTGTACCATAGTGTTGCAGCAACATGTTGAGTTCAAAACCTTTATATGAGAGTGAAACACCTGGTTCAACCGATGACTGGAAAAATTTGGTTCGAACAAGATGAATCTTTGACTTGACTGGATGTAATAATGTTTAGTCTTTGCGTCAGAGACAGTTCGCCTTAGTATTATAGCTTTATATGGATATAGTGAAAAAACACCAACACTGGATTCTGATTTGTCTCGTTCAAATTTGGTATTACTTCATGTTAGTAAATATTGTAATGATTTCATTGTCCGACACTTTCCAGAATAAATAGGCATAACGTCTGTCTCGACTAAAGCATACAATGGTCAGATAGTTTGTTAAATATTTTAATTTTAAAGAGTTGAACAGACGAATCATATACAATATTTCTCTCCAGTGTTGATCTCAATCCATTACGAAATATTGTTCTGCTTTCAATATAGTGGAGTCGTATAATTGGACAATAGCCACGCATGGGCACTTGACTTTCAAATCGAAAAAAAACGACAACGATCTTCCTTTGGTATTGCAGCTAAGCCATCAGCGATGGCAGCTGCCAAAGCTTAATTACATGCAGTAATGCTTGAAATACAGTGGCGCTCACTCAAAAGAGTACAATACCATAGAACATAGACCCCTATTCAAATGAGAGTTATCCTTGACTTTATTCATCGTGATCAGGCAATACCACAATAAAAGTCGGGTGGCATGAATCACACACAAATTTTTTGTTCCATTTCTACGAAATATTTATTGCATTTGTGATGGGGCCATAGACCTTTCGTTATTTATATATTAAACCATATTGCAATTCCCCTCACACAATCGTTAAATTCTAAAAAAATTGACACAAATGAAAAATCGAAAACTTTTCATTCATTTCACACAATTATAGATTTATTTATGTACGTTTATTAATTAAGAATTCTAAATGCATAATTCTGTTAAAATTAAAATTAAAATTATTTTAATTTTTGTTTTACAAAACAAAAAAAAAACGAAACTAAATCACTTTCTATCTTTGGATATTTATTGTTCGCGCCATGTTAACTTGGAAAGTTATGGTAAATTTTGAATATTGGTTTGATGCAAAGCCGTAAGGCGTTATATTAACCGCAATTACTCTCAATTTTTATAGGTGAAATTTATATAGAGTTGCTCAGTTATGAGGACTACGGTATTTTCAATAACAAAAACGATATGCAACATGGTGCAACCTGATGCAACATGACGCAACATTTGCACTACTTTGTGGTGGCTTTTGAGTCAACATCGAATTCATGCTCAACAACGGTTTAAGATTACTATAGGCCTCAAAATCAGAATATACAAATTGTCAACAAATTTGAGAGTGCAGTCTAGTCGAGTCCGCCAATATATTACAAAATTGATAATGAACTATTCAAATTGGTACACCAACTGAGCAAAAATAAATTTGCATAATTTTTTTACTATGCGTTTTATATAAAATGTATACGATCATCTTAAGGTCGATAGATCAACTTGTAAATCGTGAGAACAATAATAATTTTGAATGTAAATATTATTATAAATTAATGGATTTTCATTTAACTGTTAAAATATAATTAGCCATCAGCTATAAAAAAAAATCATTAGCCAGAAGCTAAAAATAAAAACGACAAATTTTTCGATTCACTTTCTTATGTAACCGCGAACACATCTACTTTATATATATATGTATGTATGTAAGAACATTGAACTCAACAAATCGTTGTTTTGTCGCATTTTTTGCCCAACGATTTGAGCACGTTGGTATAAAGTCCATCCAACCGATACACCAAAAATTATTAATTATAATATCTAGGAAGTTGATTAATGTGTAAGAAATAAATTATATTACTTGGATTTTGCACGCGCATTTCGTATATATATATATATTGTGTTAAGATTGTGCGATGGTTGCTTAATGGCGTGCAATTTATTATTAAGTGTGAAAAATATAAATATTGAAAAGAAAATTCGGTCGATTATGAAAGCACATTGAAGTGAACAAATCACGATTATGCGTTTCAAGGTACGTTGATTAAGCGCTATTGCAAACAGTCTAGCCCCAAACATATATTTTATACAACGCAGCAACACGTCATAAGTTTCAACAAACTAATATAATAATAAGTTAAGTTATATAAAACAAACAAACGTCTTAGATTAAATTAACCCTGAAGGTCGTTTTGAATATCAATTACGCGACTATAAATTAATGTAAACTATATATATATATGTATATAAGATCAATAAATATATGTTGATCTTAAAATGTATGTATATATACACAATAAACTACTTGTTCACTTATGTCAAGTCAAGGTGACAATTATACAAGAGTGCTTTTTGGAGACAACCATAACCAACTGCCTTGCACTAGAAACAACAAAATATTATTATTTTTTTTATATAATTTAATTTTCATTAATTTACTTTAATTGTTCGATTGTTTATAAAATTTTAATATATTTAAAGTGTATTTTCTTATATAGTAGGTAAGGAAAATTTCGGTCAAGGTAAACACAAATGTTATTTTGATCCCAATAATAATAATATGCAGCCGATCGAATTTATCCGATAAAATTTATTATAATTCTAAGATATATCTGGCGGCAAAATTAATTAATAATTATACATGTATCTTGGCTATATAATAGATAAACATTAAGTGTTATAACACGTTAATGACAAAGAAGAATGTAGCTCCTCGATTAGTATGGTTCTATCTATCTATCTATATATATATATATATATATATATATATATATATATATATATATATATATATATATATATATATATATATATATATATATATATATATATATATATATATATATAATAGAACGGATATAATATATAAACTAGATCAAACCGTCAAGGTTGGATCTTATAAATGAATTCCGTTCCTTAACAACCAATATAAACGCAATCGCATATGTGCGATGGTGGTGCAAATAAATATCGACCTTGTACATCGAAACATTTTTGATTACAAAATTCGATCGGTGTTTTGTCAAAATTACATAAATCGAAACATCAAATATCGGCATACCCCGGACTGGTATAACACAAAATCTCACCGTCCCTGACTGTATATATAACGAAAAAAAACAACTTTTCAGTTTCAGCACTATGCTCGTTTTGTTTTGTTATTAATCCAAAAATCGTCAATTGCCCTCAATTTTGTGTTCATCATATGTGTATAGCGTACCTAAAATAGAAACAATTCGCTATTCGATCGCGCATCATAATTATATAAATTAACTCTTAAGATGGTATATATCGATATATCGATGCCCTTGGGCAGATTTAAAAAAAAAAAACGAGAAACCGAATTTATTGTAATCGGATAGTTCATCGACTTGTATGCGAGTACATCTTGAATTTAGGGTTGTGAAATTGGTGAAGATCTTTGTATATAGAAAGTGAACGTCTTATTTATTTATTGATGTGGTTAAAGTGGGGCTGATGCAACTGTGATGTCTAAACGACTGTGTCGACCCAGAAGACCACAATGATCGTATCCTGGAACAGGCGCTTAGTTATATAGCCACACCAACTGGTAGTATTACATTTTCATTTTAAAGGTCTATATAGGTTTCAGACATTAGACTCATAGTACAAACGACATAAAGGGCGTTTCGTCTGTTTGTTGCAGGTATCACAACTTCAAAAGTTTCGTGTCACCGTTTTGTTGAAACCGGGATCATCTAAATCAATTTCATCCATTTTTAGCAACAAAAATCCAGGTTACATGCCACATTAGCACATCCACATTAGAATTTTCTATTGCCTCAAAAATGAGTCAATTTTGATTATTAACATTGAGGCCTGAGGTATCGAGTTGGAATCCCGATAGAGGGAGTTAAATCATTTGATTACGACCTGTTGGAGTGTAGAATTCTTCCATGGCAGTACTTATTGGCTCGCATGGAAATCGGACCTTAGTCCGTACGTCCTCAAATTGGCTGTAATGGCATAAAGTATGACGTAACTTAGCGAACCATGAGAGAGTTGGGAGAACCTTGAGCCCAAAAAAAGACAGGAATATTCATTTTGTTCTTAATAAGTTGTTGTGTTTGTGGCTAATTCGCTAGAACTATCGTATCACGACTAAACGTACATATACAAATCACACAGTACGAACATCAAGTCCGGTCGAATAAGCCTCATGAGATGGATTTTATCTTTTCGATCACATTGTCATTCAATGACGTCATCATCAGATCGAAGCAGGCCTAGCGAATTACAACAACATTAACCATCATACATTACAACTTCGAATAGCAATTCACAAAGACTTCCAACAACGCGACGCTACATGTTGTTATAGACGAATAGATGACTGGTTTGATTTTTCATTTATCAAAAAATTTTAGGGTTGCCACTGCACAATAAAAAATTTTACCACTGGGAATGAATCCAATTTCATTGGTAAAATTTTTTTCAAGGGCCATCTATTTGTTCAAAGCAGTGCCATCTTAAAAATATTGCATGAAGGTATTGAACCGTTTGACAGTTTTCTAAGTCTTTTGTCCATTTTTCTTGTTTGACACATTTTTGTTTGGACAAGATTGCTAATACGTGCTTCTCGATTAGACGCTGTTTGTTCTGGTTGTTGTTTGAGATATGCATGCTACAACCAGTGCAGTATTTGAGGTTGAGGTGGGTCTGTTTATATAATGCTTATACGGATAGATGTATGTAGCAGTCTTTCAGGCGGAAAATGCATCAATTTTTAGAACTGTACTTTAGGTATTGGAGAAGCACATCAGGGATCGTTGTATACCTGCTATGAGCTGCTTCATGATATGAAGTTAGACACTGTATTTTGAGTAATCACATGTTTCGAATGAAAATTTGGAAGCAAAATCTTATCTCTCCACAGCCCTCCACAATGTATTGCTTTATATTGCTGACTGCTATTTGAGGATAAACTAATTAGTATGAACTAGAAAGTTTGCCTCCAGTTGAGCATAAAGGTTCCCCTAAATATTTGAGCCAAACACCAAGTGACTGAATTATAACACTCCACATGACTACTAGATATTATGGCTTTGTATATTGCTTCTCTTTGACTGTAACCAAATAAGATCGGCACTCATGAAATCAATATAACAATCTCAGGCTATAATTGTGCCTGTATTCAAAGATCCTATAGTGATCTATCTAAGATAAGCCGTAGCGTCCAAGTCAAAAATCAGTTAAAATTCTGTCAAAAAGAGAAACGTGGCCAATATTAATCAGTACAAACTTAAATGAGACTAAATGCTTATACTCTATAAATCAAAGAACAGTCACAAATCAAAGTTACATCGAATTACGGCTGTTGTACCTGTTAAGATACAAGCCGAGATGGATACCAATACAATTTTATACCGGAATAATTTCGAGCTTGAAAGGGAATAGGCTGAGATCTTTATGTATAATTCTTCTCAAACATGAGGATAACGTCTGAAATGTTTCACCGTTATTTTGCCTTAATCGTCCCGTTATATAAACCATTATAGCTTTCAGACTAACCTCGCGATTTGATCCAACAAAAAACGTCATTATATTTGAGTTGTCAATCGAATCGCCTGAATGTCGATATTTAAGTATGATAGATGTAAACATTTAGGGGCTAAATAATTATTCGAACAAAGATTAAAGCTAGATTGTAGGCATCATCTGCGATTTGGTGCTCGTTCCTGAAAGCTTTATCTATTTAAGCTATACTTTATGGATGTTGTATGCAGTATATGGATAATAATCATCCAATTAACAGACACTATGCTGACTGAAACGATCCTTCGGGTATATGTTCATCGGACTTTGGTAAGCTATATGCAGTACTCAGTTCACTTCAAAATCTGGAATTTTGAATTGGTTTAAAAAACACAGCACTCAAAAGCAGCACGGTAAGAAACCACGATTTTCATGTATATATACGGTTGGCAAACAGAAGTAAAAAATCGCGAAATTTCGTGACTCCAATATTCAAATGTATAGAAAGTGAAATTGGGCGATAACAATATAAACTTGGTGAAATTGGGTAGAGGTTGATAAATTTGGTAAAAAATGTTGAGCTGAATTGTTAACAAAACTATAACCAGCGTATGTCGAGCCTTGATTACTGAATTAACTGATAATTAATTGTTGTTAATGTACCCTGGTGGTACATAACACTTGTTACTTGCGCTACAATTAAAAATACATTTGTTTAATACAATGTGTGTATAGCTTACCATAAGTAAGTCACCCGTTTCGAGATGACGCCGCATTAAAATCGCAGCCATATTCGGTTCATCTTGGAACACTTCACCAATGTGGTCGTCGGTGTTCTTCTCCTGGAATAAAATAAAAAAATAAGTTTTTTAGTGATTAATGTATAGTAGTTCCGCTTAGTCAAGTGTCGCAAATCGGTATACAGTTGAACACAATTCGAGACACTTTTTTTTGTTATACTGCTCGGCTTAATCCGTATTGATTGGATTGACATGTTCAGTCGATTAGAAACTTTAAGGAAATTCGTTTACATTTATATAGTTTTATATACCAACATAATTTTTTGTCTATATACTCGTGTACGTACGAGTATATACAGTTTGACAGTGAAAGTGTATAAATTAGCGAGGAAGTTGTTACTTCATCACGAATTCATTCAATCGTGAGGTGGGTATTATACATTTGTTATATCGCCGCGTTTTTCTTTTTGTTGTTGTTTTTAACTAATAAATAGTGATTATTATTTTTGAGTATGGTCAGCAAAAGATGGAATATATATTTTTGAGACGGCGAGACTAAAGAACTTGACCTTGTGCAATATATATACGTATGGGTGTTGAATGTGGTCTATCTATCTTTCACTCGACGACTATATATACAATATATAGTTTGTGATTACGAAATTATGTAATATGAGTCAAGGAAATTCTCACGTCATTCAATCATTTGAAAATTCTGTATACGGATTGTGGACGATATATTAAAGACAATGGCCTGAGAGTTATGGTATATGTTATAATGTGGCTATTGTTGTAGGTGCAGCTTTCATTTTCATAGATAGTATAAATCAGTCGGTGGAGGTTGGAATTTAAATGACACTTCTACCTTGACGTATATTTAATGCCCGGCTTATGACACTTCTTGGGGTTGAGTCGTCCCCTCCATTTTTTCAGGGCAGATATATACTATTGAGGATTACAAAAACAAAAGAACGATGTAATTTAGTAGTTCCCAACTACATCATTGACAGTTTTGCCTTGAATACGACCTTGGGTTCGAAACACCTCTTTGTTCTGGGGTAAAATTATCTATTCTTCTGTATCGGTATATGACTATCTTTCAAACGGAATTTGCTGCAATTTTGAGAACAACTATCTATGGGTTAGTGGTAAATTACAGAGAGGATCGTACTTTCGTAGGAGGAAGGAGGTTTGTAAGAAGGTAAGACTAAACCACGATCCATCAGCTCGACTAGATCATAGAGCTAATGCCAAACTGTGTGAGGAAGTAGATTTAGTATTAGTCAAAAACCTACATAAAAAAATAAGAAAATCTATACTAACTTACAGTGTGAGTGAGAGGGTTCCGCTTTATAAAAGAAACGTCATATACAAGACCCAGAGTAGGTGGTTGTTGTTTTGGTTGGATGATAAATTAACCCGTTTGGGGCAGCTGAAGAGATGAAACAACCTCATCTTTTTTCGACTATCCAAAATCTTCTTTTGACCAATCAATCAGCAAAGTTTCCAGTACTTTTTGAATGATGATAAATACAGTTTTTGGATCTGGCCGGGAATTCCACGAGGAATTGTTCCCTGAACAATCGCTTGTTTCTAATGAAAACTAGGAACACTGAAAACTGTGTTGAGGAGAAGGAGAATAACTACTTCTTGTGCTCCTGTTCTTCATACTCGTCCCATGGACTGCGCTACTTCGGATCACACCTCCTATTTAAGGATTAACTGATGACATTGAGGATACCTGATATCTTGAATTTCATAGTAGAACAAATAGATTTTGGAACTGAATGTGAACGTCTGGGAAGAGTAGTCACAATAGGCTAATCGAGCCTGATTGACTGGGGGGAAATTAGTTGTTTGGGGTAAGGGGATTGCTGATTCCATATTAAAGAAATTCCTCTTTTATCATGTGATCCTTAGAGTGTGATTTATTCATCGTTTTCACGCTCAATCTTTTGGTTTGAACAAGAATTTTGAGTCTTCCAATGATCCTCTACGTCCGTCATTAGGTTTCACATCCATATAAAGCAGTACTTATTTCGTACGGCAATGGATATACGTAGGTTTGTGTTTCGTGAGAGACTATGTTTGATCTCTCGTGTGTGTAATATTGATTACTCTGCTTCCCATTGTATAGAACCTATTTCCCTTAATAAGTTCAAGTTTCTCTCTTCGAACGTTTATTCCGCAGAGTGCCTTTCATGCTGATAGGCATCGATACGGAATTGATCTTTACAATAAAGTAGAATAGATATAGTGGTGAGTCTCTTTTAGGTCCAAATCCAGCCCGCACGATTCATTGTACTGTTGAGCAGGAAGATGTCTCTCAAGGGGATTCTACCGGTATTATACATGCTTCTGATAGTAGTGAAGTAACAGTTACTTCCATTTCAGATGCGTAGCTATTTACTAGTTATGTAAGAATAACTTTGACATTTCCGTTAGAGTTTTCATGACTGCAGAATAAGATATCTTGGGCTACCGAGGAGAAGTTCTTATTTCACCTCATTTTGTACTTATTCTTCAATGATGTTCCCAATCGGTTACCCAAATTAGTTCTCTTTTTGACAACTCACCTCTTTGAGCCAACTCGTAATGTTTAATTAATCAAACAGGGCAATTGTAGATCAGAATGTAGTTTAAGGAGTTTGATGTCGTAGAATGCAGACCATAGGCCTCATTCATCTGGTTTCTTCACGACGTAAATCACCATCATCCTGACTTACTTTGTCTCAATCACTCTCTGTCAGTCCGTTTCTATCTTTGCAATCTGTACGTTCTACTTCACGCCATTATATGGCCAAATCGAGTACGTATGGATATAGCTCCAATTTACGTAGAACCATCTACAATTGCATAGATCCATGTCAGCCTATAGTACTGACCTGGAGGATGGACAATCAGATGGCTAAAAATCCCTTTTGCATCGTGCTTTTTCGGGATTTGAACCCGTCACCTCCCGCTCCAATTGCCACAGGTTTAACCACTGTGGCCGTAACTCTCAATCTCAAATCTTGGAAAGCAATGACGGTGATTGTGTTACAATATATTTCACGGTTCTCGTTTTTATATGTTTCGATGAGTGAAGGAAGTGAATAAGATACCTTAACCTACTTTTGCTTTTATGATGTTCCCAGGCGGCTACTTAAATTTTGTACTGTTCTCTGTGCCATCATGCCTTTATTGAACAGATCTGTCAAATCTGTTTAAATTATCTAGAATCCCAATAAAGGCAATGATATGATCAGGATGTAGGTTAAGGGGTTTCGTGTTGTGAAATTAATAGCTTAGGTGATGATTAGCTAGCCATCACTGGCACGAGTTATAACGCATGACGATTCATCTGAGCTTGGAATGCAATGACGGTGATTGTGTTTCAATGTTCTCGCTTTTATATATGTTTCGATGAGTGAAGGAAGCTATATAACATCGCTTAACCCCAATAAACCATATATTTAACGACATATAGTCAATTTATGCAACAATTTTATGCTATATATGCGAATCTAATTGGCGACCATGATCCAAAATCTTACAATTAAAGTGTATTTTTATCCAATTTCACAATATATACCTCACATAATATAATCTTACTATACGATCTTAAAAAAAACCGATTTCCGTATGCATATATACATTACTAGACCACGACATGTACGTAAATGTATATAAACATAAATAACATGGAAATTTCACATATATAACAGCCCACACCCACCCAACTTTCAAACCAAACCAATTTTTCACGGTTCAACAATCGTAAAAGTAAAATTCGCCCTATTGTATCCGATCTCGTAACGACATTCTGTTATATATATATGCACATACATAAGACATACAAATATCCTTTTCAATTGATTGTATATATAAGAAACCAAAACTTTCAATTTTCATTCGTTACGTAATGTCAAGGTGGTGTGGTAACAAAAAAAAAAAACAAACAAATAAATTTCATTACATATTCGGCCAAAAATCATATGATTAATGATAATTGGATAAGACATAAGTAGTTGTTGTCTTTAAGATTTTATACATGTGTACGTATGTATGTATCTCAAAGTTAATTGAGAGTCGACGTAAATTAATTTATTGATAATAATCGTTTAATGTCAAATTTATGATTCATATATGTACCACGTATTTGAACTAATTTTGTGTTTTAACCCTTTCGGGCACTGTGCGGTCTATGTATGTAAACCGCATACTGGTGACGCAAAGGTCAATGTTGACACACTGCGCTGTATCTTCTCGTTTTAAATGTCAAATTTTGAGTTTGGTTATAGTATGAGCTTAAACTATATATTCGAAGACTGCGACGATGTGAGAGAAGTAGGACGGGCACAGCGCATTTATATATAGGTGAACTTGAATACAAGAAAAGTTGTGAGAAATTAATTTATTTCAAAATGTTTGTATTCGCGCGATGTCGTTGTAAATTAGATTTAACAGCTTTTTAATCGAACATGACTCAAAAGGTCGTTGCAATCAAGCGAATAATTTATTAAATGTATACGCATTCGTTAGACATATGTATATACATGGTGAATGGAATGATTGTTTCTTTAATTGGTTTGTGGTATGTGCGAACGATTTTATAATTAGTTGTCACAAGTCATTTCAGTTGATTTTCTGGCTGAGGCATTATATCGTTGCATTTGTGGTTATTGAACCCACGGTTTTTGGCCAAGTGCGAGGAAATGATGAAAATGGTTTCCATGGACAGATCACCTAATATACAAATTTTGGGCAAGCACTCAATTCTATATCGCTTCATTTCTCGGCCTGTCTGGTCTAGGAAATCATTTCACATGGCAGCTTGTAGCAATTTATTGATCTTGGCACTTCGATTTCTTATTGTAAATTTCTTATATTGAAGGATTTCTGTTTGCCAGTTACCAGCATTTTGCGAGCCATGACCAGGCCATAACCATGTCATGCTATATCATATGTACACCAAAACCTCTCCTCAACAGTCTTATACACCGTCAACTTCAGAACCAACAATTCAGATAGCGACAAACAATCCGTGCCTCAGCAATAATGAATAAGAATAAGAATGACGTTCGTGGCAGCAAAAAGTTTTTCACAGTCGCTTGATTGAAAGACAATCCATGACAACGAGCCCGCAGGGTAAGACCAGTATAATCTCCAAAGCAATCTAACATCATCAAAACCTAAGCTATTCCATTTGAGTGTTCTGGATAGTAATCATCGGTCAGGCTTGACTGCCAACAGGAATAAACTATGAATAGTGTTTCTCTATGTTGTGAAGGGGCATAGAGGCGACTATTGGCGTAATCTATTAGAGTTTTCATAAGTCATTTCATGATTGGGGTTCAAAACCATTTCAAAAACCATTGTGCTGTTCGCACAGGAGAGCACTGCAGGAGTATCTTGCTAAAAAAGAAAAATCGAAACTTGCTTTGTTAATTTACGATTCACAACTCGTTTTCATTTCACGTATCTTGATGGTAATCGATAAATCAGAAAATTGGGTTGTTATTCATTTTGAATTTTCCAGCTCGCTTCTGGAACGGTTTAAACCGTAAATATTCGACATAAAACTTCCAACTTGACTAGACTGACGACTAGATACATACTATAATATCTAACTGCGAGTTTAGTTTGATTTACCAACTGTGCAGAAATTCGAGAAACTTCATTGAAATATACAAACGTAGTAGAGTAAGCCTCTTAGTTCGTCTTAATTCAGGGTAAGGGCTTTTCTATATTCGAGGTAAGGGTACCTAATTTTTCCTGTTTCTAGTACCTGCTTCATCTAGGAAACCATTTAAACTGTCTACCTCCGTTTCACAGGTCTGTTGGTTTAATAGGTTTCGATTAGGGTTTGACTCAATAGTTCTCATTTCGAAGAACTGAAAAGAGTACTGTTTAGGCTCCAGTTTATTGGTACTGGAATTCCAATTGAGTATTTCGACGATTTAAAATCCAAGTAGTCCACATTACACCTCTGCAACATCATTAAATATTATTTCAGTGAAATATTCGTACAATTAAGTTACTTAGAAGGTAAATTGTTGCCAGATGATAAAAACCACTTAAAATGATCAACCATAAAGTAACCTAAAAAATTTAATCGATGAAGTTTTTTTCTTCTGGATCCAGAAAATTATTATCGTTATGACACAGACTCATCGCAATTTATTCGATAGAAATGCTTGCTGCCACGTCAACGTCTTGTGCGAAATCTCTCTCAAAACGTTTGGAAGTCCTGCTGAACATTTAAGTAACCGTTTATAGTTATATATTGAGGATTATGATCAATAGTATATATTTAGGCGATATATTGCGCAACCAAAACGTTGCATTGAACTAAAAATATACAAAAAACGGTCACCCATTTCGTAAACCATTGTTTTGTTCAAATAAGAGTGCACTTCAGGAGTGTCTTGCTAAAAAGCAAATCGAAGCTTGGTTTGTTAGTATACGTTTCACAACTCATTTTCGTTGTACGTATCTTGTGTAAATCGACAAATCAGGAAATTGGGTTGTTTCCTGATTGAATTTTGAAACTTCCACCTCGTTTCTGGATTGTCCAAAGAACTGTGAGTTGAGTTTAAATTAACAACGGTATACATATGTAGCAGAGTGGGTCTCTTAGCTTGTCTTACTTCGAGGTAAGGGTTTTTCTATAAGAGCCTTATTTTTTCGTGTTTCTAGAACTTTCTTTCATAGGGCAGTTGTTTTTATATAGGGTTCTACTCAATAGTCCTCATTTTTAAGAGCATTTCAGAAGCGAGAAGATCCGGTTTTAATAAGGCCACCCATGAAAAAAATGTGCTACAAAAAAATATGTTGAATACAAATGTTGCATGAAACTTGATGCAACTATGATGGTACATAAGTTCTTGCCTAACGGAACTGGAACGTAATATTTTCTTTTTCATACGAAACCGTTTTATGTATATTTATATTTGCATGCAACTTTTTTTGCAAATTGATCAACACAGGGGTTAAAGTAACTTACAAAACTTAACCGATGAAGTCCATTTTCTTTGGTATCCTGAAAATTACTATCGTTAAGACACTGAGTCGTTGCAATTGATTCCATAGAAGTTACTGCTGCCACGTTAAGGTTTAGCAGTTCGACGCAGTTTTACAGATAAATTGTACTTAACCTTGACGTGGCAGCAGTAACTTCTATCGAATCAATTAAATTTATAAATTAATGATTATGACCAATAATATATATATTTAGGCGATATATTGCGCAACAAAAGTTGCATGGAAATAGAAATATACAAAAAACGGTTTCGTATGAAAAAGAAAATACTCCGTTCCAGTTCCGTTAGGCAAGTACTTATGTACCATCATAGTTGCATCAAGTTTCATGCAACATATTTATTTGTTCAATAAAATTTTCTTTTCTCGCACATTTTTGTTATTGGCGGCTTTATTAAAACCGGTAGCTTGAATTAAGATCCAATGAAAAATATAAGAAAAATATTGTTTCTTTGTAATTTGGTGCAACATCCATTGGATATATTGCCCAGAGCTCGAATAATGATATATTTGATCTCCATATTAGTACAGTTGAAAGGTACCTGGATCCGCAAAAAGTTTATTAATATCAAGAGAACTCTCGTCAGGATTGAATCGGTTATGGAAAGTCTAAATCAGACAGTCGGTTGATCAATATAGAATCACAGATTTCTCAATTAATTTTTATTTATAATTAATTTCTTTTGATTGAAAGACGATTTTTATTACACTACAATATCTCTGATCTCCTAAACATTAAGATCTCGATCTTTTGAGTCCAAACAGCGCAAAAAAACCTTGAAGCATTTATTTCATTTTAATTTCTTAATTTTACAGCTCATACAATTGAATTAAATATCAACGTCCAATTTGTGTCTATATAGACAATTTTTATGTAGATATATCGATAATATGGTGAGTTTGTTATAAGCAGATCGCGAGCGAGCGCGCGCTCACACACACAAACTAAAACGAGATCACGATGTGAAATTTTTTTGTGTATTAAATTTGAGTTTCGAAAATCATAAGAAACGAAATTATTTTCATGCTAAGATAACGCGGTTGTGCAATAGTCATGGTCGCTAGCGCACATTAAATATACCGTGGTTCACTTCAAAGTATATATATTTCGAAAAGAAAATTAATCATTTTTGGTACCGCGGTTTGATCGAGGAAAGGTATATATAATAATGTAATTTTCTCCGCGTTCTTTGTATATCCAAATCTTTCAAGATATTTGGTGGACAACAATTTTATATATTTACATAAAGAATTGAGGTGGGCGTGTTGCGCCTCATAAAATTTGGCGCCGCCAAATCGACGTATACGTACGTATGATCACAAATTAATTAAATTTATTAATAAGAGTCTCAGTCCATTATTTATCGATACGGTTAAGTGGTTTTCATACATTTATCGAATAACCTTTATTGACTTTAATCCCGATTATTATTAGTCTTATATACATTCATAACATTATTGGTCACCCAGTTTAATAAAATTCATTCATAAAATACTTTGTTGTTTCTTATAACATTTAAGCTAACCGAATAAATTTTCTAGTCTTGGCGGCCTTGTCGCGGTGGCTATATTGCGAACTGTGGCTAATCATATGCAGTGTTGTCGCGGATTATATAATTCATATGTTTTCGCGATTAGCACATCTTACATCATTTCTAAATCTGATTGTATGATGTGACAAAAACGGAATTATTTTTATTTCGTCTTCAAGCATAATTTCTTTCGATACATCATATAATTTTATGAACCTCTTAATGCGTGACTCAAATCACGCTGCATGCAGAAAAAAAAATATTAACAAGATAATTTATGTTTGTATGCGACCTTCCGCGATTTTAAATTATATGGGAATTATATATTGTTAATACCAATTGTTAAAGAGTGTGAAAGTTGTGCCTCCATGCGAATTGGGTCAAGAAGTAGCATGGGTATATGTGTCTCAAGTTCCTTCTATATAAATTATGTCGTCTAACCACAGTGATTCTTCGGAAGGGTGGTGACTTGTTATCAAAATGTCCCATGAGATCACTTGCAAATAGGAATTAATAAAGTGATAACCTGGTGTTATGAGCAAGAACTACTCGGATAGGACTTTGGAAAAGTTTAGTGATCCAAAAATTAAGTCTTCAATTCAGAAGTCAGGTACTTGAAACTCAGCACAAAACGACCACACTGGAACTTTTTGCCTGTAGAATAACGATAATAATTTCAACACTGTTAGTCTCTGCCAAAACTGATGGGCGGTCACATAACTGCCCACATTGTTTGGGCAGTATGAAGTTCATTATCACTCAAAAGGCATGAAGAGGACCACACTAACTTATCCTGCCTCTCCGTCGAAGATATACTGATCTTTACAGATGGAGTAGAGCGCTGATGTCTGGTGGATGCTGGGCTGTACGATTTAAGCCCGAAACTTATTTTAAAGATGGAACTACTATGAATCGACTTGGCAGTATGAATGAAGTCAAGATTCACTCGATAACTATGTGGTACATGTAAGTGGTTCCTATATTTGATAATGGACTAACGACATCAATATCTTCGCCTTCCCTCTGATGACAAACAGATTTCAGGACGGAAAGCATTCGTTTACCTTCCTTCATTTGATATCTGGCTGATAAATATTCGGATGTTCTGATAAATATTCGGTGGCCTAGTGTCGTGAGCAACATCTGCTTGGGTAAGACTTTGGGAAACTTTAGTCTTCACTTCAAAAGTCAAGTACTTGAAACTAAGTACAAAACACCTACACTGGATCTATTTACCTGCAGAATAGAGATATTAATTTCAACACTGTTAGTCTCTGCCAAAACTGATGGGTGGTAACATAAACATCTCGGACGGTATGCAGTTCATTATCACTCAAGAAAACCACAATAACTTATTCTACCTCTTCGTCGCAGGTACCTTTACAGATGGAGTAGGGCGCTGTAGTCTGACCTTAACGAGTTAAGTCCGAAACTTGTTTTAAAGAATATAATTGCCTTGAATCGACTTGGCAGTCTGATTGAAGCTTCACTCCTATAAGCACATGGGTATTGAAGCAAACCATCTGTAAGATAAACCGACAGAGTATTCAGTTCTTCTTGAGCTATAGTAGACACAAATCTTATAGGTCTTCCTGAGTATTTTTATCGGAAACAATTGAGAACTTCCTGTAA
Organism: Tipula lateralis; assembly: GCA_963932295.1. Classification (NCBI taxonomy): domain Eukaryota; kingdom Metazoa; phylum Arthropoda; class Insecta; order Diptera; family Tipulidae; genus Tipula; species Tipula lateralis. Next base: position 45,753,596 of record OZ010737.1, on the reverse strand, counting down.
GTGGTTCCTATAACCAATTTCGGGACTGAAAGTGTTCGTTTACCTTTATATCATACCTTTTTAGTCAGTCACACACTCAAACAAAAACTTATCTGTTCTTAAGAAGTTCCAATATCTTAAATCAGCCACAATCTTTCTACCTTAAGTCAATAATACAGTGAAACGACGCCCACTTTCTCTCACTACTAATTGGATCCAGAAACTCGATTATTATGGTTGTTGATTTCAAAATCGAATCAAAGGGAACAAATCGAGCTAATACCATCGTACTCCAAATACCTCACTGTTACAACTCCTGCGAAGGAATATTTAAGATTTATTTACATTTAGTTAAACGTTAAGAGCGTTGACACTTACGCTAGCCAACCATTTGTGGAATATGAGGTTCCACAGCCACATGACAAACTTTGTATCTAAGCTCCATTATGACGAGTGGACAGGCTGTCTGCCAGTAACGCACTTTCCGGTGAAACCGTATTGCAACCAAGTATATCAAGTATATATAAAGACACACTTGCTATAATCCTAGCTTACAGTGTGAGCCAACCACAAATTTTGAAGTTGAGCTAGACCTGCACTCCAATATTTTTTATCGGTTAACACTACCGATACGCGGCAGTCAGATATTCACTTTAACTCGTGTATGAGATTAACATATATTGTGCCGCTAACCTTTAAAATATTTGGATACCGCATATACAATTCACCATTATAGCTAAATAAATGAAATGCTTTTGTTCACTTAATCAGATCAAACCAATTAACTTCTGTTATTGTGACCGTTGAAATATCAAACATCGTAATATAATAGTGGTATTACTGCAATAAATCTGTCCACACACAACAAAATATTTGAACAGTTTATATACAAACATTTTGAAATCACTTATAATAACAGCCGATCATATCTCAAATCGAGTACACATAATATACAATTGGTATTATATATATGAAGAAACCGAAACACAATAGTCTAAAAAAAAAAAAATTGAGCAACTGCAGACAATTTCGAAGGTGTTAATTGATTCAATTGTGTATATGGTATGTACTGCATTCAATGCTCTTAAGCTCCTTGAAGTGTATCAGTAGGAAAATTATTTTACGATACAGCCTTCATCGATACAACCATACATAAATATATATTTCATTCGAGCAGTCAGTGTCAAACTTCATGCACTTTCATTATTCACAAATGCTGACCAAAATCGTTATATCATCTCGAAAGTGAAAAGAGAAATGAAAATGTCGAATCGGATGTGATTAGAACGTTTAAAAAATTTGACATGCGTCAAATGACGTACACGCATGCGGTGCGTTGTTTTAACGCATCCGCACGTGCGCGATCACATTACCTCATCCGCATCTTTTAATCAGCGGAAGTGTAATTTATAATAAATATCATCTTATTATGATCGCGATCGTCTAGTTACGATAAGACATAATAACGCATACATGTACATGTATACAATAACGATCGTGCGTCGAACGTAACAAGAAATTAACTTTTGGTTTTTAATAAAAAAATTTTATGAACAAAAGTAAAAGTGAATTCAGGTGAACGGAAATTTTTTTAATGTAAAGGCGGAAAACATAGGTATTGTGTTGTTGTTTAATTCTTGACGAATATAATTTCCTTACAATAGCAACAACAACAACAACAAAAAAGAAATTAAAGAATTCATAATTATGTTAAGGTGTGTGTAAGTATGTCCGATCGTCACCACTTAATGACAATCAACCAATTTAATCGCTTTACATTGAACAGATTATACAATGTACTCGTATATGAACTGGACATGGACAGGGTAATGGACTTGGTCATTGATTGTATAATTAACGTTTCAAGATTAAGAAATATAAATTTTCTACTTTTACATTTGTTGTGCGCGCGCGCGCATAATTGTCAAAATATATGGACGTAAAATATTAATAAATTTATAATTCGACCAATATGGGCATGCCGATAATTAAACAAACGATTAGATCAGTGTATACATGTATACGTATATGTGAACATGCTAATCTGTGATCATGTCAAGATAGATGTTGAATAATACAGTGTTGTAACTTTCAGCCTTGAGGTTAGAGGGCATATATGGTTTGTCGGTCGGTTTCACCGCAGTACGCGATCGTACGACGTTAACTAAACCTGTTTGGATCACTGGAATGACGACCGCCGTCCGGAAGAACAACTACTCGGAAGTGTAGGGATACAAAGAGTACAAACTGTCTCCGAACACTTATGGATGAGTGAGTTCGTACATAGTTGTGAAAAGTGAACTAAATATTCCTCCTTTGATATTTGACGGCAGGGACATAACGTACTGGACAGAAGTTGTTCTGGGTGGTTCAAGCGTATATATGGATCAAGACGTAACAACTCAACCGTATGTTAGAATTTAATTGTTGGTATTGGACAGGAAACCACATTTCTTTCTCTGATCAGAGCCAGAACTATAACAGGATCAAGATTGTATTGTGGATACTTTAGAGAAGAGCTTTTAAACGTGCTATGAACACTGAAGAGGGCTTATGACAGCAAGAAGATTTTTCGGGTATAAAAAAAAAGTTGAGAAAGGAACAATGGGAGTCTTGAAAACGGTTCTCATGGAAACTCATTTCTCGAAAATTCGAAGGTCTATGTGAGACTTAGCATTCACACCAACCAACCACTCGACAAAAGCAACCTATTTAGAAAAGATCAGATCCTATGTGCACTAATTTGTAGAACAATTTCAATATATTCGTTCCAAGGTTAAACTTATCTTAATATAGACTGTCTGAAGATGCTGCTTATTTCTAGAAAATTTCTGGGGAGAAAGTGTGAGCTTCAAAAATAAAAAATCCGGTCATTTTTTCTTCTCAAAGCATCGGAAGGGTTCTCTCTTTCAAGGAAGTTGCTCAAAATTCTCGTTCAACTGATATAAAATGGGTCAAGAGTGGTTTGACGGTAGACCCAAAAAAAAACTAGATCTGTTTACTATAATATACAAAGTTCCGTGGAATGACACCTTAGCGTTACTTGGGTACAATCTTGGACAGTTAACTTAGCTAGTTTGAAACCGAATATTTTTGAAAAGATACCGATACTGTTGATGCATGATACTGCCATAAAAACCAGTACTCTGATCACAACCAGAATCATACTTCATAGGAGATCTTCCAATAACGCTACGAGCACAGAAAAAGGCTGGCTCTCACGAACAGAATTTAAATGTATTTAAAAAAAATTAAGGAAAGAACAACGGGAGTTCTGAACCAAGTTTTGTAATAAAAGGAGTTTCCAAGATTGAAGAAATCATGTCAGCTTTTCATGAAAACTCATTTCCTGGAAGTTCTCAAGGTTACCTTTAAAGACTGTTTAAATCTGCTACATATTCCTAGAAAATTGCAGGTGAGTCAGGATCATATTTAAATCGGGCAAGAGCTCACATGCCTTCCAGTAAACCTTAAGATCTATAACACTGGAATCATTTCTTCTTAAGGTATTGGAAGGGTTCTCCGTAAAAAGAGGGCTGGTTAGTGAAAAATCACAAGGTGGCGTACTATCCCTCTACTCTATAATATAGTATCGATAGGGTATTACAAAGTAACGGTAGCTGTCTCAAAATCCACTTTCAACTGTTATGAAATGGTTCAGCAGTTGTACGAGGGTAAGACCATCCAAACCGAGCTGGGTCTCTTTACCATGATATTCAATGTTCTGTCGAACGCCTATAACTTTGAACATTTTGTTTGGTGGCCAGCTCATAAGTAACAGATAGGAAAATCCTGGAAAAGGTTCAAAGAGTGAATACTACTCGAGCTTTAGCAGTATTCTTCCACCTTCTCCCTTGCAAACATATTCGGTTAGTAGAAGGCGACTTTTATCTTTTGACTAAAGTGGAAGCGCCTTGAGATAAACCACTCTAATGTAACTGAATCACTAAATAACTGAGGTGAGTAGGTTTTGCTACCAGAAAAGACTGGACGAAGTTGTGACAGATGAAAACTGAGATGAGTTTCCCAAACCACAGTAGCCTCTCGGTTAGTCCTAGTCCCGAATTGGCGAGTTAAGTCCAATCCATTTCCATAAATGTGACGTGATGGCAACCCGGGAATCTATGCGATGGTGACAAAACAGGACCAAAATCAGATTTGACGGATATAATTTTGCTGGTTTTGAAACCATGATATATAACTCAATCAGCCACTTGAACCGATGTTAAGGACCAAATTTTTAATATGGTCTCAAATCGATCGTAACTTGATCACATGCCACACTGTTGGGAATATAGCATCGAAAAGCCATTCCAAAGAATCCAAATCTAAATGTCGTGGCTCACTGGTCACTGAGACGTCTTGGAGAATGGCAGAGGTGATGAAATAGTCAGAAATGATGCAACTTTTTAACTCCTACCAAAAAAGGCTGGAGGACAAACCCGACATCACAATAGCAAACTACGATTTTATTGGTCACAGTAGACATCGCTTAGTCTTCGTCAAAAAACCTGAACTGGGGGGCTTATACATATATCGTGAAAAGATCCAATCCCTTTCCAATATGTGTCGTGATGGCCACCCCTATACCAATGAGATAGTGAACAACCAGATTTGACGGTCACCATTTTGCTGGTTCTGAAACCATGATAACCAACTCCATCAGGCACTCTGACCTTTGTTAAGGACCAATTTTTTAATATGGTCTCCAATCGATCGCTACTTGATCATATGCCACACTGTTGGGAATATAGCATCGAAAAGCCATTCCAAAGAATCCAAATCTTGATTCCGTGACTTGATAAATATTTCAGGCATACCTATATAGTACATACACATAAATCAGATAAGACATTAACATTTTCATGTCTTGTCATGCATTTGCATTTAACAAGTCTTTAAGCGACATAAAACTTAAACCAGGTCATTAATTTAAAAATATTAATTAATAAAATTCGTGACTTATTCGTCCGCAAATAAAACAATTGTATATAGATTATATAACGCGCCATCGGTTTGAGAGAACAACCAATCCGTTGTCATATAATATAGACGCAGTGTTACAGTTTCCAAATAACAAAAACTTTCTTTTGTATCGCGCGATCGCGATGAGATGACAAAGTGAAAATTATGTTACGAAATGGTTTAAGCACACCGGAACTTTATAATTTTGTTCACAGCACATTATACAATCGTACTTAATTAGCTCTTAAAAAAAATTGACTTAATCTTCTTTCGTAAACATTAATTAGCTTTTACTTTGTTGACGTCACGTCAAAATTAAGAACCGCGATATTATAATCCGAAATGAATAGAACTCTGATTAAGAAGGTGTTATAAATTTTTATTACACTCAACCATCAATGGATATCCATGTATTATAATTTATGTAACGATCACACTTGATCCGAAACGAACAAAAATTCTTGTAAACAAAAGAGTTATAAATTATTAGAGTGTAACGGACTTTGAAGTCAAGAAGGTAATAAATTTTCATCTTAATTATATATTCAAATCATTTATTGCAAATTATAAATATATTTTCAGGGTCGCCGATCGCCAATTGATCCTCAAATTTTGAGAATAAGACATAAAAATTATCTTATGCATAAAATAAAGTGTATATACAGGGGAGGGTATGTGATTTGCTTCTTGTGCCGTATAACTCCTTACAATTTCAGTAGGTGTTCGCACTGGCACTTTTTGCGTGGCGGCTACTATCAACTACTTTGTAAAAGGACTGGGTTGAAGTGTGAGAGCTGTGGTTCTCATATGGGAAGTTGACGTTGAGTTAACAGCCCAACCTGTAAAATATCATTGGTACCACAACAAAGGCTTCAGATCAGCTCAGATAGGCTCGCCATCAAAGCACTGCAGGACACAACGGTTATGATATCGTCGATTACAGTTGCTACGGATTAACTCCCTGTCGAAGCAATAGTATGGAGTAGCATGAGTTCGACGTCATTTTCTTGATAGGCAACCGATGTTGTCCATTCATGACTAATGTCGCAGCCGACAATTCATAAAGGTACAAGGAAGTTTGTCCCGTAAGCGGCCAATCAAATCGACCATGTTGAAAAGACATTTATCTGGACTCAACGCCATCAGAACCAAAGTGGAGCCAACATTGATTCAGACAACTTCCTAGTAGTTGCTGGATTAAAATGTTGAAAGGCACCACCTACTAAGCCACAACCTCTCTTATGTTTCCGTCTGATATAGTATCGTCGAGATGATCCTTCCACCACCAGCATCATATATGATGAAGTGCGGGACGTGATGTCACGAATGAAAAAATGACCATCGGTGAGGATCGTTTCTGCAACGAAATGTTCAAATTTGGAGGCGATCATATTCCACCGATAATCTGGTCAAAAGAAAGACTGGAAGACGGCTCTTATCTGTCCACTACATAGAAAAGAAGATCGATTGAATTGCAACAACTATATACCGTGGTATAGCGGGTGTTCATCAAACCACGGGCTACAAGGTTTTGGTCTTTTGGCATAACAATGCGGTTTTTATCCAAACAGATCAACGGCTGATGTACAAAAAGCAGATCCCTGTACCTATAGTCTATTCATAGAGGTTTACATCATTAAGAGGAACTCGTTATGGAATGTTTTGTCCTATCAGGGCAAAATTCAACAGCTTAATTTTTTTTACAACCGATGATAGAATATGTCATCAACTCAGCTTTTAATTAGCATACGCTTACGACATTCGTATTCTGGGTTGCAGCATCATTTCAATGATGTTGCAACCCAGGTTTTCTGTTCCAAATTTTCAACAAGATCGTCTTCTTGTTTAAAATTGGGAAACAAATTGGACATCAAGAAAGCAAAGACCAAATATGAGGTTATCGCGAGACTTCATTTCAGGAGAAACATAATATGAGAGGTTGGAAGAGTTTAAATATCTAGAGATTATGTCATCGAGGATCGCAGAATCGAGCATTTTACGTCAGTATTATCGAGATAAAGTTAACATCATTGAGCTCGAGAGAGACTTCCTACACGATCGTGAATCTGGCGATCTCTTGTTGGCGATCTCTTGATCGGACTATTTGAAAAAGCATCGTTGAGACGAATCAGTCGCTGCATGGAATGGAGCACCAGTAGAGGAAGTTCGGACCTCTTTTATTATTTTCTAATTCTCAACTCGATCGTGTGTTTAGATCGATCGATCGATCTTATAAAATGGGAATTTTATAAGTTTTAACCAACGTAATCGTCACAAAGTTATCAACATACATTGAGAGGATTTTGTGTGAGTACAAATATGTTACGGAACGTATTGGACTATCTACCTTCAAAATTGGTATCTATGTCCAAACTTCTAATGTGCTAATGGAACATAAAATTTCGGATGCTTAAATTACTTCACAACCTATCATTTAAATATGTCATTCTTCACTTCAATTAAGTGCAGCATGGCTGTCTACATTATGCAAATCAACCTAGCTATTAATTAGCATAAGCTGGCGACATTTGCATTTTGAGTTGCAGCTCACTGAAAGAGATTCTCCTCTTGTTGGAAATATCAGCTCAACAAATTGCGAAGATCAAATATATATGGTCACCACGAAACTTCATTTCAGGAGGAACACAATATGACAGGTTGGAACAGTTTAAATATCTAGTGATCATGTGATCGAGGATCACAGCAGATTATCTTTCATTTTACGTCAGTATCATCTTGATAAAGCTTTACCATCATTAAGCTCGAGGGAGATCTTCTATACACGATGGATGGACGACCGTGAATCTGACGATCTCGTATCGTAGATCGGACTATTTGGAGGACCATCGTTGAGGCGAATCAGTCCCTGCATGGGATGTAGCGCCAGTGAAAGAAATCCTAACCCCGTATATTGTTATATAATTCTCAACTCGATCGTTTGTTTATATCGATCGATCATTCTTATAAAATGGGAGTTTTGTGAATGAATATAACAATTAGGATGTGTGACGTCGATTGTCACGTGACAATTATTATTCAATACTATATATTGATACGTTTATAAATGATCGCGATTAAAATACTGTTAATGTTAAAGTAAAACTTTTAATCAACCTTGAAGAACTTACTTATAATATTATAAATATTTTGCATTAAAAACCAAATATATGTGTATAAATGTTGGCTCTTTAGAGGCCATCAATATATGTATACATATATTTATGGTTAGAAATATAATATTTATGTATACGCATAAAATTATGACAAAAAAAAAATTATACACAAAAAGTGTGAAATATTGAAAATAGAAGATCAGCATGATCATCATTACGCGTCACAATATAACGATCGTGCGGTTATTAATTTTCGAGTCTATATACACAAAGCCACCCAACTTGTAAAACTGGAATTTCGAACTAAGCTGATTATAAAAAAAATATTATATTATATAACGAATAAATTATTGTACAAGATCGTGTGTTGGCCATTTTGTTCAGAAATATGATGCGCGATCATCCATCTTGTATATACTCGTATTTGGTTGCAACCAAAAGTTTGTTATACAAAACTCTCACTTTTTATTATACTCGTAATGTATGGAATCTCGTCTTGACTTGTAATGCCTCAAATATTGTTATTATCAACAAAAAACTATAATTGAATATCAATTTCATGTGTGTATGCCGTGGTTTGTGTATATATTTAGTGAAAGTGACCTTGTTGCAAATTTTATTTTTTTTTTCGTAAGCAACTATATTATACACAACACAACTATTGTGTGTGCTCGGAAATTATGATGATACAAAAAAAATTATACACACACACGGTTTATAATGTGGACTGCACCGCGAGGTAGTTCATAATTTTTTGTTAAGTGCCTGTATACTCGTATCTACAAGAAAATTACGTAATACTGTCTAATAGGTAAAATCAATAGTTTATAATTCCAAGGTCTACAAAAATCTAAAAAAAATTTTTTTTTTCTCGCGTTAGGTTGTCATCACTGTGCAGAGCGATAAATAAATATTCATATCGACGATCACTATATGTATGTGTATGTGTGATCGAAGATGATCGTGTGTTGTGTGTGTGTCTTCAAAAATATTTCCGGATTTTTTTTTGTTGTTGCTTGCGTCTTGGTTATATGCTTTAAAATATAAAGATTCTCTCGAAAAATTGACTTTGACATTCAAACGAATTAAATAAAATCAAGGGGGGCTGGGGGAGGGGTATTTATTAATTAATTGATTTTGTTGACATTTTAGATAAATCAATCACCACAACTATTTATATTCGGGTTTTTTTTATTCGACTGACGTTGATGTGTTTGTGTGATTCGTTACTCGAAAGTATACCTGACCGCCACAGGTGTTAAGTTACCTTGCAGAATCAAGTTGGCGTTAGCTGTCTACTCGGATATCTAGTGTCGTTCAGATTAATTAGCTTAGCATATAAATGCTCATCGGCTGGTTTCGAAATCATAGATCAGGACTCTGATGGAGACGATGTTACACCTTAATAGTATAGACATCAACCATATCGAAGGTCCAACCGTCGTTTAGACAGATGTCAACGACTTCCCAGTCATGAAATCAAAGTCCAACCAGAATGAAGAATCTATATATATGTATATATATATATATTATATATATATATATATATATATATATATATATATATATATATATATATATATATATATATATATATATATATATATATATATATAGCAGAACAGGGGATTCATTATTCCAAAGTATCTGATCACTATACAGATCAGATGTGTGATTATTGTGAAGTTGAATTTTGGGATAATAATTTAGCCTAAAATCATGATAATGCTAATCAGCTTCTCTCGAAAACATAGCTCAAGAGTGTGGTGAAGTTATTGAAACTTTTAACAGGGAACGATGTTATACCTTACGACATCAACCAGATCGGTGCAAGCGGTGATTCCAATGACTTCCCAGATATGAAATCAAAGGTCTAACCAGAATGAGAGATCGAAAGCATAACCAAGAAGGAAAACGAACATCATTTTTCGAGTGAATTGTGACTGTTAGTGGAACAGGTTTTGACCCACATTCGATTTAGAAACCTTTAGATATTTTGAAGGGTTTGGAGAATCAAGAATCGGAAATAATGACCGACGTCAACCATGAAAATGACGCAAGAAAAAATACAGTACATTATAACATATAAGCATGTCTTCCTGATGTAAGAATTGTCGATTCGCGAAAATAAAATACTCATCATTGAGCACCTCAAGCTCTGCCCTGGTTAGTGGTACTATTTTTGAAACCTTATATAGATTTATGAGCGAAATTTGCTGTAATCATCTCAATCCTCCTATTCTAGTGTCTAAAGTGAGAAACTCCAAACTAGAGGGTCTCAGATGATATAATACTCTCTCGTATCATCACTTTATCTTCTTTTCTATAAATGAAGGTAAACCTAGAATTGAAGAGTTTCGAAACCCAAGAAACACAAAATTGGAACTACACTATCTTAACGACTTACATTTATCTTTAGGACTGAAAATGAGAAAGGGCGGAAGAATGAAAAAGTCATCTGTTTAAGTAAACCCAAGAGAACTGAGATAGCATGGTGTACTAAGGAGCAGCGTAGGTTAAGCAGACCAGTAACAGAAAACCGATAAAACAAAAGATTGCAACTTGAACAAATCTGCTCAGAGAGATCAGGAAGTAAAGGAATATTCAGAGGAAGTGGATAGTTTCACAGAATTTGCTATACTCCTAAGAGACTTCTCTGTGAGAATATGAAGGTCACTAACTGAACAACGCTAGAAAAATCTAATGGGACTCACACGAATACATATCAGGCAGCGCTTGAGGTTCTTTTCACCGAAAAAGAGAGTTCAAATACCGAATATGGACATCATCTGCTGCTGGGTTTCAGATAGTGGGATATTTCTGGGTCTCTTAGAGGAGGGACTGTAAATTTTCCATAATATCATTCACATATCTTTAGAGACAGTTTTACTCTTGGATCGTTAAAGAAGGTCATAGTAGTCCAAAGTTGTAGAGGAAGATCAGAGTAGTATTTATCCTCAAGGATGGCAAACCTATATATGACCGGGCCAATTTTCTACTTAAATGTCCAAAAGGATTTTCGGACGTTAAATATCATTTTGATAATTTACGTCTTGTAGTGCTATGATCTCCGTAGCTGGAACATATGGCTTGGAGACCCAGACAACACTTATTAAGTGATTAAGTTTCCAAAAGTATTCTCATGGTGGAGTGTTGTCTCCTCTTTTATAGTGTCTTGTAATCAGCTCACTGGAAGACCGACTAAACGGATTTTAGAGTTAGGATTATGTCGACGACTTCACTCGATACTTGAAGTCACGTGGTTCGAACGCTTTTTCCACTTTAGAAGAACAGTAGTCGGTCTTAGATGTGACGTTGGTAACTCTTGAGAAGGATCTCAATAATTACTTTAAAGGGCAGGAGAAACAAAGATGGTTGAGGACTTCCAATGCAGATTGCTTTCCTATTTAGATCGCGGTTCGTATTTGACGATCGACTAACGACCTTGAAGGTACTGGAAACCGTGGCCTTCATTCGGGCGGACAGATATAAACAAACACAGATCAGCAGTGATCCAAATCGATTAAACCACCAGGTATAGGGTCACCCTGTCATTTCAATTACATCGCACGGTTTATGTTGATTTCCGTTTTTCATATGCATTCGTGCACACATACACAAAACATTACGTAACATTGAATAATAATTATAGAATGGAATTTAAAAAAAAAATTAATTACAAATTAATATATATAAATTTGTAATTAACTAAATCTTGTGCAATTACACTATAAATAGAAAATTTATTATTTCATACCTCAATAATTTCCTCATAATCCAATCCTTGTGTTGAGTTGGGATCCGTTTTAACAGCCCACATGCGCAACGATGCCGGCCCATTTTTAAATAATCCATCCGTTTTAACTAAATTTAATTTAAACGAATCACCGAACGCGTTCACCGTCACATTATGTGTATCGTTCAATTCACTATTATTATTATTATTATTATTATTACTATTATCACTATTTATTTTACTATTACTATCACTAACATATGCAATTTTGCTTAGATCTTTCTTAACATGACGTTCATGCTTTTCATAATTTTGTATGCTATTTAAATTACTATTATTATTACTACTATCACTATTTTTATTTTTATTATTACTATTATTATTTATTGAACGTTTATTGATATTATGTATATTATTACTATTATCACTATTATGAATTAATTTGATTATTTCATAATTTGGCACTAATTCTGTATCATCGACATGGAATATACTCTGTAATTGTGATTTTGACATTTGCTTGTGGATCTGGAAATAAAAACAAAAGAAAATATTTAAAATATTTATTTTATAACAAACAATTGACTGTCGCAAAACTATTTTACGATCGTATAATAAATAGGGGTCACCAATTTCTGAAAACAAAATGGCGGCTCTACAATTTTATAACTGAGTTTTGTTAGTAAGGTATCTTGTACAAAAAAATGATTCGAAGCATGAAGAAAAGATGCTGAGTGCATTTAGAAGTACATCCACTCTATTAGGAAGAACACTTTTGCAATGCTAGAAGCTAACTTGAAGAATAACAGCACGTTACTCTTACGGAATAGCTTTTAAATGGAAAATATTGTTGTGGAAGACATTGACCATTGTTGTCAATCTATACTGAAAAATAAAAAGACATTGAGGATGCTGGTAAACGTGCTACTAGATGGCCAATCGGAAGCAGGGCTACAAAACTGTTATTCCAAAAACTGGGGTTTTTTGAACTTCTCAGCATCAACTTCGATCGAACGACAAATCATATTATTGAGCTTATTGTTGGAGCAGACTTCTCCGATTGAAACTTCAGCTACACATGTTTGTTGGGTCATGTTAAGATTAAGCAAGGTTTCCAACTGTTAGTAGTTTAACTTGAAAGTGCTCAAAATGATCGTCATTCCGTTTTTTAAAATTAAAAGAAAGTTGAGATTATTCCAGAACCCAATGACACATCATATCACTTACATATTAAAACAACCCAATCGTGTAACCCGAAACGAACTTGAGACTTGAACTGTCCTGAAGACTAAAGTTATTACTAAATAAGAAGCAAGCTAAATATAAGGATTCTAGTAAGTGTGTCCTATTGTTTGGATGTAGTACAATCACTGTATACAGCCTGAAGTGATTGCCCCTTTCATCAATCTCAACTATTGTACTGTTCTCCAATCCTCAAGCTCTACCTTCCTAATTTACACACTGCCTTCCACACATCAATAAAAGAGTCGGCACTAGAAGTTTTATACCAATCGTTTCGTGTCTATCCGAGAAAGGTTCACACGATGCTCGTATGTGGTATATGAGTTGTCCGATATTCTCGTTTTATTTTTATGGTCTAGTTATTATTTTTGCCTGCAGACTGGACCAGTCGGCAAAATTCATTGGATTTAAGTCCAGTAAAATATGGAGGCCATTCTTGGGAAGAAATGAAGCTGCAAAGTTTTACTTGTAGAAACCGTTAGGTTTCACGAGTTTTATGGGATGGTGCCGAGTCTTGTTTCAATGGTTTGGAATTGTTTACGTTCTCAAAGCAATAAAGGGATACCAAAGCCCAAACCATCACTAGGGCTTGCTTTTGCCGGGCAATTCGCTGGTTTAAATACTCGTTTGATTTGCACTTTTTTGATATGTGCTATGAGCAGACATATTGTGATGTGTCACGAATTGAACTGTGCCTTTTCGTAGATTACGAGGAATTCCAACCTTCACCTTTCATAGAATCAGCATCCAAACAATATCCTATATTGTTTCCTATTTTTAGCAGGTTGAATAGGAGTAGGTGTTTCGTTTATGGCGTTTCATTCCACAGATGGACTGAAGTTGTTGAAGTGATTTTATTTGAACTGGTTTAGAAAGGATTGTATGCCCATGAGCTCAAATAAGTAGTTCAATCAAGGCTTAAAATTTCGGGTTAAACTCCTCTCGAAGCCCCATAGTATCTACCGAATTATCAATTTCGTCTGAGAAGAAATAGAGTACCGTGGCAGTTACCATCACTGATGTAGGCATTCGCTACCCAAACACGATTGTTCTGTTTGTTCATATAATGCTGAAACTCGCCCCCAATATGCAATTGTTGTAAAACGTTTGCTCTTGCTATAGGTGATTTGCCTTTTTTGTGCAAGGGCTAAATCTAGCTATGTTTGTATTTGGTGGGGCTTTCCAATTGTTTACATTTTTTAATAAGCGTCTCATGCTACGAGCACACATACTGAGGTATAACTGCGCTTTGTCATGAATTATGTTGAATTCTGGCTATAACCTTTTATAGAATCATCATCCAACCTATATTTTATGGTTTCCTACTTTTTAGCTTTAAGATTATCAACCAAAGCTTAACTAATAGGAGGTTGTAGGTGTTTTACCAATAGTAGGTGTTTTATATATAGCATTTCATTCCACAGTTAAATAAAACGATATTTAAAGTCGTATTCAGGACATTTCGGTCTACCTCGAAATGAGCATACGTACATGGATGTGATGCATCCGTTTCCACTATATGACGTATAACATTTTCGTAGGACAATATATTTCATAAATGGGTATATTGAAACTCAATATAGGCACTATGCAATGTGTTTTGGGGTAGTAGCACTCTCATCTTATCCGCGTTTTGCTTTTAACGTCCTACATTACACCGTTCCCAAATTGAGAATATACGGCCCAATTTGCGTTACTGGATTAGAACCGAGTACTTCCCATTCAACACGCTGGTTCGAACTCACTCCAATCATTCATATACTGCCTCGATTGGCATAACTATATATCAAAACTGTTTGTGTTACATACTCGTTGACAGTATCAACCTTTAACATCAAAATTAGAATGTTTAAATGTCAATAACACAACAAATTTTTTAAACTGGACTCCAATACAATTCCGCTATATACTAGCCCATATATACGCATATATACGAAACTGGATAGGTTCGGCAACCGGGTGTCTATATATCAAACGATCTGGAATATTTTAACAAGTACGAGATCTTGTGTTTGCGATATCCAAAAATGTGTATCAAATCCGCTTTAGATACTCGACCAAGCAACAATTCGATTCGCCTCCCTCACAACAAATAGTTATTTTCTTATTTCGCAATAGATGTCGGGGTCCTTGAGACTGACCAAAATAATATTGTATTACTCTTTATACATTGATCGGTGAGAGTTGGGAAAATATGTGTCATTCGAATTTATAAACCAAATCGAGAAGTTGTATTGGTATTTTCGTGTATACACTGACTTTTATGTTGTTATTAAATCTTTCATAATCTTATTGTTTATTCATTGTATCAAAGTTTTTTTTTTATTAAAAATAATGATAATAATAATAATAATAGTAATTTTATAATAATAATAATAAGAAACTATTTTTTTAAGTCTATTGTTTGTTGTATATACATACAAAAAAATGATTGTGTCAGAATTATTTATGTGTAATATACAACAGCAACAGTATTTCAAAATATCCTCCAATTTTGGGGGAGTTACGAACACGCGTAACCTGTCCTCGAATTGCTATATATACACAGCAATGGTTTTGTATAAGGAAAACCGCGTGTAATTAGAGAAAATGTGTACACTACCTTGAGCATTATGATATGACAAGCGATTTGACAAAATATGTTGCATCATGTTGCATACACTAAAAAATGTTAATTACAAGAAACAAGTAGTCGGAATCAACAATGAGGTATATAAGAAAACAGGTTGTGCTAGTAATACATATCTTAAATATTATAACAAGCTTCGCTGTGGGTAAGCCTAGCCTACATATTGTTTGTGTTTAAATTATACATCGCGCAGCCCTGAAAGTGTCTAATTTAAATTTGTTGATTATCAACATGTGTATAAACAAACAAACCGATTATTATATATATAGGAAGACGGAAGGTTTTCGTTTGATGGCGGGTTGATTTATTTTAAATTTGTTGGTGGTGAAATAATTGGATACGAGTTTGTTTTGATTGGAAAAAAAATAATTGATAAGACGTATATAAGAACAGTGTTGGACTATTCGATATGAGCATGGGAAACAACACATTGGGGAAACAATACATTGAGGAAGGACCTGTATAAACATTTTAATTTCTGATATTGTGACTTTATTCGATTTGTATTGCAAAAATAGTCCTGCCTTGTACAGTTTTGGGAAGGGAGTATAAGAATATCTTTTAAATCTACTCATAGTTATACCAACGGTTCTACCAGACATCATTTTACTCATATTTGACGACCATGTTCAGGACCCTAAAATTGTGTATTAGATACATTGACTTTTTGATCGTACATTTAGGGATTACAGTTCTTAAAAAGTTACAATCAGAGTAACCTATGATATAAAGCCTCAATGTTGACTAGGTATGAATCAACAATAACCTGTAAAGTACTAAATGCAGAATGATCATTTTTGTAAGTGTGATGAGTATAGTTCGATAAAATTTGGACCAAGCACTACCACTAGTTCTGCAAATCCTGAGTTTCATCATGTGTTCGAATAATGTATTCACTATGGTGAGTTTACCAGGTGCCAGTCGTCATGGTTTATATGCAATCGGATGTTGACGACACTGGGTCCGTTGCTGACTTGTTGATCCTAGAAACAGTAGGAAGCAAGTTTGACCCAACCGGTGTTCTTGAGAAAATTTGGGCCGATGATAAGCAAAGACATCCCAGCAACGATCAACTCCCGGGAGAATTTGTGACGTAGTCTAATGTCGAGTTTTAAAATTTTGGTTCCGAAAGCGTTTACTGATGAAGCGAGTTGGTAAGGCCGAGACATCGATTAAAAATGTGTCCGAAGAAAACTTTCGTAAATTAAAAGGCGTTTGGATTTGTATAGGACATTGCACTCCGCCCTGTCCAGTCGTATCAAAACGTTCAAGCGTCAAAGAATTGGATGAAATGATTACTCGCTTAGTGCATACTAGCAATGCGGGGAATAGGAAAACTTTCGTGGCCTTTCTATATCTCAAGGATTAATTTTATTTTTGGAAATCTATAAACTGCACATCCTTCTGTAAATGAGCTTACATTTATAAGCTCAAAATAAGGTGTATAATTAAAACTGTTGTAAATTAAAAAAAAATAAATTTACTAATGAGTAATCTATGTATATAAAGCCTGAATGTTGAATAAGTATGAGTCATCAATGTCCTATAAAATCATTTATGATTCTATTTATGCGGAGTATTGTTCTAGAAGAGTGTTAAATTTGATGTTTAGAGGGGACGATCTCAACCCTATCGGGGATCACAAATTAACGGGCATCGAATGGGTGACACAACCCTTAAGTGATAATGGCATGAAAGGGTTATCCATCGTAACATTATTCTGCTCCGTTTAGTTTTAAAAGAAAATCGTTTTAAATCGACAAAGTAACCTATGTATATAAAGCCGCAATGTTGAATCGATATGTGTCAACAAAGTCGTGTAAAATCCTTATTGTAAAATTTTCTATGTATGCGGAGTGTTGTTCTAGAAGGATTTTTGATTTGATGTTTAGAGGGGACGACCCCAACCCTATATAGGAACACAAATTAACGGGCATCGAATGAATACATTTCAATGAACTTTCACATTTTTGGATTATTTTTAATAGATGGATGTAAAATTTCAAATGTCGCGCAAATTATCGAATTGTCCAAACAATACACTAAGGGGAAACAATACATTGAGGAAGGACCTGTGTAAATATTTTGATTTCTGGTATTTCGACTTTATTCGATTGGTATGGCAAAACTAGCTCTGCCTTGCACGGTTTTAAGAAGCGAGTTTAAGGACATTTTTAAAATCTATTCATGTTAGTAAGGTCTGCCAGACATAATTTTCCTCAAATTTGACGACCTTGTTCGGGACTTCGAAATTGTGTATTAGACAGATTGACTCTTCATATCATACATTTAAGGATTACAGGAGCTTTTACACGAATGACATGGAACGTGGAAGAGATTAAAATGCACAGTTAGTATATGGCGATGAACTTTTAGTATTTATTTCCTTTAAAAGTTACAATCAGAGTTACAAGTGAGTAACCTATGTATATAAAGCCTGCATGTTGACTTCGTATAAATCAACAATGACGTGTAAGGCCTTACATGCTCTACGATAATTTTTGTATGTGTGGTAAGATATTTTGACACATTTTTTAAGTTTGATGATAAGAGAGGACGCCCTCAACCCTTTATAGGACCATAAATTAACGGGCATCGAATAAATACATTTTGGAAATAAACTCTCGCAATTGTTGTCCTGCTGAAAGCTCACTTATTTTATTTTGTAATAAATACTAGCTTATTTCATGTTGCGGAGTTCAAATATCGTCAAAGTGAAACAAGAAGTTTAAAAGTCGATTAAGTGGCAATGATATGAAAGATTGATTCTTTGTTTTAAACTCAACTATTTATTTAAACTATAAATATTTACAAGTGAATAATCTATGTATATAACGCTTCAATGTTGACTCGGTATGATTCAACAATGTCCTTTAAACCTTTAATGTTATATGATTATTGTTGGATGTATGCTTCGAGAATAATTATAGAAGAATTTACAATTTGACATTTAGAGAAAACGACCTCAACCCTCTATAGGATCACAAATTAACGGGCATCAGATGCATACATTATAATATCTGATCTCTAAAGCGAATGACAAAGTAACCTATGTATATAAAGCCACAATGTTGAATCGATATGTGTCAACAGAGTCCTGTACAATTCTTATTGTAAAATATTCTATGTATGCAGAGTATTGTTCTAAAAGTATTTTCGATTTGATTTTTAGAAGGGACGACCCCAACCCTATATAGGATCACAAATTAACGGGCATCGAATGAATACATTACAATGAAATTTCACATTTTTGGATACTTTTTAATAGATCGATGTTAAATTTCAAATGTCGCGCAAATTATCGAATTGTCCAAACGGTTGCAGAAAGTGCAAAATCAATATACAGTGTTGCATATACGAACATATATATTCACATAACGAAAGAGAAAGGGAATGAATTTCTTCTTAAGATTATTCCGTCATTTCATAGTACTTTCGATTTTAGTTTAAAGAAAACTATTTTTTTTTCAACTACTTCTTCGATGTATATTCTTCTTCTTATTTTTTTTAACGTTTCGTATAGTCTAAGTAAAAGTGTTGTTTAAGACAAAAAAAAAATAAAACTATAATTTTATGTAACATTTGCAAGAAATAAAATTGTTATTAAAAGGCGCGCAAACATAAAAACTCGCGCGATTCGAGAAGTGAAATTTTAACAGATTGAAATAATGATGTTATGAAATTATTGTTGCATTATAAGATTAGCACACCTACAAAGTATACAAATTATAGTTTAAACGAAACGGTTTGACAAAAAAAAACACTTTCGTTCCAATAACAATGCTAATCTAATCTAAGTGTATATTCTAATCACATGCACGATCGACCAATAAAAATTCCCAAATCATT
The DNA here is from genome assembly GCA_963932295.1 of Tipula lateralis. NCBI lineage: Eukaryota > Metazoa > Arthropoda > Insecta > Diptera > Tipulidae > Tipula > Tipula lateralis. The sequence goes on along the minus strand of OZ010737.1, from coordinate 45,734,083 downwards.
AATTCAACTCACAACGATAAATGCTTAATACTATCGATATAGCACGATTATGGATTATCCGGGATCGATAAAACCAGTCGCCTAAAAAGTATGTAGATAAAATAAAAAATTCCTCACCGACATTGAATAAAATAGCAAATGTGTTTTTTTTTCGGCAAGGTGAGGATCTTTCGCGCACACACATACCCTTGAAATTGAATATTGGAAATATTTAATAAAAATCTTGACTTACCCTTAACCCAATTATTTTGTGTCTTACGTATATATATATTATATACAAATTTATCCGCATATATATATATATATATATAGACGAATGAGATAATTGAATATGTATAACAAATCATATATTGATACATTGACAGGTGGTATGTATGATTAATTACCATAGGTGTCGTTTCTATTTGTTTTACATTTTTGAGCTACTGTCTTAAAGCGGTTTTCTTTCCCGCGCTCGCGCACACACAACAAAAGACAAGACATGTTTTATTTAGATGAAGGACTAATTTTTACATACTCGTATACTTCGTATTCATTGTAATGTTACCCGCTCGCAAAGATTTAGAAATTTAATATTATGAATTTTTTGTCACAAGGTTGTTGGAGGGTTCAACCTTTTACGGAGGTTTCGATTACTACAAATGTGAGTGATTTTATTAGGACACCGAAATCGCAGGGTCAACGACTTTGGTGAGTGAGCTTTTGGCCGTTTATATACAAGTTTGGCTGAAACTAGTATGAGTCTCCTCATGGTTAATATACATAGTGCAATCTGGATAAGTATAGTTGGAAAAAAGGGTTTCAGAGAGCACGACAAAAGTTTCAAGATGGCGACAAAGAAAGGAATTGCAACTCTCTAGATCCGATGCGTCAAGAACGTTAAAAAAGTCTACCCGATGTAATTTACACGGTTGTTTACCTGTGAAAACGTATTATTTACATATCGTTATTTTTTTAGATATGTAAAAAACGATTTTATGTAAAAAAAAACTGACGCGCCATCTCTTATTAAATATAATTAGGTATAACTGAAACACCATCTGTTGTAAAATCTCTTTACTATTTATGAATAGAATTTGTGAAATAATTAACTGTGTAGAGTTCTTAAAACGCGGCCAATATTAATTAATAATGAGCAAATCGAACGTTAGTAAATGTTTGGCATTTTAAAATAGATGGCACTGCGAATGATGTTATCTTCGATTTTTACATGTAATTTACGTTTTATGTAATTTACGCTGTTTTTTAAATAATTTACATAAAAAAATGTAAACAACGTTTTTTACGACTACAGTAAAGGCATCTGTCAGTTGAAGTTGCGAATATTGTGGTCACTGTGAGTTTGTGAGTTTAATGGTGGCTGAGATCCTATATTTGTCTAGAAATCCATATTCCAGTTCATTAACAACATTTGTAATTAGACCATCTAAGAGTAGTTTGGATTTGAGGTTAGTTCTGGGATAAACTTTGGTTATAAGCATTTATATCAAAATATTGGAATAGACTAGTGATCGAAGGTATGTAACAGCTATAGCAGTGTAACACATAAAGCTCAGATTGTAACTCATAAAGCTCTTGTGGTGCCTCACAGTGACTTTACATGACGCCTTTGGAATGATGAGCATATACCATAGTGCCAGTTGCGTTATAACTTGGCTTATGTGGTCGATCTAAAGAGTAGACCCAATCCATCTGGAATACAATAACATGTCAGCTGATATAAGTCACGTAAAATAAAGTCACACTACATGTAAAATGGTCAGAATAACTAAAGTTCGGATTCTGAAAGCTCTATTTTCTTATATGGCAAAATCTGAACTAGTATTATTGGCTGATGTCCAAGAAATATAATTTGATTGAGCAAAAGGTACACCTTCCCAAATGTTTTGGCTAGATCTGTACTGGGAACTGATCGGGTAATACATGAGGTCTTTTCTCTGCTTTCTCGAATGTGTAAAGTCTAGTTTTGGATAATCTATCTTTACTGCACGTTAAGGTTGGTCAAGATGTCAGCGTGAGGTTACATTATTCCCTCCATTTGCGGGAGTTTGCAATTCTCGAAGCCATTCGAACGATTCTCAACCTAGATAATATAGATGTTCAAATGTTTAACCATCTCGTTAAGAGATGAGTGGAATAAGTTTTATAGACACAAGTGGGACTACTTTCAGTGGCATAACCAATATATAAAAAGTTTCGGTTGATAAAAACGGGCAATAAGTCGCGGGATTTAAATGACAGCTGTTTTACGTTGAAACAGGTATGCTTTTTCGGCGTAGGATTTTGCATGGTTCACTTCGAAAGTATGTATAATAAAGCTTCCATTTTTTAACTGCTACTTAGGAGTCCTGCTTCCGCCCTTTGATCAGGTTTAGTCACCCAACTGATTTAAGTTATCTTGGAATAGTCACAACCATCAGCATTTTCGACTATACTTCATCAAGATACTCTTTAATTATGAAGTAGTCGAGAAAAACTTTTGACATTTGAAGTTTTAAATATTGTGTTCACTGTGAGTTTAACGGTAGCTGACATCATATGTGTGTCTTGAAACCATTCCAGTCCATTAACAACATTTCTAATACAATTAGAACCTCTTTAGAGGAAGTTTGGCTTTGAAGTTAGGTCTGGGTAAGCTGTGCTTAAAAGCGCTAAAATTAAAATATTCAAACAGACTAGTGATCAGTTATATGTAACAGCTGTTTTCGTGCAACACATATAAAGCTTAGACCTTTAAAAGATAAAGCTCTTATGCTGCCTTGAAGTGACTTGGATATACTACCAGTTACGGTGAGCGTGGTCTATGTGGCTGATCTAAAGATTATACCCAGAAAGATCAACATTTGAAGCAGTTAGAATCAGCTGGAACGAATACAATGACATGTCAGCTGGTAATTGGTGTAATTGGCAAAATGGCAAAAGTTCGGATTCCGAGTGCCGCGTAATTTTGTTATATGGGAAGTTTTGAGTTTGTCTTACTGGCTGATGTCCAAGAAACTGCTTTGACTGAGAGTTTCAGAACTTTATGAAAAGTGTATACCTTTCCTATAGGTAAGGTTGGTTCTCTTAAGTTTAAACTGCGTTGTCGAGCGTTTCAAGCCTATAGTTTTGGATAAATTTATCTCGCCATAATGCACATTAAGTTTAGTCAAGGCTTTAGATTGTGTCTTTTCGGTTCAATCGGTTACCTTATTGCCGCGCTTTTCGGGAGTTTAACTCTCTTGGAATTCTCCAACCGTTCGAGTGATCTGCAAGTCATATAATCTGGCTGTTGGCACGCTTACCCTTCTCGCTAAGAGATGTGTGAAAACTTTTACTAAGACAGAAGTGAGGATAACTTCAGTGGCATAACCAACATATAAAAAACTCTCTGTTGATAAAAATATATGCAATCATGCTTGGTCGTATTTTTGGCCGCGAAAATAATTTCCAGCCGTTCTATGCTGAAACAGATATTCTTTATTGGCGTAGGATTTTGCATGGTTCACTTTGCAAGGATTACTCCTTTTTGCTGGAAAACTATTTTTGCTGGAAGGACTCAAACAAATTAATAGACAGGCAAAGCATTAAGATCTTAAGAGTACAAAAATTTCGCAATAAACTGTTTATGGATGAAATTAGCCTCATTATGCCCAATCTTTAAACATGGTGCTTAAAATGCTAGAATTATCGTAGTATAGATCTAATTTGTACAGCATCCCTTCAAATCGATCAGTCACTCAAACTCTTCGCTACGGATGAGTAAAGGCTTTGCCTTCGATACTTTTTAATCTTAATCGAAAATCCAATCAACATCGCCTGCGATCATCTTTTTACGTTTTAGAGAGTCCACAGGGCTATATTCAAAAATTCGAATTTGTGCACGCCAATGTGTTGTTATGAGGTATTGATCTAAGTAAGGCATCTAAGTAAGGTTCCTTCTCTAACGTTAACACAACGTTGTCGAGTGTTTCAAGCCAAGTTTCGGATAAATGTATCTTAGCATAATGCACGTTAAGTTTAGTTAACGCTTCAGGTTGAATCTTTTTGGTTCAATCGGTGACCTTTTACTCGCTCTTTCTGGGAGTTTGTCTTCCTTGGAATTCTTCAAACTATCCGACTGGTCCACGACTTATTTAATCTTAATGTTTAAATGCTCACCGATCTCGTTAAGAGACGAGTGAAAACTTTGACATAGACGAAAATGGCGTAACCAACGTATAAAAATCTCTTTTGATAAGAAAATATATATGGGCAATCGTGTTCGGTCACAGTTTTGGCCGCGGATATTTAATGATGCTTTTTAGCAGGATTGAATTGACTTATTTTGCATGGCGCACTTCACAACGAATTATAAAGTGGTTCTTGCTGGGAACAAATTTTTAGACAGAAAAATCGCTAGTCTGAAGACACACCAATCAGCTCTTGATCGATGTGCTTAAAATGTGAAAATTATAGTAGTCTTACTCTTATTTGCCCAACATCCGTCCAAATCAATCAGCCACTGATCAATTTTTTTTTTTCGCTTCGGATGAGTTCAGACTGTCCTCGATAACAACGTCTTATTTCAATAATCCAATCAATATCTGGCATATATGCAAATGATGACTACGTGTTTGGATGAGTGCCAATGGATCAAAAGTGATTGATCAGTATAAAACCAACAAATTGATCTCATTTTGATGGATTTATGAGATTCAAGTCAGTGATGAAGTCAAACTTGTGACATAATATACGGACTAATAATGGCCCTTCTAAGAGTTTTTTAGCGAATAATTATACCTGCGATCATCTATTTACGGTTAAGAGAGTCCACAGGATCGAAAATTTTCAAAAATTAGAATTTAAGCACGCCACTGTGTTAATATAAGGTATTAATAAAAACATGTATACTTACATCGGGCATTGCCGCACAGGAACAAAATAATATCCACGTCACAAAATATATCCCCAGATGAGGCGCCATTTTGATTCCGGTTTAAATCGCTCAATTGTTCATATATAAATGATATCTGATTCTCGTTTGATGTCGCTGCTTCCTGGTTTAAATACAATTCCTAATCCAAATTGTCCAAATTTAGTGTATATGTCTGTGTATTAAAATAAACAAAAAAAATATAATTAATTAAATATTTATTAATAAACTGTCAAAAAAATAAAAATTGTATCTCGTGACATTTCTTAAAAAAAAAACCAAAACGTTGCTTCGATCGTAGTCATCGCGCGTTTGCAGTTTATCGGTAATTTGCATAATTATAGTTTTTAATTCTTGTTTCTGCGCGCGCACAACAACAATTTGCAGAACCAAAAAAGTAGATTTGTTTAGAATTCTAAATTTGCGATCGTTTCGATCACTTGTTGCTATATAAGATCAGTATATATATTTGGATAAGACAAAACTTGTTTGTATATACTTTGGTAATAAGACACTCATTTTGTGACGTATGGTATGCTAATCTGCGATCGCGAATATATTTATATAAAGTCACGTATGCGAAACACGTGGATGATCATTACGGTCTAATTCGTATAAAACAATACGATCATCTCTAATTTATTCAACACCTATATATGTATATATAGTACAGTGATTGATCGATGTTTTGTTTCCACTTTGCATGTCTTATTATTATATATGATCACATGATCTTTTCAAAATTCTTAAAGTTCGTTAAACTTCGGATCTTTTATTTTTTTGTTTTGTTTTGAAAGTTTTAGGTAATTTATAAAAGGTTTGGGTATTGACTAACACACTTTGATATACCAAAAAAAAAACTAAATGTAAGTAAAAGGTCATCATATTCGCATAACACAGTTGGTGATCATCACAACATGGTAACAAAACTACAAATCATCTAATTATTAATAATAATACAACGTGACGTGTTATGCAGCTACATACATAAATTATACAATAATTTATGGGTATTAGATGGACAACAAAAAATTACTTAATATTAAGAAATTAATTATTTCGTACCCTGGTTAAGATTTTGTTTTTTTTTGGATGTGCGCTCGATCGCGCATACACTTAAGATCGATCGTATGTAAGGTTATATAATAATGGTATTTAATAGATGTTGCATTCGGTTGATGCGGAGATGAAATGTCACGTATTGCGTAAATTAGACTGTCTAAATTTGTGGCAGCTATATCTTATGATTGATTGATATATAAATTTTGGACGATCATCGCGGATCGTATATAGAAAAAGGGTAATTTGTCGTTTTATGACCTTATTCCGCGGTTTATGATGGATTAGTTACGTTCAAATTGTTACAAATAATCATAAAATTTTATTGCAACAATTTTTTTTGTTGTTATATTCAATTGTGTGTACATGCGAACCAGAACAGTTCTCACATTATATCTCTCGATTGAAGGATTTGTTCAAAGTCTTGTGCAATTGTATCTAAATATATATAGTTAGCTGCGCGCAATATTCGATACCATGCTGAATTGCGAATCAATAATTGCAAATAGTGGATCAAATTACATATGAATGCTTATAAAGTGAAAAATCGGTTAATATATGGGCGACATGTTGGAAATTACAAATAAGTAACGTATGCAGCAAAGTGAAAATTGTTTATTGTTGCTGCGTAACCAACGTCTTACATTTTTTACGATGTGTGCGTATATAAAATAGTTGTTTTAATTGGTATGTCGAAATCTCGAGACTTTATAAATATTAAGAAATTATCGCCATCTATACGTTTCAGTTATCAGACCTATAATCTCGTTTGTCGCGCTTATTTGGTAGTCTAGAACAATGAGTGGGGCTGGAGAAAGAGAGAGAGAGAGCTCTTAACCGCCTTCAAATTTTTTTTGTCTATTATTTTTGCACTTTACATATCTGTGGGTCAACTGCCACTTGATCTTTGAATCAGAACGCGTGTAGCGCAGACAGCCCCTTGCCTACAATATGCACTCTATTTGGCACTTCAAGGCACTGTAAAATATGGAAGAATGTGGGCTGGCACAAAACCACCCATATGCCATGTGACAGTGTGGTGACGAGACTGTTATCTGATTGGCGCCATGTTGCACACAAAATCCTGAGGTAAAAGTAGTATTCTCCTTTTGCAGAAGGTACTTTGTGCAAAGGAGATGAATTACTGAGATCATCGCATCAGTATTCTTTCTGAGCAGGTATTCTCTTAATCAGTATTCTCTTAAGGCGATTGAATTTAATACTGTTTCATCGAAATTGGTTGTGGAGACGATAACTCCCTTCAAATAGAAGTTATCCTTAAATGAAGTATCATTTCACTTGATACCCAGTTACAAGGACATCAAAACAGATTGGTTGCTAAATTGACCCACTCAGGGTGCAACTATCACTTTAATTGTACTTGACCCCGCTCTAGGAGTAGGTTAGGTTAGGTTGTTGTGGCTGCTATCGCACACTTAGACCGGCGATCGGTCCGTTGTGATACGGCTATAGGTCCGAGTTTTTCGTAGTACCATCTGCGCATTGCATAGCTCCATGTCAGCCTATAGTACTGACATGGAAGATGGGTTGGCCCATGGATTCTTAGCACGACAGGGGATCCAGATATATGTTCATTTTTCACACCGATCGCACCGCCCAAACGATCGAAGGTGAAAAACCCATTTGAATCTTCTCCTGAATCGGGATTCGAACTCGGTACCTCCCGCTCCAACTGCCATATAGTGTCAACCCCTGCGCCACCTGGGTGGTCGCTCTAGGAGTAACGTCATTATCTCTTATGATGTATAGACTTACTATTTTGGTGATCTCTAGTTGTCTATCCAAAATGTTCTTTGGATCAAAAAAATTAGTAAAGATCCCAGTCCTTCTTGAACTATGATAGACGCACTTTGATTCTATTGTGTATTTTCTCACGGGTCATTGTATCCTGAATAATCACATGTTTCGAATGAAAATAGGAACAAAGCAAACTGCGAACAGGGTGAGGGAGGGGAAGAAGAACCTGTTGAGCACTTTTTGTGCTCCTGTTATTGGTACTCTTCCCATAGATTGATTCTTATTTGAGGATCAAAGGACGACATTAGTGATACCGGATACCTGGGTCTTCAGTAGAAAAACAAACATATTTCGGTACTGAGAGTGTATATCTGGGAAGGCATGCCACAGTGGCCCAATCAACCTTGAGTGACGAAGAAAAAAACGCCACCTTTAGCACTTTAAGGGCAACCAAAATGGGTTTGGGTGCGTTATAGTTCAATCTAACACTGCAGCACTAGAATGTATTCAATTCCATTAACCTATTGATATAAAGATCAAAGTGTGCTATTAAAAACTGATGCTGATCAGAACATAATACTTCCAAGTGTGTAGCAATGTAAACTTTGAACGCCGAAGCAATTATCCGAGTTCCGGTATAATTAATATAATTAATAAATGTCTGAATCAGACACGCGTAAACGTTCTGGCATGAATCACAAGCTTTACCTTACTTGAGATTCGTCTGGTCATGTTAAGGGTCTGATCGAATTAAGGGTGCTCCCAAAAACTCAAGATCGTTTTGATATTACATCTACTGTGGATATGACATTATGTCTCTATACCAGTTCAAAATTCCTCAATCGCTCTCACTTCAGCTTGAAGCTATGCAGTAATCATAGAGATGAATGGACATGATCACCTACAGCTTATAACTGAAGACTCCCGCTTCTACTCTTTTCTTTTTCTCTCTCGATCTACCCTTCCAGAAGTTACTGGAGTAGAATTGTTCTCACCACCCCGCTTAGAAACATACAGAACGATTTGCACTGCACCTTTTACAATTTTCTACTGTATGTTACCTTATCAGTCGGCCAACAAACACTATAACTCTATACATGAGTATATGTCTAGTAATAGCAGTCTAAATGTACCAATTCCGTGTATACCCTGATCTCTTCATAATGACGCTCCTAAACGAGTATAAGCCTTTAGTGACCTTATTCCCAGGAAAAGAGTTTTTACAATATTCAGGCTCTTACCTGAGCTTACTGTACAAAACTGTGCGCATAAATTTCGTTACATCAATAAATGTAAGTGAAGCACCTTTAACAGGTTTAAGGGCAGCTGACGGAACATTTTCTTTCTTAGTGAACAGAACCGTTTATGATGTGGTAGGTTAACCCTCAATTCAAACTTTCTGGCTCATTTTGTGACAGGACTATTTTGCATTTTTACAAATCGTTTCCAGATATTTCTCTGAGACTCGTTTTTATTCTCTATCTAGTTCGAACTTTTATCCATTAATTACCAGTAAATCCCGTGCTGAAAAAAGACAGGCCTTTTCAGTTTAGCTTGTCTTGCTCGACTCATTTGAGTATCGTGAAAAAGAGCTCATATTCCCTTGAATACACCGAACTCTATACTGGATCGTTGGTCGTCGTCCTATATCGGTACCTCACCCTTCTCTCCACTGCGGGTCTGCCGCTTTGTCTTTTTTATAGATTGAAAGTTTCGAATCGAAACCGATGTTGGTAACTCCATTTGCTTTAGTGAGGGAGAAAACGACACTTTGTTGATTACTATGATGGCCAATTGCGGAAGATGATCAAGTCATCGTCGCACTTTCCCGACAATCTTCCAATTTTCTGTCGGAAGATCCGGATTCCAAGTCTTTAAATAAAACTGTTTCTTAAAACTGTCTTCTAGCAAGGTTAGGAAGGTATAGAGGCTCCTCGAAGAAAACCAAGGAAAGCGGTTCACGAACGATAAAACCATTCAGATTGTAGTAAGCTTTACCTACTGATATGCTTACGTATAATCTGGAGAAACCTGGAAGATAAAATATGAAACTAAAAATCGCCGTTTCATGGGTGCTGATTCATTCCTGGCTGAACCAGCAGAATATGTTGCAATTCCAAAGTGTAGCAGGCAGAATGAAACGTATTCTCATGTTATATCTGATACTTTATAAGGTTCAGTTTTGTTTTCATCCGATACATTACAAGTTGCATCCAAGGTTCTCTAGAAAAAGAGTGGTCTTAGGTGTGATAAAAATGTAGCAAATATATTCCTATAGCATGTCCTGATCACCGAGATCAATCGGGTATAAAAGCTTCCAATTGGCATTTGATAAACAGAAATGCTTTTAACTGGTTTCTCGAAATCCATTTTCCATCAGAATATACGCCCGATTTTTATCCATAACAGACCGATAAGAATACTTTCGTGTCACGGGTTTTTATACTTAAATCACCTAGAACTGCGTCCAGTTATGTATTTGGTCGATAACCAGGAAAAAATAATTTCAATTCACAAATTAGTGTGAAAAAGGTTGACTCCTGACCAGTATAACGTGTTGACGATAAAAGATAGTGATCTGTATTGGACACATTTGCCTCGTTCGACAAATGAGGTACAACATGGCTCTGAGGAGTTCCATTTCCACTTGCTTAACAATACAGTAGTCTTAACATTGTACTAAAATATATTTATCCCTCTGCTAGGGAGGTTAGTCGATGTAAGACCTAATCGATGTATGGCCTAAATTTTTAGAGATGGTAGTTCCAAAGTGTGGAGCAACAGACACAAAAGAAGGTAAATGTTGCTATCATCACAGGAACACACCATACTCACTCTCAATTCTTTACCAATTTGAACCAGCTCACCCCAACCGGGAGTTAAAGTAAAAATTTATTAACGGGCCAGGGCCCACAGTATATAGCCATAACTGATGTTTAAACCACTTGTCCTAATTACTCGCTTACCAAGTGAGATGAGAGATTGTAATGAAAGGTGTTTTCTTGTATACCATTGCCCAGCCACTCTCTATTCATATATATGTACATATTTAACCGATTGAGTGAAATCCAAATTAAAAATCAACTACACACACGACATCTAAAGCCAAGTCAATTCAATATGCACCATGTACATGCCATTAAATATTTTATATTCAATACACTTTGCCAAATTGATTTACTCTATCGATTACAACATTTTTAGCGCAATCAACAGTCCAACTCGATTTATATATAAACATTTTTCCCATGTCAATATATATACGTTTAAACCGTCTTACAATTATATAGATGTTAAAACGTCGTATTTAGCTACTTAAAACAGAAAAAAAATTTCACTTCATACACATACTCGTATATACTCTACTCATGCTTGAGTATATGTGTATAGTTTGCAATTTCTTAGAGATGGATTGCCAATAAACAAAATTTGCGGTGTAGTTATAATATTTGATATTACAACAACAACAACTAAAAAAATCGTTAATTCATCCAAAAAGTGCATACAATTATGAAATGCTGTTTACACAAAATAATTTGTGTTAGGCAATTCCAGCAAAGTATATAGTTGCACAAAATTTCGATTTCGCGATTGGTCTAATAATTTTACTGTCGTCCACTGAACTTTACATAGTTAATCATTTTAGTGTGAATACAATACACGAACCCTGAGTTCGAGTAGAGAACCCATCGACTAGTCTGGTTCATACCTGGGCACTCCGTCTATACAATATATATGCCGCGGGGTCGTATTTGACCAACTTATCGAATCGGTTGGACGAATGACTTTTAGTTTCTAATTAATGTCTGTATATACTGAGTATGTATGTTTATGATGTTATAAGCATAAATATTGTGTATACACACACATAATATCATGTTACAATATTTATGTGTACGGAGTAAGATGAAAACCGCGAAACATGTTGAAAACGAAAACGATGAAGACGTTAGGCAAGTCGAAACATCGATTTGAAATGTTAATAAATCAAAAATTTGTTTTGTTTTTGTGCGTGTGCTTTTGTTGGTCATTTAACATAACTAAAGGGTTGATGCAATCATTTTTCATGCAATCATCAACTTGTCAAAAGTGTGTTTTTGGGTAAAGTGGGGTTTCAAATGATTTATTGCCGTATCCCTTCCAGATATAATCGAGTTTATTGGTTAAATTGCTTAAGTGTGTTGTTGCGTATGTATGAATATATAGTTAAGACTGATAAAGAGCCTAGCGTAACTCATACTGAAGTCAGCTCAAAATCTTTCGGGCAATCTCAGTGTAAACCATGTACCTGTACATCACGAGGATAATAAATCTCGATGTGATCTCAGTATATGGAGACAAAGTTTAGAATCCATTAACGAATTGATCTGGACCTGAGCCGTACTACAGGACACCTGAATTCTCCCAATAGATTCAAAAAACCTTGGATCTAATGATCAATTCTGCCTATGTGACTTTAAACATCCGTTAGCACATTCATACTGACAAACCATGTAATGTGTTAACCAATAGAGAGTTAAAAAAATGGTGGAAATAATATCCTAATGAGTAGATCACATAGTAGGCAAACGGATAGGCATTTTCTTCTTCCAGTCCAGAAATTAGATCAATGGCTATTTTACACAGTATTAAATACAACTTCTTTCTATGTTAATGCTAGACAAGGAAAGAAACCTATTTTATCCAATACAGTAATACCTCCATCCGAAGAAAATTCTTGGTTGTAGCTATATTAGCATGTTAGATTTTGTACAAAGAGCAGCCTTGAGAAAATCCCTTGGTACACGTTTTCTAAGACACAAAGAACGGAATTGGTATTAAAAATCAGCTCAGAATCTGAAAACATTCGTATGATTTATGATGTGTTACTCGGAACGCTGAAAGAACACATTCCTTTGCTACTAGAAACACCAAAAATGTTGGTTATTATATTTGCTAGAGATTAAGTAATACTTAGAATTCCGATTCAGGCAACTTTGAAAAAGTAATCTCACTCTATTGTATATATATATATATATATATATATATATATATATATATATATATATATATATATATATATATATATATATATATATATATATGTATATATATATATATATATATATATATATATATATATATATATATATATATATATATATATATATATATATATATATATATATACATATATATATATCTATATATATATATATATATATATATATATATATATATATATACAGTAAGACCTCGCTTAGCGTCGGTTCCACTTTAGGTTTTGGGATGTTGTTTCGTTACCAATTTAGTACCAATTTAATTTAAAATCAATTTATTTTTTAATGTTTCAACCGCTGGCGATTTGCCAACCAGAAAATCATAGAGCTATGAGGGGCTTTTCATGGAATCAGCTTCCTATCTACTTATTAACAAAGGTATAATGCATACATTTTGTAAGAATAAACTAATCAACTATATAAATACTATAGATGGAACAAGTGATTGGTTAAAGCTTTAAGTGTCAATGGGCTCAGAACGTATCGCTCTATAGACTATTCATTAATCAACAGAGTTCCTATGTGAACAATTTGTTACACTTCTTGCCTACAATTCATCGTAGTGGTTTCAAAAAAAGAAGTAAGTCAAGAGCTTTTGACTAAACTTTTTATTTAATCATCAGCTTTTCTATATAAACAATCTGTTGCCCTTCGCTTCCTGCATGCAATTTGACGTAGTGGTTTCAAAACCAGTTATTAGTCAAGAGCTTTGGTTAAGGTTTTTATGACTTATTTGGATCAGCTTTTAAGTGGATTGCTAACAAGTGAGTGGTTAAAGCTGCACGTGTCGATAGAGTCAGAACGTATCATCAGCTTTCCCATGTAAATAATATGTTCCCCTTCCTGCATGCAATTCATCATAGTGGTTTAAAAACCAGAAGTAAGTCAAGAGCTTATTGATTCAGCTTTTTATGACTTATTTGTACTAACTATTAAGTGGATTGCTATTAGACTGCACTGTCTATAATAGAAACATTTAAGGCGATCAAATTATAAAGCGTGGATGATGGATGACGCGCTATTATTTAGAGAGTTGGTTACTACTTGTGCTTTTCCTGAAATAAAAGCGTTTTGTATCAAAAAGATTTTTGATGCTCTAAACTTTGGTAGAAGCATTATCTGATCACCCGGTATATACATTGAGGAATTGTTAGACATTTTCAGACTCGTATTTATGTCGCCGAACACTATACATTCCTGATGCTTTTAAGTGAGACTGATGGTCTCATGACTTGGAGTTTGTCATTAAATTATTTACTTAGCTAAAGATAGTGATTTTGAAAAAATGGCCGAGACTGATATAGACGAATTGCTTGCCGAATTAAGCTTCGAAATGTCTAACGAACGAGACAGTCCACTAGAAATAGTTGATCAATGACATATTCTTGTCGTAGCAACTTTCATTAAAGCCATGAATTTGCTTTAGAGATTTTTTCAACCTATGATCCCGACAACGAAGCTTAAAAGTGTCTCAACCACTGACGTTTCTTAGACAAAAATTATAATCAACTTGGCGCCGTTTCACTTTGCACCGTGTTTGTTTGGACCGTATCTATCACGCAAAGCGAGTTCTTGGTGTCTATATATAATTATATATGCAACACGACAGACACCATGCATTTAGGATTTCTGGAAAATCTTCTTTAGAGCATAAATAATGGCGGATAAGTCTCAAGATTATATGAGAACAACAGCAAGAACAACGGAAATACCTGGTACACATATCCTTGCTTAGCAGCATCAATATCAGACAGAACAAAATATAGAGTTGGTACAAAACCAACAAGAAAAACTGACGCAACAAGAAAAGCTGACCAGTATTTGAGCCACATCGTTGCAGATAACTGAATTAGCACGAATACGGATAAGGTAAAAGACGTTAAGAGCTTAGTAATATACATGAGGTACTATACGTTTCCTTGGATTATCCACGTACTATCTCAAATTTGGAGAAAACTTTGCAAACATCACTAAGAGCCTACATAAATTAACGATGACCAATGCAAAGCTTGTCTGGACCCTGATAGCTATTCATTCTGAATCCTGATGGCAGTAAAGTGCTGTCTTAGCAAAAGAGAAACTACGACGTTACCAGAAGTGAACTATCAGGCAGTTAAAAATTTCCACAATTATTTTTGTGGTCAACCATTCCTGATAAGATTTGATCACGCAACTCTAAAATAGTTGTTTCAGTTCAGATACCCAGAAGGACAAGTAGCAAGGTGGATTGAGGTGTTGTAGCAGTATCACTCCACGGTGGATCATCAAAAAGAAAGAGCACTTGGCAATGTGAATGCGTTATCGCGAATATATCTTGTGCGGATGATTGCAAGTCGTGCTGCAAAGTGGAGGAACCATAAACGTAGCAGGTGAGAAAGATATTGAAAAATTTGAACGATGGAATCATGATGACATAAGGAAGGAATAACGAGGAAATCCAGATATGGTTCCGATTATTAGCTAGAAGGAAAATGTTCGAAAACCAACTTGGAAGCAGGATCACCTTTAAGTACAGATGTTAAGTGCTACTGCGAACAGTGGGATTCGTTATATTTGGATAAGGGTATCCTCAAAAGGATATGGTGGATGGAGCTACAAATTTAAATCAATAAGCTACTTGCCAAAGTTAGCGATACGTTTTATTGGGTGAGATATCGAATTAACGTGGAGCAACGGTGACGGCACTGTGATATCTGCGCTGCATATAAGAAACCGTAAACCAGAACGTTAACCGGAACCAATGCATAGTTGGTATTTCTAAGTTCAAATAATCACTGAGGTGTGCAGGACACTCAACATAAGAAAGAGTCGGACGCCCTCTATGAATCCGTAGTCCGAATATCCAACTGTATCGTTTTAGTAGTCGGCAGTTTTTCGGCCAACCAGATGCAGTGAATCATCTGTGTTTGGCCCATGCACCCAGTTTCAGTCAGGTTCATAATCGGTATAACGTCAGATCAATTCCTCCAGTAATGTTTTCGATTCCGGCTTTGTGATATAAAAACAATACAAATTTCATCTATATACAACCTCAGCTGTAATTTTTAACGCATGACCAATATTTGTGAAAAGTGAAACTAAAATTTATATTCTCGTGACGAGAAACTATACTCAAAGTGTCGAATGAATGCGTTAACTTCCTACTATTTATATATAATTACGAGTTGTCACGCATATTATATATCGATCCAGTTACATTAAACTGTACCATATCGCTATATAATAACTAAAGAGATTTGAGAGATGCTGGGTTTCTTTCGAAATGGGCCATGGCCAATGTGTAATGTAAGTCGATTTAACATTGATTTAGGATAATCTGTTCATATTGAGCTAATTCCGGTAACGATTTTGTGTGTCACTCAAAATTCACTTTCACTAGGTCGCACACAAATTTCTACAAGAACCTGTAGGGCATGTGCATACATAAAGTCAAATATTGTACCAATTCCATATATTATAATTACTTGTTTATATACAGATATTAAGTAACACATAACAATAATACATACATATAAATGTTGTAAAACATATCGTTAACACCTTCAGGGCAATTAATCAACTTTTTGCTTTTTTTTTCGTTACGAATTTGTAATTTCATTAAAAGAACATTTAACAAAAACAAAAACTTGTTATCTAATCGATATTGCTTAAGAATATATAATAATATCATATGATCGTAAGCTGTATACTTTCTCTGCGATCGATTCGAATCGATTCAAAATATGATCATAACATTAGATAAGATCCGGAAGTATTCTATATACAAAAAACGGAAGAAAGTACGCTGGCGAAAGTGATTTGACAAAATTTCGCCATTTTAAAATCGATTTAAGATCGTATTTATATATAAACAACACGTGTTATGTTTAATGGCTGCACACGAGATCGCATAATATACTTAAAAAACCATTTCATATGTAAATTAAAAAATAACAGTAATTCTACGTCTTTATAAATATAATTATTGTTTTTCGACCCATGAGTTTTTTTTTGTTTTGTTTAAAAGGTGATCGTACGTTTGATGATCACCACACTAATCAATCATAATATTTTGTTTCTAGATTGATAGTGAAAGTAAAATACCGAGTACAAATTCTCCGTTAGTTTTAATAAATTCTGATCACATCGTGCAACACCAAAATTAAATTCCTTCGAAATATATACAAAACAATAAAATGGTGGAATAAATTAAACCACGTGTTTCTAATTCTTTTTACATATACATTATTTTGAAATTGTTATTTAACATACGACATATATGCTCATAATAGCATTAAATTTATTTATTAATTACGAAATTAATCAAATTATTAGTCTCAATCATTGTAATTTTTTTTGTTTCGTAACGGTAAATCGGGTACCATCTACATATTATATATTTGAAAATAGATCGATTCAAATGTCAAAATAAAACAAAAGGCGAATGAAAGTCGTCAAAATGCAGAAATAATATAATATTGGCTCGTTCTGTCTCGCTCGTTCAGTTAAAAAAAAAAAACAAAATCAACTTCACTTTCATCATAATAAAAAAAATGAAACAAAACTAAAATTATGATCATATGATCATACGATTATTTATTACTATACAAATAGTTTTTTTGTTTTTGCCTGTTTGCTATTTGTTGTTAAGTAGTTTTATGTCGATGATGAATTAAATGAAAACGAAAACTAGAAAATTAGCAGGCATGTAGTTTCGGTTAAATAAAAAAATATAATGGCGGAAATTTGTTTATATATATATGGTAATACTATTTTGAACAGTGGCGTGCGTCGATGTACTTACATATTGCGAGATCTGTCAAAATATTAGTATCATGTACTGTAATTTAAAATAAGCGCCAACGATCGGATATCAACTGGTTTTTAGTACTAATTAATTATTTAAATTGTGATTGTTTTTATGTAATTTGATCTCACTTTATATTTGAATTAATAATACATTTTGTGTGATCGTTTACATGCAAATAATATCGAAATGATCTTCAGAGTGTTGAATTCCACTGTGTTGATATTCGATTGAATTTTTGTTTATTTAATTCGTAATTAATTTAAATTTTGATCTTTTTGAAACCAACTAATTCATCAGCTGTTTGATTTGCGTCGAGTATAAAGATCACATAAATGTTTTAAAGATCAAAACCGAATGGATTGGATATTGTGAATTCCCTTCATTTGATGAATAGAAATGATCAATAATGATCGCAAAATAGTTAAATCATAATATATACTTTCAAAATTGATGTATAAAGATATATTTAGAGATCGAGATTGTTTATTTTAATGCCAAAAATGCTGCATCATGGTAATTAACGATATCATATTTAAACCTAAGATCAGTGAGATCAATGAAACTTTACTTTTTTATTTCTTTTTAAATGAAGATTAAAAATCTTTTAGATTGAAAATCATCTATGCAAACATTGGGTTTGCAAGTACAGATGGTGTATCTTCTGACATAAGAGTCAATCATATACTGAACACTTTATTAGCTTTGGTTTCGCTTTTCTAACAGGCAATTCATAATTTAACCAACAAATGGTTCAGTTTTAATCAGTAAAGAAGATATAGATCAAACTAAAACTTTCTAGCGTACAATGAAAAGAGTTGCTCAATTTTTTTGGGTTTGCTTCAGTCATAGGTTTTTAGTGAATTCCGATATGATGCTATTCGAAGGTGTTTGTCATTGGGTAACAATGTTTGAGAAATGAAATTAATACAATTTTTATACTCTAACGTTCAATGCAAAGAGTTGCTCAAAATTTTTTGTTTGTTTCAGTCACATTGTTTAGTGAATTCTGATAGGGTGCTACTCGAACGGCTATGTCATTTGGTAAAACTTTCTGAGATCCGAAATAAGTACAACTTTTAAAAAAAAAACAAATAGCTCAAATTTTATACCATCAATCAGAATACTTAGCTAATGAATATGTTTCCTATTGGAGTATTGATCCAATGGATGCTGGCATATGCAAATGAAAATTTACCAGCACATGTAGTTGGAAAACTGCATAAAATACCACTTGATGGATAGTAAGAAATAATAAAAGGCTGAACCACTGACCTACGAACCTGAATTAACCCTATATATGGCACATTTAAGTAGAAATATCGATATATATCGATATATATATATATATATATATATATATATATATATATATATATATATATATATATATATATATATATATATATATATATATATATATATATATATATATATTGTTCTCTTTTCACTTAGTTAGGTATAGGTTCTAATTGTGGCCGCAATTTTTGAGCCCATTTCTTTTTCCACATCAATATTTGTAGTTACAGGTTTAATTGCATGATCATGAGGAGTGATTGTAACAGTCAAAACGGTTCCCTCTTCCATTGAAAGACTTTCATTCTTTTCTCTATGGCAAAGATTGGCATGTAAATTATAACCTCAGGAATTATACCGGATAAGGAAAAAGCGTCAGGAGAAGCTTATACAATATTGTGGACAAATTGTGTTGGAATTCAAATCGTGCTGAAATCATTAGTACTTTTGAATAAGTAAGATTTTCGACGCAATCAGTGTCGGTATCACTGACCAGTATTGTGTTCTTCTCTATTGATCTAGGGACTATATTGTGGAAGTGTTAGAGTTCCACGAATGCTAGGTTTCCTACCACATAATATTAGGTAAGTGCTTGCCATTTTGTAAGATGTTACGAAATGGGATAAGGTGCTGTAATACACTCCACTTTCGTTTGATTACATATATTTGCATCCTACTGTAAACAATTTATTGGAAGATTGTACAAGCAATCCCAAAACCAGAATGTTATTTTGAAATTCGGTAAACTATAAACAAGACATCAAAGTAGCTTCACACAAATATAATCTGAAAGAAATCTGATACACATAGATCAGGCCTGGTCAAGCGATTTCAGATGTCATACCCACTTTGGACAGACATTAAAATATGGTTTCATTTGAGAACCACTTCAAGAGTATTTTTTGTATTAACTCAATCATTTTGCCAAAATCATCTTTTTGGGGCGGTTGAGTAATAATTAGAATAGAAATAGTCAGATAACGAATTGGGGTAATGATTAAAATCAAAGATCGGATTTAAACAATTACTTGATCTTGAAAAGCTACTGATCAACTTTAAGACGTACATTGTAAATTAATGATCTTGAAGACAAAACAATTATACTATCAGTAAAAGTGCATTATTCTTGAGAAATCGTGTATAAAATTGATTAAATAATTGAAACCACAATTCTGACGATCTAGAGTACATGTACATACAATATATAAAGAAACTTTCAAAGTAAAAGGTTGATCAGAGGACGATCTTGAAAATATATATTGTTGATCTTGGTTTTACGAGTTAAAATATAATATTACCGGGAGAAGAAGCAAAAAACCTACATTGAAGTCTTTTATAAGCGACGAACCCGATTTTACGATATGAACTCCTGAATACAATACTGCCACCTTTTACATATAGTTTACATAGATCATACATTTCGCATGGAAATGTTTGTATATCCGATTTAATATAAAAAAAAAATGTCTATGAGACATAGGTTTGAGATAAATATAATCGTACATAGAGTGTATAAGGTATAAAATTGCCACACCTTGGTTGTAATATAATATATATTTATTTTGTAAGTACAAGAATTCTATTTAGCTCGGGCGATAAGATTATGTAATATTTTGACAATAAGATCGCGATCGTCGATCATATAATATATGTATATACAAACAATCACTTTTTGGTACATTTTGGTTTATAATTAGAGAACATTAACGATATAATATAACTTCCTGTACATACAAGAACATGAATCGGTTTATTTAATTTGTAACTTAATAATGATAATAACAACTATTATTATTAATAATAAAAACTATTTTTTTTATATATTACAAAATTTACCTTTCACTTTTATATATAAACCTTCAAAAAAGAGTCAAGTTTCTTTTAGTAATCTTATTCAAATTTATCCTATTCATACTATATACTGTATATAAGATGATAAAATTTGTTGATTATTTCACTTAATTTTAAAAAATTAATTAACTGATCGATTTTTGTAACTTGGTATGCCCACTTTTTTAACACTTGCAAACAATCACATAGTAAAATTATTTTTATTTTAAGATTTCACCAAAATAACACTTTTTTCGTTAACTCAAGATTTTTATTATATTATTAATTATAATTAAAAACAAAAAACAAAAATTATATTACAAAATAATTTTTTCTTATGGTGTGTATGTATATATGTGTGTGTATAATTTTTATTATTTTCTTTAAGATTCCGTTAAAAAAACACTTTCTCTCTTTTTATAATGTACGAGTTACGTTGAAATGAAAGAAAAAGTTGTTTAAATATTTTTAATATTAAATAAAATATTATGTATTAAAATAATAATTATAAATCACTTATTAAATGTCTTAAATATATATAAATTTAAAAAAAAAACCGTAAGCGCACAGATTAATTTTTTATCTCTCGCCTTTAAGATTCACTAATGACAACTGTTTTGAATTTGAACAAAGTTTTCGAGCTTACACCAAAAGTCTTGTTCGATGAAACGAACTATATGTATACTATACACTAAGACACAAAAATATATAAGAAAAAAACAAAAAACACTATACTAAACCAGCAACAACAAAATAATGTTGTGGCCGTCTTAAGAAACAGGTCGGCACACACTAAATAATGTAGAAAAAAAAATTAAGTTTCGTATATTATTTGGTTTATTACATTCAAATAGTTTAAACACACACACACACTCACTATACACACACATCTATATAAAAACCACGAAAATCGCGAAATTATTGAATGCTATACCCATTTTGTTGTTGTATTTTCAAGAAGTTAACTTTTATTGTATATACAGCAAGTTTGTGTCGTATGCGTGGAAGGGGAATACATTTTGTTTATTGTGTTGTTTTGTAAGCTCGCTATATAAGAAATGAACCGATTGTATACAACAAAAAATAAATAAATAAATAAATCGTGGAGTGGGAATTGTGTATATATACATAGCTATGTATGTGTGTTTGGTGTATCGACAAAATGTTTCGCTTTTGGTGTACAAATATTTTTTTGCTCGACTGTAATTATTGCATATAGGGTGTTTCGCGACCCCTAAATGTGTAATTAACGTGTACACACAATATAATCATTTCCTTGTGCCGTGCGATATACTTAACACAGCTGTGTGCAGAGAAATTGGGACAATTAAAAAATTGTTTTGTTGTATATGTGCGAGCTTATAAAAGCTTTGAGGAAGAAATTTTTGAGACCTTCGGACAATTGTTTTACGTATGTTGATACATAATTATTGGTATTATATATTTTTAATTAGTTGTGTTTAGATAATAAGGAAAAATTGAATTGGACCATTATTTTCGATGATGGATTGGGATTGATCCACTTGTGCTTGTTATAAGAGTTTTCTGTTTGTTGTGCTGGTGGAGCTGCTAAGTTTTTAAACGATTTTTGATTTCATCGCTTTAGATCACGAGCTCTTTATATATAGCTGTAAACAATTGGAAGATATCAGAAGATCACTTTCTATGCTGTGAGGCAACTTCTTCACTTTAAAGATTGCATCCATGATTCGTAAATATTTCGAACGAAACACAAGACCCATAAAATACCACCACAGTGACTAGAGCTGGTCGTATGAGGCGACTGCATCAAGTTGGAGCACTGGACTGTTTGCTGTAATTGCTGTAATGGCCTTTAAAGCATTATACTTCTTTCAAACGTTTGTGTAGGAGTGTGGTGTTGTCTTGAAAGAGTCTATATATATATATATATATATATATATATATATATATATATATATATATATATATATATATATATATATATATATATATATATTTCGCACCTCCCATTCAAGACTATTATAAGTCGTCTTACAGTAGTTTTCCACTATGAAAGTGGTATACTTAAGATGGCGCAGTTTATCTTGTGTCCAAAAATCAGGCCAATCGGACATCTCCCTCAAAAGTTATGGCGGAAAATGTAAAAACGGGAGGTTGTTAATTTAACAATACGTCCATATTTAATTATGTTATGTGTACTTATATTGTTTTTGCTGGGATGTCAAATTAAGTTGAATTATTGTAAGTACCACATACAATAATCTTGTTTGAACATTACTGCCGATTATATATCTGTATGTATGACTTACAAGGTTTTAACTAGAAGTGTTCAGAAATCATAATGTATGTAAGTAAGATTTACATTAGTTTACTGTGGACAAATGAATGCCTAATTTTCCTGGATGTATACTTATAATTATTTTAGTTGAATATTCTTTATAAGTATAAAACACTTAATATTTAAATTGAATGAAATTTAAATAACTTTCATCATAAACAGATAGCATAACTGTTTTTTGAACAAAAATTACGCCAAATTGTTATAATTTTTACGAAAATGGTTCGTCAAATAATCGTAAAGGACACTAAAAAAAATTGTTTAAAATGTGTATGTATTGTAAGTTGGTCTCAATATCTTACGAAATTGTTGTTGTAATCAAATTTTTTTATTTTAATAAACAGTATTATTTTATATCCGTGTGAGAAAAAATTTGTAAAATATTGGCTGCATGAGTGAAATGATAATATATTTAATTATCTAAGAAGTGGGGATTATGTAAGTTTTTACTAATATAATTCTATTTTAGTCCAGTCTGTTTACTCGTAAGTGCAAGATCATTATTTGTTATAAAATGGATCGTTCTAGGAAAATGGTTGAAATGGCATAGAAAATGCAAAAGGTATTCAATTTTAATCATTTAAATATTTAATAGCTATTTATATTTTTAGTATGTATTATTATTTATGGCATATTTATATAATGTAATATTTTTTTTATTTCTCAATTTTACGTAAAATATAACGGTTTTTTTATTTTTATTTTGTATGTCAATAAATAACGGCAACGGACATGATTTTGTTCCAAGGCATTATTTCTTGGTTCAAAACAGATTATAATATAAATAAACTAATACGTTACACAGTACAATAAAGTTAATTTTAAAGAATTACCGCTTTAGAAAAATGAAATAAAATTGAAACTAATGTTAAATTACAGCGCAAACGACAAAAGCTCCATTGAAATCAGACCTGGAAAATATTCTATCTAATGGTGAAAAAGATAAATCACCACTGATATATTTAACAGACTCTAGCAACGAATCTGAACCAGGTTAATAATTAAAATATTTTTTGAATGGTTATAGGTACAAATTAATATTTTGTTTGTTTAAGTAACAGATCCATTTGAATATAGCAGTGAGGATTACATTCCGGAATCATCTGAATCAGCATCAGAATATGACGAGTCACCGTGTCAATCGTCTTCTAGTGTCAATAAGAACTTTACCGATACTTCAATCAAGCAATGATGTTGTAAATACTACTCCTCTATCTCGTAAATGCTTTAAAGAAATTGCGAAATATGGGGAAAGAGTATCTTTTTCCATCTGGAGAAATGAAACCAGCTAAAAAATGGGATATGGTTGTAATAAGAAATGTAGATATAAATGCAAAGAGACCATTTCTTTTGAGGAGCGGCACCAAATTTTTAATATCTTTTACAAATTGGTTGATAAAATGCGGCACTGGAATTTCATTTTAGAAAACTCTAAAGAAGTGGAGAAAAAAATTACAAGAGTTATATCCGGAAATAGTAGGCGTTCTTGTACTCGGGAATATTTCTTATACCGAATTAACGGTAGCACAAAGGTATCTATACGTGTTTGTCTTACAACCTTTATTCACACGCTAGCAGTAAGTCATCAATGTGTTGAAACGGTTTATAAAAAATATAAAGCCGGAAATTGCATTCTATCACCGAAGAGGGTCTTCTATAAAATAGGGTCATTTGTAAGAAAAATTAATAACCACATAAATTCAATACCGCTTATCGAATCGCATTATCTTCGCGAGCAAACGACACGAAAATATATAGATGGTGATCTATCGATTGCAAAAATGAATCGCCTATATCTAGAGTGGATGAAAGAACATGCAACTAGTTCAACGTCGGCAAATTTACGACAGTATCGCGATACATTTAATAGCGAGTTTAACATAGGTTTTTATATACCAAAGAAAGACCAATGTGAGGAATGCCACCAGTTTTCTAATTTAAATGATGAGCAAAGATCAGAGCGGCAGTTTACTCATAACATTCACTTACATAATAAACAACGTGCCCGAGAACTTTAAAACATTGACAAAGGTCTGAATTCAGAAAAAACTATCGCAGCATTTTCGATTTTCAAAAAATATTGCCATTTCCTACAGCAGATATTAGTGTTTTTTACTATAAGAGGAAAGAGGAAACTAAAGTAAAGTTGTATACAACTTTACTATTTATAATTTGAAAACAAAAAGAGCCACATGTTATGTTTGGGATGAAACAACAGCGAAAAAAGGTGCAAATGAGGTAATTAGTTGCCTATACCAATTCATAAATTCAGAGAAATATAACGCCGTTAATCAATTCATTTTTTGGTCGGATAATTGTTATGGGCAAAATAAAAACAAAATTGTTTTTGGCGGATACAGTTGGCTGGCATAAACATTAGAAGTCTCAATATCACACAAATTTCTTGAAAAGGGACACGCGCAGAATGAGGGGGATAGCGTACACTCCGTTATTGAAAGAGAAAAAAGAAGGAAAACTATTTAAACACCTGAACAATGGTATTTTCTTATTAGAAATTGTAGAACGGAAAAATCAGAAAATTATGCTGTGGTTGAAATGACCAAAGATGAGTTTTATAACTTCAAAGCTTACACAATACAACTAACAATACAACAAGATGATAAAATTCGATGGACGAATATCAGACAGGTGGATGTTTTGAAGAGCGACCCTAATATACTTCTGTATAAATATTCTGAACCAGCCAAAAAAATCATTTTGTTTAAAACCAATAAATGTAGAGGGCGTAAGAAAAAATTCATCTTTCCCAACGAGTTGCTGAATTGCAATAATGGCCCACTACCAATATCTCGGGAAAAACTGACCTATTTGCATTTTTTATGTAATAACAATTAAATTCCACGTATATACCGTTCATTTTAAGAAAAACTTAGTACTGCAATTTGTGTAGTTGATGCCAGCGATTCTGAATAAATAATTATTAATTTTAAACTACACTTTTATATAATTTTTAGGTTGCATGAATGCGTTTTTGTTTTATTTAAACATTTTTATTTGAATTTGTGATAATACTGAGAAATAAAGTATAACGACTAAAAAATCCTATGTTTTGATAAGAAATTAATTTTATTTTTGTTTCTCAAGGGCATTCTCATAGGATTTCAATAAAATCCATGCAAAATAATTTTTTATCCACTTACACAACCCCTACATGAAAGGTTCCTCCAATTGAAACTGTAGTAAGTTGACTTATATATATAATATTATGCTTGCAGTGTAAAGCAAGTTAAGTAGTACTTACAAAACCTTCCGAAATAAAATTATCCAGACATAACTATTGTAAGTTTTAAAAAATGTCAAAGCACCGTAAATTTTAATTTTTTTTAAAAAAAGCTATTAACCTAATTAAAACTACTAAAATTATTGTAACTTCAACATAAAAAAATGTTTCAAATCAGTGATAATAATCATTAAAATTTAAAATAATGTAAGTAAATTTTCAAAACGTTCTCCTGAAAATCGACTTTTTTGACTTACCATAGTCTTGAATGGGAGGTGCGAATTTTATATATATATATATATATATATAGTATTTTCAGTTGTTTGCTTGTATGTTGTAATTCGTTAGGCCGGTTTCGATCATGATGATGACGTCATTGAATGACATCTTGATCGAAAAGATCTATGCTACTGGACTTGATCGTAACTGTGATTCGTATATGAAATGTTCAATATTGTCGTGACAGTGCTAGCGAATTACAAGAACTTTACTGAAAATTACGATTTGTTAATTTATTGGCTGCGTGCCGTCATGATTAATAAATCTATATCCTTAATTGATCCGCAAATGCATGTATAACCTCCTCACACTGACTATACAGGTAGCTAGTGTTACACCATATATGGCGAATAATATCTCCATAGTAGCCTTTTATGGGATGGGTATAGGTATTTAAAAAATAGACTCAAGGTATCCATAGAAAGGGTCGTTTCACACTAAGAAAGGAAATTAAACTTATATTTTTGAGACTCAAGTAGACAAGTGTTTCTTCAGCGAGGCCGGCAATGAAAAGACTCCAAAGAAAAATCAATAAACAACCTGTAGGTTCCCAAAAGAAGCTTCAGATGTATTGACAAAAACATTTATCGGTAATTAGAGATCCCCCTTAAATGGAGTAGCAGTGATACAAGATGTTAGATCAAATACTGATTAGAAATCAACATATCACCAAGGTCTCTGACACAGCAACATGCTTAAGAATTAAATACCATTACTTATAGGTATTAAACACCTTGGTATGGTAACAAAGTTTCTGTATATTAGATACTAATTTATGATATCTGGGCTCGGTGTAAAGAACGCTTTCTAAAATTAAACTTTCTTGCTTTAAGTTAGTTTAGAGTTGGTTCTCGTCAGGTAATTTTGTGATGTGACGGCGAGGTAAATTAGGGTTGATCCACTTGTGCTCATTACAGGAGTGTGTTGTTTGTGGTGCTGGTAGAGCAGTTGAAGTAAAAATTTCTTTTCTGATTCCCTTAGTTAAGATCACGAGTGAGATTTTCATATTATATAAATAATGAAAAGATGCCAGATCAATCTGTACGCTGTGAAGTGGCTTTTTCCCTATATACAGATCCCATCCATGTTTGGTAAATATTTCGAAAGAAACATAGGACTCATAAAATACTAGCACAGTAAAGCTGGTCGTATAAGGCGACTAAATCTGGATGGATGGCTGGCTGTTCACTGTAATGGCCTCGTGGTATACTTCTATCAAACGTTTGGGTGGGTGAGTCTTGAAAGAGTCTATTTATATATAGAATTTTGAGTTGTTTACTTGTATGCCGTAATTCGTTAGGCCGGTTTCGATTATGATGTTGACGTCATTGAATGACAGCTTGATCGAAAAGATCTAATTGATCTCATAAGGCATATGCTACTGGACTTAATCGTATGTAATGGTGCGAAATTCGTATATGCTATAATGAATTACAAGAACTTGACTCAAAATTTAGATTTGTTTATTTATTTGGCTGAGTTGTAACATTTGAAACACAGTATGGAGTAGCAGTGATACAAAATCTTGGATCAGAAACTGACTAGAAATTAATGTCTCACCAAGATCTATAAGAAAGTAACAAGCCTTTTATGCTCGAGGTAGTATGTTTGATCGATCCGCAAATATATGTAGAACTTCCTCGAACTGACTACAGATAAGTAGTGTTTCACAAAAGCGCTGAATAGCGCATGGTAAAAGATGAATGGTAATTATGTAACTAGTCTCGAATGTTTGGACTCTTTGATACAACACGATCTGCAGTAAAAATGTTTGCCTTGGTTAAGCAGTTCCGTGTGTCTGCAGTTCATTTGGTATATCCTAGAAAATCGTGATAGTGAAAAAATAAGAACTAAACAATTAAAAATAAACTATATTGACGTTTTTAAAACGTTATATTCCAGCAAATCTGATCTGAAGGATTTTGATGATCTATGTCTTTGATAGATAGTCATAGCTTGTACAACACTTTTGAAGATTGAGAAATCCAGCCTGCTAATCAAATGCGGAGATAACAGGCGATGAGCATATCCGTACTTTTTGGGAACACTCGCAGGGGTATCAGGTGGGAACAGCGAGACGGGCAGGTATATTTCAGGAGAGAAAACACACTTTAAGGGTTCTAATAAAAAGATGTGCAAGAAGAGAAGAACTCGGAGCGCCAAAAAATGAAACAAATTATTTTCCTTGAAGTCGCTGAAAGACGAAAGTGCTCCTCCTTTTAAGAAACAGTTCGATGATACCATACTGGCTCAGAGGAAAAACAATGAAATAATTTTAAGGCTTCTGAAAACTCTTTTCTCAATCAAGTAATGGACTAGGCAGCCATGTAAATGTAAATTTTTCCAGAAAATCATCTTCACAGGATTGAGTGTAAAATTCTCTCTCCCATCTTTTGGGACAGTGCTGAGCTGTCTCCCCTTACAGGGAGTGATAAAAACACAATAATCTTCAGTATATACTTAACATAGACCATGTATCCACCGAAATACTCCAATAGCAAGTCACTTTGAAATCAATTTTTTATTAGAGTTTAAGGTGCTTAAGCTAAAGGCTACTTGAAGACGTATTATTTATTTTTTGAACTTCTTTTGAAAATTGAAATGCAACTATATAGATCATCAATTAATAAATACAGAATAAAAAAAGAGATATGCCGAAACCCGGGATTGAACCGGGGACCTTTAGATCTTCAGTCTAACGCTCTCCCAACTGAGCTATTTCGGCATATAGATTTATGTTATATTTATGGTACTGCTAGACATTCCAATATATATCTTGAG
The DNA here is from genome assembly GCA_963932295.1 of Tipula lateralis. Classification (NCBI taxonomy): domain Eukaryota; kingdom Metazoa; phylum Arthropoda; class Insecta; order Diptera; family Tipulidae; genus Tipula; species Tipula lateralis. The sequence continues at coordinate 45,704,800 of OZ010737.1, read as the reverse complement.
ATTCAAAACTTATCTTATATGTGTACTTTCTGATTCACTTGCAACTTCTTAGCGCAATTATGTCAGCTGCTTCCTATCCCTATCCTTAATATTCCTATGAGTAGTGTACAAGTATTGAACGCATTCCTACATACCTACATCTAGCATTCCTACATCTGAACGAATCCCAAGGCATACATACACATTGCCATATCTGCCACTCTCCAGTTTTAATGCCAAAATTCTACTCTGAGAATTGAAAAATACGATAAATATTTTCCTCCCTATTTGGAAATGGAGGCAAATCTGTAGATACGTTTTCACTCGGTTTGTATTGACTTTTCAGTTTCTCAAAAATCCTTTAGATCATAATTTCACGCATTTCCTTTATAAAATGATCCAATTTCATTCGTGGTTCGGGCCAGTGTTTTCGATGTTGATTTTGGACGAGGGTTAAGGACGATGTTCGATATTCTCGAGAATCAACTTTCACTTAATGACTTAACGCTGATTTTGCCATATTCAATTTTGGAGAATACCAGTGTCTTTGTCAGCACATCAGTCATTAGCTTCCCATTTTGGTGTGTTTACTTTTTTAATCACATTTCAACGTTGTTTACAAATACTTCATTTTTTGACTCAACCGTCGGATCAATCCATATACCTAAATATTTATACACATTCACCTGTTCAATTTGGTTTCAATCTATTAACATGTCAATCTATGTATTATTTACTCTAAAAATCACAGATTTTCTTGAAAATCCTGAAATTCTTGAATACCTTAATCATGCACTCCGGGTAGCGCATTCTGTGCAGCCTGATCAATTTGACCTTTTTTTTATTTCCTCTAAATCGCCAGCAAAATAGCAGAGCTATTTTGCCCATCCCATTAATCCGGTGCACAACAAATATGCACGGGAGATATTATTTACTCCCTTGCGTGGACGCCATATACTCTCCACACTCTCCAACCTGTACTCACGGCCTTTCAAAATAATTATCCTTTCACATATGAAGTCTTTTACCTTTCAGAGAAATCTCGTTCTAAAAATACTACTTTTTTTTACTTACAAAAACAGTGATCGAAGAAAGTACACCGAAGACATTCTCGAAACTGCGGAAAGAGCAACAGTTAATAGAAATATCCGCACACTATATCAATCTGTAAAACGGGTCACTGGAAATTTCGCCATCTTACCACTACTATAGGATTCTTTTGGTCAAGTCCTAACCACCGAAAGTCAACCGCTTAAAGATGGAAAGTCTTCCCTGATGCGGCAATTATGACGAGTCAATTTGTAAGTGCTATTCAGAAGTTAAAGAACAACAAAGCAGTCGGTATGGATAATATTCCAGCAGAACTACTAAATGGGGACGCATCTGTAACGGTAGGAATTTTAACTTCACTACTAGCGGAAGCGTATATGGAATTCTGGTAGATTTCCATAGAAATGGAAAGAAGGCTTGACTAAAGAAGGCTCTTAGTATTTTATCTACTCTTCGTGAACTTACAATGCGCATTTGATTCTATAGATGCGTAATCTGAAAAACACTCTGCGAAATGGGCATTCCGAAAAAAGGGATGCCACAAATAGAGTTCAATACAAGCGCAAACGTAGTGATAAATACCACAAGACACGAGGAGTTGGCAATTATGTGGACTCTTTCCACTACCGTTCATAATAGTGCTGGATAATGTGATGCGCAAATTAAACAGCGCACCCCGCAATGACATCTAGTGGAATCCAATTAATCAACTCAACGACATGGATAACGCGAACGATAGATGTCTTCTAGCGTATAAATACTCGGACTGCAGCAAAAAGCCCAAAAGTCAACAGATCTGGCACAAGAAGTTGGTCTCAAAATTTACATCAATAAGACAAAAGATAGGAGACTGAACACAAACATTAGTACACCAATTACCATCAACCAAGGTTCAATGGGTAAAATCAGTACCAGAATATAACCAGAAGACTTCGGGTATTTGTGAATAAATGCTTCTGGCCGAACACCATCACAAATGCAGAACTTCTGCAACAGACGAAACAAATCAAGTGAGTGAGTGAAGTGCTTAAGTTTAAGACAGACAGAATTTTAAAGGTTTTTAACATTCCATCTGTAGAAATTTGAGACCAGTTCTCACCATTAAAGGGTTAATAGTCCTAGATCGGAATTTTACAAGTTCCTTTTTGTATTTGTAGATTTTCAGATCTGATTCATGAGTCATACATTTAAAATGACAACTCATCAACTCCGAGAAATCCCCAATAGATGAGCTCGTTACCGATAATATATACCGGAAACCCCACTGGATAAAAGACATTTAGGAGTTTTAAGACGAAACTTTACTATTACGTAACGATTTGGTTGAAGACAAAAAATGTATAGTTACGATACTCATCAAAACTCAAACTGTTGCTGATGTTCTCGAAAATACAAAACACAGCAATTTAAAGGTTTAATTGGGCAATCACTTTCTTTGCGCAGAATACATAAAACCTAAACACACACACATAAGATGATATAAGACGGAAAACAATAACAATTTAACCTTTTGTTATTGTTTATAAATAAATTTTTGTTCCAAGATAATTACACTTCCCTATCGCATTCTTATATATAAATATACGAGACGAACCCACGTGTAACACAACGATATAAAATGCGATGAACGTTTGATTGAAGGTTGAATTAATTTTCTATCAATAAATCATCAAAATTGCTTCAATCAAAACATCATCTTTGTATAACATGAAGAATGATAATTATCTTCTCTCTCATCCTCGTATATTTATGAACAAGTGTTTAACACGAAAACTGTCGATATAAATCTTATGTTTATGCATGATGGAACAAAATATCGCCACCTTCACGATCTCAATGGTGTATTGTTGAGAAGCGTGCGCGCTCGCCGCCTCATTATACGAATTCCTTGATTTGAGATTGGAATGTGCGTGGCTGTTGTCGCGTTATATAATCGAAATTTAGATCAAAATTCATACTATCAGTATAATCTTAAATTAGCATAAGTTTGTGATAAATTATCTTGTTCGTGTATGTGTATATATTGTATCTTAACAACATCACACTTGGTATTTTGATACTGGTTTGGGCACAACTGAAAAATAGTAATATAGGCTTAAGTCGGATATTATACAAAACTGATTAGTGTGAATCCATTATTGCTGGGTAGTCTCACGTGACACAATAATCACATGGTCCAAATGAAAATTTAGTGCAACGCAAAACTGCGAATTGTCAACAGTGTGGGAGAGGAGAAGAAGAAACTGTTGAGAACTTCATGTGCGCATGTTCTTCATTTTCTTCCCAAAGACTGCACTGCTTTGAATTACGATTCTTGTATGAGGATCAATTAGCTCCTATTTGAAAAATATACAGATTTCGGGATAGAGAGTGTACGTCTGGGAGGAGATGTCACAATGGGCCACTCAAGCCGGAGTGACGGGAAAAAAGTCTAAATCTATGAAAATAATTTAGAGCCTCATCCATTGACGCTGGTAGTCTCAAACCCTGATACTCTCATATCAAGCAACACAACTGCTCAAATACAGTAACAAACGAGTATAATCTCAGATTTTTAATAAGACGTGCAGTGGCGTTACACTCGTTACTCCCTGAAAAGCAGACACTGGTTATAGTTTCAGAATTGGCCACTCTTCTTCCGTATTTCGTAAAAATTTAGTTCAAAATTATGAGCTATTTAAGAACTCTTCGAATTCAAAAATAATAATTTTTGAGGTTAAAGGAAGAAGTTGGGGTTGGGTTTGGTCCATCTTTGCTCAACCTTTCTTACATATAACGGAGGTAAATTTTGATTTATTATTCCTAGGAATATTTATGAGCTATTAAAAAGCATTTACTCAATGTTGTAGTGTTCGGATGGATTAAGGTTTCACACAGACTGTTTTTCTGTGCTAATACTTTACAGAGACTTGAGATCGAGTTATGCAATATGTAACTGGCCTATGAACCTACAACTGGCTATAACAGAATTGGTGTGCTTTGAGCATTTATTTATTTTTATTTTATTTTTTATTTTTATTTAATGGCCCTAGCTCCAAATAATAAGAGCCATTTGGCCCGTTTTCTTTACAATTTACATTTCAATTAATGAATTAACAATTATTTTGTAAAATAATTAAAGTACAATGTTTAATCTTCAATCAAGCACCCCCTTTTTGCAAGCATATCGGCTCTTTCATTACCTTCAATCTGTAAATGTGAAGGTATCCATGTGAAGGTAAGAACAACATCCCTCGCACAAGATTGAAGGTACTGAAACAACTTATTCACATAAACATTGCCCTGAGTACCCCCTCCCTTACTTATTAAATCTAAACCACTCAGAGAGTCGGATAGTAAAAGAACCCTCCTTCTCCCGTCACTCATTGCCTACTTGATTCCTTCCATAATCCCTATCAATTCAGCATTCATTATACAGATGCCATCATTTATTCTTAACATTTACTCTTTTTTTAGATACCACCAGATTTGCTGGAGGAACAGTTGGTACTACTTTTTGGATCTTGTCGAATATGTTTATATTCTCCAAAATCAAGCGGGTTCCATTTCAGACCATAGAGTGTGTATTGGGGTTGAATTGATCGTTCCCAATACCACTCTGGCATATGCATTCTCAATTTTCATTAACGCGTTAACCCAACTTTAGATCCATCAACATATACGCCCATGCCAGTCACATCTAGGATGAGCTCCCCATTTCGGTTTACTCACCCTTTTGATAACATTTTCGCGTTCGAAAAGCCTTACAACAACATTTTCTCGTATTCACACGTAAATTTAAATCAATCAAACAGTTGATTTCCTGATTCATACATTCTTGAGCTCGTTCACATGCTGTTTCAATGTTTGGACCTATACCCATTATAACAAAGTAATCTGGAAATTGCAGAACGACTTGGTCTGCCGAGAATAGAGCTCGTATACAGATTGAACAGTGTTGGTGAAATTTTACTCCCTTGCGGAAGTCCAATATCCACCTCCCCCTCCAATCTGTTAGCCCTTCCACACACAACTAATTTCCGTCCATTCATAAAATCATACACCCATTCACAAATTTTTCTAGGGAAACCCAATTTTAAAAGAATTTGATACAGTTTCCTTGGAACCACAAAGTCATACGCCCTTGCAATGTCCAAAAATACCGCCACAATTTTCTTATTTTCTTTTCGTACTAGCATGGCATTTCTGCCTTGTGCTTTATGACCTCTCTCTCTATTAAATTTATCCCATACATCCTTGGTTGTGGTCCTATGAGTCATTTGAGACACAAAGTCTCGCCAACTTTTCCTTTTTGCTCTACGGATAGCCTTTTTCAACTTGGCATTTGTTCGATTTAACCCGGCATTCTCTGCAAATGCAGCACTTCAACTAACGCAAGGCTATTCGCTTTCTTACATGTCAATACTGGATCTCTCTGTTCCACCACCCATTCACCTTTCTTTCCGTTGTGCCTACTTGCGTAGAACACTCCTCATTTACTCTCTCTCTATTTCATTTTCAAGTTGGTCGATATCATTCATTTCATTCGATGTGAGAATCTCATGCATTACAGTTTAACCCATTTCTTACCATTCATGTTAACCATGATGTGGTAAACAACATTCACCTCACCTATACATGCTTCGATCATATAATGATCACCACTCAAATTCATCTGTAACATTCAAAGTGACTTGGTCGGCCAGTCTGTTAGACATTAGAGTAATGTCTATTGCACTGTCTCTAGCCTAAACGTTCGCCATCCTTGATGGCCTTCGATCGTTCAGGATTATGAGATTGGAATCTAGAACGAGGTCAGCCAACAAGTTTCCACATGCATCATTACTTTCACACCCCCACATCCTTGAATGTGCATTCATATCACCCCCAACAATCACGTCACTTTTATCACTTACCTAATCAAATAATTTATTATAATCTCTCATGGGTTTACTCTGTCATTCACACATTTTATTGGAGTTACATACATGCTAACAAATAATAAGTTTCTATCAAGATTTCGAGTTTTGGCTGCAATGACCTCAATATATTCAAAGCAGAGAATTACCACTGGTATTAAAACCAGATTCTCCTGCGCCATAACTGCAACACCTCCGAAGCCATCGGCTCTCGGTCTGGATAGAAAATTGTATCCTTTTCTATTCAGACCTTGTTTCACTTATCAGTATCACATTCATACAGTTTTTGGCCAGATAGTTCCGCAACATATCTCTTTTGGCATTTATGCTTTGGACATTTATCTGGCCAAGAGTCACGCATACATTGCATCTTACCATTCACTCAGTTGTTCACCTTGATCCACTAATTATTCGTTTCCATTTCGAGCACGATGTCGAGCTCAGCTGGACTTAGGAAAGAATAGTTTCTGGTATTTGTCCTTCCTTCCATTGTTGTTGTTGTTTGTTTTTCCATCTTGTTGTAACAGGCTGCTTGTTGACTTTTATTTGTTATTTTGGTTGTTGGTATTTGTTCATGTCCATTAGGAATTATTTTCGAACATTTGGGACAAACCAGCACCCATTCAGATGTTTTTGGTATGGCCAAACTATTGACACGTGTGACATTGCATTGGACTCGGAAAGTATACTCTAACATCCAGCCTTAGAAAGCCAGCCTTTATTTTCATAGGCAATTCGGTAGTATTGAAAGTTAAAATATGTAACGGAGTGTCTTTAAGCTCGTCGTTGAATTTTCGCTTTATTCGTTCCACTTTAATCAATTTTTGTCCTTGGAGTTCCTTAGTGATTTCGTCTTCATTTACTGTCATTAAATCTCTACAGTAAATTACCTCTCGGCTCGTATTTGAGAAATTTGTGTTCTTCGACTTTAATTTGAATTCCAGCCAATTTGCTGATTTTCAAAAGTTTATTTGTCCCATCTGTGTATTTTCATCTTTTATGTTGGTTATCATTTCCTTTCAGCTTTGCCAATTCCCTTGCGTCGACGAGAGGCGCAAACCTGTTCATCATGTTAATCGGCTTCCGCCCACAGGCAGCTGCCCGTCACGAAGTACAGCTACTTTTGTTATTTGCTGTGTTCGACTTTTTGTGTTATAAATTTTATTAGATTTCCAAATGTATTGGAAATAACTCATCATCAGCAAATTATTCCAGTGACTTGATTCCACACAAAGATATTCTAGAGAATCGGTTCAGAATAAGAAGTGACATCGGGCCACCCGATTTGAACTCCCTCTTCAACATAATCGACTTCAAAAGAGCACTTAAAATAGGTAAGAGTAAATCGCCCGGAGAAAATCTCGTCACCAATAATATGCTGAATAACCTATCCATTCCCAGCAAAGATCATCTACTAAATATTTTAAATAAAATCTGGACCACCCACTCTTACCCGTCGCAATGGAAAAAAGCTATAGTCATAGCAATCCCCAAGAAACCTCAAGCGAGAGTTGCCACGGAGTTCCGCCCAATATCGCTTTTAAACAATGACTGTAAATTAATGGAGCGTATGGTTAACGTAAGATTAACGTGTTACTTGGAAACAACTCATCATTTCGTACAGGAGAATGGAGTTACAACTGATTCATGTATGGCAGTCACTTTATTTCTGGTCGCAATCGATTCCATTAGACATATATTTCATCGGTCTAAAGTAAGGTTTGTATTATATGAAGACGACATAACTATATTTTACGGCGGACAAGATATATCAAAGCACAAAGAAGAAATTTCCCGAAAAACCGGCAAACTTCAACTTTGGTGTGAAGAAACCGGGTTCTCGTTTGCACCAACTAAAACTAAGCTAATGCACTTCTGCAGGAAGCGAAGATGTATCCCACCACAAATCATCCTCCGACGGTTAAAAAATACAGAATAGAGCCGGATTCGCTTTTATAAACACGTCAACACCTCCAATATAAAAACGAACCTCAAACGATTGGAGCTCATTAAGTTTGGAGGCAGCCGCGCTAAGTGAAGCGGTGAAACTCGCAGTTGACCATCCTCTCGAAATACAGGCAATATGCACAGACTCTTTGGCAATACTCGAGGGTCTGGTATCCAAAAGAAATCGAAATCCCCTACTCCGTGAAACACGAGAGATGATTCTCAACGCTTCGAAAAGGATCGTTTTGATCTGGATTCCTGGCCACGTGGCAATACCCGGAAACGAAGAAGCCGATTTTGAAGCGAAATCCGCAGCCCAAGCAAATAACATCGATATAGAATACACAACGATGGAAGACTTAGTAAAAGAAGCATTAATAAACATTTGGGAATGGTAACTGGTTGACGATGCATCCACAAAACCAGCTGGCAGCAATTAAAGATCGACCTGTTGCGTGGAAATCTTCGGACTTAGAGTCAAGACGAGACAGCAGTGTTATTTGCCGGCTACGTATAGGGCACACCAACGTCACGCACATCCACCACATTCTCAAAACGGAAGTACCCAGATGCAATCTATGCAATGCACAGCTAACAGTGAAACATTTCTTGATCGATTGCCCACGTTTTGCCAACCAAAGGCGAAAACAGAGAATTCCCAATTCGATTAATCTGTATCTATTTTTTTTTTATTTATTTATTAAGGCTTAACTCCAATAATATGGAGACATCTTGCCCATTTTTCAATATTAGAAATAATTATTTTACAATGTTATTAAATTTGTTATATAATTTTTGATAAACTATTTAAAACTATTCAATAATATTATCCCAATTTATTTAATTTTTATACATTTATTCCACTTTTTCTCACAAACTCATATATCTGTTTAAATCCACCTACTTTCATAACACCAGTCAAACGATTTGTATTACTAAGATCGAACCCTGCTCTACATTGTTGAAATTTGTTGCAGTGCAACACAAGTGTTCAACAAACACTCTTTCCAATTACCATGATTCATTCGTATTCTTTCAATCGTTCGTACCATTCTTGTATCACCCTTGAGTACCTTATAAAAAGGTGTTCTCAAAGGGACACTACACAACTCACTATACTTCTTTCCTTTCATTAAACTTAAATTTTGAAATTCATTCATCCATTTATTCCATACATTCACCTGCAACACTCGAAGTATATCTCTCACATCTTTTTTGTCAAACATTTTCACTGTATCACTCACACTTCCCCGTTTAGCAAGCAAATCGGCCCTTTCATTACCTTCAATCTGCCTATGGGAGGGTATCCACTGGATGATAACCTCGCAATGACAGGATCGAACACATTCATAAATCATATTCACATATGCATTTCCCTCGCGACCGCCATTGATTAACATTCGCATTCCACTCTGAGAATCAGAAACTATTGCTATTTTCTTCTTCTCATGTATGGCCAACTTAATTCCTTCTAATATACCTAACAGTTCAGCATTCATTATACAGATGCTGTCATCAACTCGAAAACATTTTTGAAGATTCATATCTGGCACATATACTCCAACACCTACTTTGTTTCGTACGGTAAGATTATTATAGGTAAGATTTTCGGCCCAGTTCTATCTATACTCAAAAATAAATTAATATTTTCGAGTATTATACTAGATCTATAAGTTAATTTATAAAATCTCCCTGTTTGTAATCTTCCCATCATTTCATTCAAAAATACATTATTCCTAACACACATTCTAACAGTTTCTCTCATTGTGATCCATTCTCTCTTATGATTGAGAGGTGAATCACCCATTTCAGACCACAGAGTGTGTATTGGGGTTGAATTTATCGCACCCAATACCACTTTGGCACATGCATTCTCAACTTTCATTATCTGGCTAAAGGCCGCTTTCGATCCGTTTCCAAACACACTTATGCCATATGCAATTTTGGAGGGTACTAATTCCTTTCGTATCATGTCAGTTACGCTCGGGTGTGCACCCCATTTAGGTTTGCTCACCCGTTTGATCACATTCAAACGATTCATACAATTTTCAGCCAAATATTTCATATGTCTTCCAAAATTTAGTCGTCTAATACCGGGTTCGAATCCGATTCGAGGCAGGATGCAAAATGGGTTTTTCACCTTCGATCGTTTGGGCGGTGCGATCGATGGTGAAAAATAAACATAATCTGGATCCTCTGTCGTGTTTAGAATCCTTGGGCCGACCCATCTTCCATGTCAGTACTATAGGACTGACATGGAGCTATGCAATGCGCAGATGGCTCTACGGAAAGACTCGGACCTATAGCCGTATAGAGTGGTATCACAACGGATCAAATTTGGTCTAAGTGTGCGATAGCAGCCACATCAACTTAACTTTTTTTTTTATCTATCCATATTCCCAAATACTTGTATACATTTACCTGATCAATACGATTCTCATTTATTCGAATATCAATTTCTCTATTCATTCTAAAACCCATGCATGCACATTTATTCGTATTCACTTTTAAATTTAATCTTTCCAAACATTCAATCACCCAGTTAACTTTAGTTTGAGCATTACTGATCGCTTGCTCGATACTGCGTCCCTTACCAATGATAACCAAATCATCTGCAAATTGTAATACCATTTGGTTTCTGGTGTTATCGGTGTGCAATTTAGAGGTATATAGGTTGAAAAGAGCTGGCGATATTTTGCTACCTTGTGGAAGCCCAATACTAATCGAACCCTCTAATCTATATTCACTGCCATTCAAAATAATTTTCCTGTCACTCATAAAATCTTTTATCCAATCGCATACACTACGCGGGGTTCCCATTTTCAACAGGGTTAAATATAATTTAAAAGGAACTACATAGTCATATGCACGCTTAACATCTAAAAATACCACTACTACTTACAAATGGTCTTTCTTCACTTCCCAAACCAACTTCTCACAACACTCAATTGCAGAATGGTCCTTACGAAAACCATAGGTTGTAGATGGCAACAATTTATTTTCCGTAACAAAAACTTCCAATCTTTCTTTCAATATCCCATTCACTATTTTCACCAAAACATTCAGCATACATATTCCGCGATAATTGGTTGCAAGGTTTCTGTCTTTATCTGCCTTCGGAATTGGGACCACTCTGCTTTCCTTCCATTCATGCGGTAGTTTTTTAACCATCCATACTTTATTTAGCACCCTCAACAAATTAATTTTTGATTTTTCGTTTAATCCCTGAATCATTTTATAACTAACCCTATTGGTTCCTGGAGTAGTAGATTTGGCAGAATCTAGCACTGTAATGAACTCATCCCATTCAAACAAATCATTCATCTTACAGTCTCTTACAATTACTCTCTCATTTAGACTTTGTTCTTCCAAATCATTGTGCACATCCAATATCATTTTTAAAAACTCTTCTCCTTTATCGCGATTTTCAGTCACAATGTTTTGGTTTAACACATTTTTACCTCTAACTCTATTAAACATATTCCATACATTCTTAGTGGTGGTATTATGTGTCATATAAGACACATATTCCCGCCAGCTTTTCCGTTTCGCTTTCCGGATAGCTTTTTTTAATCTCCCATTAATTCTACCATACACGATTCTATTATCCGTACACATATTTCTGTTGAATTCACGTAAAGCTATTCGTTTCTTTTCATACCAATAAGCTATCTCGTTATTCCACCATCCATTTATTCGTATTTCTTTCATATCAACGGTTTTTAAACATTCCTCATTCACACGAATTATTTCTGTATTAAGTTGGTCCGCATTCAGATCATTTACACCGAGAATTTCATTCATTTCTTCCACCCATTTATTTTGATTCATAATTTCACGCTGCTTTTCATATACTCGATTATCACCCATGATCAATTTGATCATGGAGTGATCCGCTCCCAAATTCTCTTCCTCTACGTCCCAAGTAATTTGATTAGCCAGTCCAATAGATATCAATGATAAATCTATTGCACTTGCTCATTCACCCACATTCGCTATTTTTGTTGGTCTTCCATCATTCAGGATCACTAAATCCGAATCTTGAATAATATCAGCCAACAAATTACCTCTTGTACAGTTGTTTATACAACCCCACATTCGAGCATGTGCATTCATATCACCACATGTAATTAAATTATTTTTGTCATTCACCCATTCAAATAATTTTTTGACGTTATCAATGGCTCTTTTTTCGTTCATCACCATTCTGTACATACACACTTATAAGTAATCTGTATCTATACCAAAGGCGAAAATGGCTTAGTGGTCGATCGCTTATAAATAAACAAATAAATATAAAAAAATATGTCGAAATAGCTCAGTTGGGAGAGCGTTAGACTGAAGATCTAAAGGTCCCCGGTTCAATCCCGGGTTTCGGCAATTTATTACATTTTTTATTAATCACAATAACTTTACAATTTGTTGCATTAGAAAATCGACTTAGTCGTCCAACAATGACTTAGATTCTGTCTAACAACCTTATGAAATATCTACTTGATATGGGATCAGTGCAAAAACAGTTTTGTACTGATCTCAACAAAATTGGTTTCATCGGTTAATGTTTGTGATGGGCCTTATATGTTAACGTTAACTTAGCCCAAACCCAAATAAATTTCTAATAAAGCGATTTATATTGAAAATTTATTCGCAATTCAAAGTGGGCCCACATTGGACATCTCATCGATCTCAGATTGCTTTTACATTTTCTAGCTATCACTCTTGTGTATGATGTCTCTTTTGCGGTTGACAACGACGAGAATCGGCATTGAAAAAATTTTAAAGTTAATTTTTGGATACCATATTATCTGCAAGATCAGTTTTTCAAATATCGACAACCGTCATTTTCAATACTTTCCAAAATTACAATTTTCATTGGGCTTTTGCAATATCCGGGTGTTATCACCAATTGCCAATTTTTTTTACGGTTTTTACAGGCCCGTACCGTGTCAACAATCTGACTCCATCGGTTTCGATCTCGAGCCAGCTCTTCAACCAGAAGCAGAAGATACCAGATCTCTCTCTATACGCCGTGGAGCCATCGTCGCCGACAGCGATCTCTTCGCCTACCGAAAGGCGGTTCTCCCTTAAAAGTTTGCTGGATCATTCGGTTCGGATCCGCACGCAGAACGTGACCGAGCTAGCATACTCGCTGTCCTTTTATTTCAATCACGAGATCAGGATCTCGTGGTTGAAACGAACTCGGTATGTGTCATAAACGTCGCGTTTTGGGCCTTAAATCACACGCATGATTCTTCTCTCGAATGTTAAAAGCTATATCTTTCGTACTCATCCGTCAAGGTCCAACTCTCACATTCATACATGACAACGGGTCTGATCAACACTCTGTACAGTTTCCGCTTATCCGCATTGGCAAGATATTTTGAATTCCGCAGTGGACGTAGAGGAAATAAAGCCCATAATTGCCTATATAGACGTCAAATCAATCAATTGTGCAGTGGTTGTATTACACATTCTACACAGCAGTAGTCTAGTCAAAATAGAAGCGGGTCAGAACTAAGCCCGAGGACACAATAAAATATTTTTTATGCTCGATATTGAAATCTCAACCGATGTCAGCAGAAACGATAGTTAAATCAGGAAAGAGATAGCACTATACAACGAGTGAATTAACATAATGACAAGACAGCGAGTCATGGAAACCAGTCGACTGTCGCGAGTAGATTGAATAGATTGAGAATCCCACTGATTTGTATATAACCAGTGATAAATCTCCGTATATAGTGAAGTGAAGACTAGTGTCGTAGCGCCCACCAGTGGCAAGCGGCTAATTTTTCACAATGTATTGTGTGAAATAAAGAGCTGATAAGTTGACTACACTTCAGTCGTTTCAATTGAGATCAACGTCTGAAGAGTCAATAATCTGGATACGAATAGCAAGAGTCGTAACAATATTGCAGTTGCTCAGCAATGCAATCGACTTGTTTTCGATCTAATATCGGACAGTTCGTTACTGTGTTGGTTTCAAACAGATTTGTTCATGAGGTGGATAAATTTGTTTAATTTGAGGTCGTAAGCGATCACAAAGGGCTTTTCGAAAAATGTTCTAGTTCTACCATTTGATTTGTGTATTGACAAATGTCCAATTATTTGAATTAAAACTTAGCTGAGTGATCATAAAGATAAGATACTTTCTTGAATTCGGTATTCAGCATTCTTAATTGGTTGCGTGTACGTTGAAAGTCACTTCATATGTACTGAACAGAAATATTTGTTTACGGTCCAGACAAATTAGAAGTATAGAAGTCATTAAGTGGTATGTAGAAATGATGTATCTTCAAGTATCTTCTATCTTGTGTGAATGAGCTTATCTTCCCAGCGATACCATCACCAACAAATAAAAGTTCTGGGTAAAATATATATATATATATATATATATATATATATATATATATATCACAAATACTAATACATCATTTCTACCAATACACTGTCCTGAGTTCATCTGGCGTTCAGAGCAACTCAAATAAATCGCAAATTTAGCTCACCGCCACACGCAATCAATAAAATCGATATTTCGAGTTAACTTCTTGTAATTCACTAGTACTGTCGCTCCACGACTATTCGTATATAAACGAATAGCACAGTATGAACATCAAGTCCGGTAGCATGTGTATGATAAGATGGATTTGATCACGCAGTCTTTTAATGACGTCAACATCAGATCGAAACCGGCCTAGTGGACTACATTTTCAAGATAGATACACAAGCAACAACTCCCCCGAAGTGTTTGTTAATTTAACGCACATTTAAAATTTACAGTAAGCTTGCACGCTTCATAATCCCTCTCTTCGTCATAATAAATCTAGCTCTTATACACGTTACAGATTTTGTCATTTAATAAAGTTTTGTTGTTTCCAAACTTCAGGCACCCAACAAGATTGTTAGGAGGAAGGGTTTTCGGAATGAGTTCTCAATTTTGGTGTACCCACCAGTTTGATTACATTTTATCTATGTTCTTACAGTTATTGGCTAATTTTTTCAAGCTCACCTTTAAATTCTGTCTTTACTTCTTTCTTTACGATCCCTGATATCTAGAGTTTCACATTCAATACTTTCAACATAGACTCAATTAAGTAGTTACCTGAGCACGATTGATGTTTTAAGCTTATGTATTCAGATTGAGAAGAGTTGATAAAATTTTACTCTCTTAGAGAAGTCTAAAGTTAACCATTTCTTCCATTTACTAGTTAATTTTCCTGGCTCCACATAATCGTTTGCAGATTGGTTTGGTGGGAAATCCAAAGTGCGGTTTCTGGCAATAATCGTTATCAAGTGTGCTATTCCTCTATTGGAAATCGGAACCACTTCTGATATTTCATCTACTTTACACAAATTTGAACCATACCCGTTGGCCATACATAAGGGCACAGAAGCATATCAAACATTTTAAGATCCTTAAAGCACTGTATGTCGCATCTATAGCAGACATCAAACGTTTATCAGGAATGTAAAATTTATTATAAAGCAGAACACGAACGGACTGGGACGGATATACGTATTTTTTCACAAGCAGACAAGTAAGATAATCGATATTCAATATCACATCTACGACTCTCTGTTGTAGTGCAGATCTCTTGCACAGACTTATCCTCCATATAGGCTGCCATGGTTCAACGCAATATGTCATGACTGATGAAATATTGACGAGATGAAATTCATGACGAGATGTCTATATATGGAGACGGTGTGGACAAATATTAATTTTTATAGACGCCAGAATGTACCTTGTGATTGTGATTCCACCCGGTGACACTATTATTACCGACCGGTAGACATAGTCGTAGACTGTCTAGCAGATTATATTGTTCCATATGCTCCATTTATTGGACATCTATTCAAAAATAATGCATGACTACTACAGACTCCATGTTGCATTTTTTGCCATTAATTATTTGGATGAGGTTAGAAATAATTGAATGGTACGACTCGCTCGCAAGTATGCTAATGCGTCGTTTAATGCAAGAAACTGTCGTTTCTTTTATAAACTTCAATCAGGTTTAGAACCCGTAAACTCAAATATTTACTGTAGAATGAAGTATCCGGAATGTTTGGAGTCAAATCTCAGGTTCTAGACGGCCAATTGACGTCACTATTGTGACTGATAATCTGAATTTTTTAAATAGGGCAGTGATGCCGTCTTGTGCTCTATGGCCTTTTGAAACAATTCCACTCCAAATAATCATACGGTTTAGGGGTATTGGCTTCTAGAACTGTAATCTGGAATCATATCTATAAACCAGATGGCATAGCTTAGGTCTTCAGTATGGCGGGGAAATACTCATTTTCTTCTGAAGAGTTTAAATATGTTCGAACGTTGGAATTTCTTTCACTTCCTAGTCTGTAAATTACGCCGTTTATGTTTCCAGCACTATTTTACATGGTTATTACTTATCACGAAACACAGATGGCACTGACTCAGATCATAACCATCCTGATCCTGCCCGTCTTAAAACAATTTAAAATAGGAAAATGGGAATAAATAGATAAAAAATCGAAGTCAGTTGAGTCAAGTTTTGCAACGCCACAGCCCTAGTTGGACGAGTATCGTAACTACATATTTATATGTCTTGAATTGTGATGTAATAACATTCAAAATGTTGTCTTAGAATCTTCATTCTTTTTCAAGTGGTTGTTTACGTATATACGAGAACACATCGATAATTCATCTCATGATTTCATCACGTTTCAAACGAACTTTTTTATACATTCCTATTGGGGATTCCTATAAAGTACGTGCGGTTTGAGAATCAATTTCTAATTGGAACTCTACTTGAAGCGATTAGATATAAGTACTTATATGCACTTAAGTTGATGAGTCATGTTCATGAAAAGGTTCGCTAGAAAATTATGACCATGGTCGAGTGTTATATAATCCCCACTTATCGCCGCTACACCCAAAACGAGACGAATGTGTGTATTTGTTTTGAGCAACTTGCGTATACATCTTTCTATTATATAAGGTGATTTGCTGATTCCTTTCGCATCTCTTCAGCTTCACAATCGAAATATTTGTTTGTATTAAATGAATCGAGTTTGGTGCGCAAAAATTTTTGCTATTTTTTTGAATAAAATTCTAGAAAAACCAGATTTTAAATTTTATGGATTTTAGAGCTGAGCGATTCGTGAAACTATTTCTTAAACCTTTAGGAATGTAACGTCTCTATCCATCTCCCTCTCTATTTATAAGCTAATTAATGTATAAAACCATGAATATTATAAGACTATTAAAAATTATTATTATTTTTTTTTTTTGGTTGGGTTTTTGGGTTGAATGATTGTTCCAATGTCAATGAAACGTTTTGTGTGTATACTGTCCGCGTTTGTACCAACTATATAACGCTTCTCGATTATAATATACAGGTCAGTAGTGTACAGTACACCTTACGAATTTTATATACATCTCAAAATTATGACATAATTCCAAAAAATGCAGAGATTTAAAAATTATATTTTTGGTGCGTGACTCATTTTCGATATACATACACGTTAAGGCTACCGTGGAATGAAATCATCGCAACGCGCGGTTTCAAATCAAAAAGCGCATTTACTTTGCTCTTATCTTAATTTTATGATAATTGACATCGTGTCAACACCGGTATATATTTTCTTAATTCATTTAATTATCATCTGATATGATGTATTGCGCTATATACAGTTTTATGGAGTCTGGTTGTATGTGGTTTTTTGTGTGTCTTGACTTTTCCGGAAAATACAAAGCAGTTGTGATTTTGATTGCTTATTGGGATTTTCTCATGACGTTAAGTGATGCTGTTTCTTTCCAAGTACTATGAAACATCTAACCAAGGACAGCGAGTTCTGTGTACTGACCCAAACCAAATGATGCAGAGATGTTTGAAGGGAGAGTGACGATTATTGATATGGTATCAGCCAACAATAGTTTCACCAAAGAACGAATCCTATGGGCACTTGAAGAGTTCAAACCCTATAAATCGGCTGGTCCTAACCGAATTATTACCGCGGAGATTCAGAACAACTCCAGGATTATGATCCCCTGGCTGGTAGTAATCATCAAAGTGTGTTTAAAACTAGTCTGTATTCCGCGGGGGTGGACGGAAGTCAGAGTGATCTTTATTCCGAAAGCGGGTAAATGCTCACAGGGCCACTCAAAAAAGACCCATAACTCTATCATTCTTTCTATTGAAAACCTTGGAGAGGCTGATGAATATCTATATACGCTCAAAAATAAAACCTAGTGACTGGGCTCAGACTCAGCACGCTTACTGTAAAGGGAAATCTGTCGACACAGCTCTGCATGCCCTGGGCTTTACATTGTGCCTTTAACAATGTAAAGACGAAGGCAGTTCTGTAAGTGAATTAATAAATCACATGCTTGGGTGCAAGATGGTTAACTCGGAGCTGGGGGAATCCACCATAAGGAGGCGGGTGACTAAGGGAAACCCACAGGGAGGTGTCCTATCTGCTCTCCTCTGGAATATAGCAATCAATGGGTTGCTGTTAGAGCTGGAGAGAGAGAGAGAGAGGATCGGAGTGACTGCTTATGCTTATGATGCAGCTATACCTGTCTCTGAGAAATATTTAAGCACGGTGATGGAGCTAATTCAAAATGCCCTCCTAATCACTACGAGTTGGGCCATCAAATGTGAACTGGTAATTAACTCGTCCAAAACTGAACTGGAACTACTCACTAGGAAATATATAATTCCGGTAGTACATCCAGCTCTCTTAAATGGCAGGAGGCTAGCTTTTACGGACAAGGCAAGATTTCTAGGCGTAATCTTGGACAGTAAGCTAAGTTGGAAGCCTAACATTTTGGAAAGAATAAACAAGGCCAATATAGCCATGTACTCGTCCAGGAATGCCATCGGATAGAGATGAGGTCTGAAGCCGACTCTGATACACTGGCTATTCACTTCCGTAGTAGAACCTGTACTTATGTATGGGGAGAGCGTGTGGTGGCCATCTCTTGATAAAGCAACGTACATACAAAGGATTGAGAAAGTGTAAGGAACGGCATGAATGCTTATAAGCGGGGCGCTGAGTACAACACCCACACGTGCCTTTCAGGTCATGTTTCACCTTCTCCCCGTGGACATTTATGGTGAGCAGATGGTGGTGATTACGGCCACTCGACTTTCAGCCATATCTCAGTGGAAATGTGTTCAGACAGAACACTCAACGATAGTCAGATCGCTGAGGAAAGAACTGGCGAATCTAGACTCTGTTACACCGACTTTGCTTCAAGAAAAGGTTCTGAACTACCTGCCCCTCTCAAGGCAATCTTGGAGGAGCGGGTCGACAGCGGTAACGGAAGCATTGCAGTTCTTTACGGAAGGATCCAAGCTACACGGTAAAGTAGGAGCTGAAGTCCTCTGTGATAAACAAGAGTTAGATCTAGCAGTTCATCTCCCTGATCACTGCAGCGTGTACCAGGCAGACGTGATAGCGATTGAGGACGCCTTGAACTGGTTGAGACATAATCCTCGACTGATATTGCAATTTATGTGGACAGTCAGGCGGCAATCAAGTCGCTGAACTCTGTTTCTCTAACGTCTAGGAAACTGCTGGGTGGACGAACTAGCGAGGCATAGTACAACTCTGCAACTGCTGCCGGAAAGAGCAAAGTTGGGGAGACCCATTAAGGCACTTAAGACTATACTTATAAAGAAGGAGGTAGCCTCAGCGGACGATAGGTGAATGAACACCCTCTCATGTAGAGTTGCAAGGCCAGTCTGGCCAAAGCTGGACTTGAAACGGTCAAAGACACTTATCTTCCTACGAAGACGAGAACATAAAACGATCGTGCGGGGATAATCAGAGGACACTGCCTTCTTGGAGAACATGCGAGGAGACTAGGTCTAGAAGTTAATGACTTTTGCAGAAGCTGTATGGATGAGGAGGAGGAATAAACGGTAGTCCACCTTCTTTGCTCATGTTCGGCTTTGGCCCACAAAAGACATGGATATTTGGGTAAGTTCTTAAAACTCTAAGGTGCAAGATTTTTCACGTTACACAAGTAGCTCAATAATTTTGAAGAAAGAATCGCTTGAGGCGTTGTAGTGAAAACAAGATGCGGCGTAAGCTTGAACTTCCTAACGTTAGCTTACTGTTAGATGAGGTGAAAATGAGTTTAGAGATAGTCTCGGTCGTCTTAGATCCTTTCATACTAATAAGGTTCTTAAACTGAACTCTCTCTACTAATGGTTTTATGCGAAAGATGCGGCTTTAGCACCTGGCTAATATCATCTTCCCAACCATATGAGAAAAACATGTCTCATATTATCCTCGGCAACGCATTAAACAATAATGTAAATTAGAAAATTGAAGTGATCTGGGGAAGTGAGAGAGAAATGGATGAAATGGATTACTCCGAATTTCATTCAAGGTACATACTAAATTATGTCAAAAACTGTATTAAGGAGAGAACTGAAAAGTGTCCGATGACCATCCCTTTTACGTGTTATGGAAGATGTATTTTAAGAAATAACCGACAGGGACATCTTAAGATTTAAGACCACCTATAAAAATACAACAGCCTGATGACTTGAAAGACAAGCTATCGGAGGCTTTGAAGAAAGCCGGGATTGTTGTCCATCCTCAAACCAAGTTCCTGGAAAAGTCTGAAGCGTCATAACATACTTCAGTCTAGGGTACTTCAGAATACCCAGCAAAAATGCAGGAGTATCTTAAAAAGAGTATGGGAATAATGAAAAGCGTCTGAATACTAATAAGAAATGTCAAATCGAGAAACTGATGACTCATCTTTGTTAAAATAGAGAAGTTATTCGTGATTGCGATTTTGGGATAATGTTACCTTGACTTGAAATTATCTTCAGGAAGTCTAAAACTTCTTTCATTTTTAAAACAAGTGGAATGCAGTAAATATAATTTCCATATCGCAGGACCTCTTATTACCTCTTATAGAAGTTTATAATCCTTTCTAATAAAATCGCAGGATCATGCAAATAGATCTGGAAGTGATTTGTGGGTGAACGAAAATCGCAAGATGAGTTTTCTATCCCTTCTGTGACCATTAATGACGTATTATAACCACTCCAAAGAGACAGAAGTTTAAGATATCAGTTTATGAGATCACCATTCCATTGTTCGGTAAATATGCCTGAATTTTGAAATAGATGAGTTTTTATAAATCTGAGATGGTCCTTTTCTCTAGAAAATATAAAATTTCTGAGATTCACTTTTCCGTTCTAGAGCGTGTTAACATGATCTTTTCAGATGAACCGAAATATTTGAGTTTTTTTTGTTTGTTTTTCATCTCTACAATTTGTTTCGGGCTCGAGGCACTTTCAACTCTTTCGCGGTTCGCTTATTTACGTCTTTACCTTACGCCATTACAGCCAAATCGAGGACTTACGGCTATAGGTCCGATTTACGTAGAACCATCTGCACATTGCATAGCTCCATGCCAGCCTATATTACTGACATGGAAGATGGGTTGGCCATCTATGACCCCCAACAGGGGGTCATAGATGTGTTTATTAACACCACCGATCGTAATCGTATGGTTACCTTTACCATTCTGCCCCTGTCGGGATTCGAACCCGGTACATCCCGCTCCAACTGCCGCAGCTGTAACCACCGCGCTACCTTGGCGGTATATCTGAGTCTCATATCTTGAACTAACTAGAAAACCTTATACGTTAAAGCCTCGATATACTGCTCTGTATTCATATTAGATAGAGTTTGAAACTCAAGACAGAGTAACCAACCGGAAGTTTATGATTAAGGTTATAATCTTCTTGTGCATGAATGAAGCATTAAGAAACCCACCTAATCAAACTCTGGAGGTAAGTTTTCATCTCGCTCTCTTACATATTCTAGTTTAATAAATGACTTTGAGCTCCTCACTTTCTTATGTCAAAGGTACTTAGAATTGTGTTGAATTTATATCGTGGTTGCCAGTGTATTGTAGGATTTGAAATAGCAGACGAACGTACTTGTCAGGCGATAACATGGCGTTTCTTACCTAGCGCACAGTAAATATTAATATGCGTCTCTCATCAGGTATGGTCTTGTTTCAGGAAGAAACTACGAAATCTGTGAATGATAGACGATTGGAAACGAGAGATAATTAGAACGTGTGTAACAATTTTAGACAAATTTGGACAAAATTAGATAAGTTAGTCAAGACAACTGATGTTAGATAAGTGCGAGATAAACTGCTCATAAAAACACATGCGAGCAAACCTTGCATTACCTTACATGACAACTGTCGTAGAGTAGGCTGGAAAGAAATAATCCGGCTCTTTAGGATACCCATGTCTAACCTTAGTTTCATGTTGGTTGATGTCACAACATTCCATCGTGATGTCCTAAGATTGTTAGTTTTTTCCATCACTCAAGCTCGATTGGCTCATGGTGACATCCCCTCACAGGCATTTCCATTTGTTCTACGAATGAATCCAAAAAATATATGGTATCCTCAAGATCGTCAGTTGAAGGGGGTCCTGTTGGTGCTGTATACCTTCTGATCTAAAGATAAAGTGGCAGCTGACCCATAACTATTTCAAGAGCTGCAGTAGGTGTAGTATGCAAGGCGCCCACAATGCCCAGACAGATAAGCCTTTAAAGGTGACTTAGAGGTTTTCTTCCCGCAGCACTCTAGGCCTCCACCCAAAACGTACCAGTACATGCGTTTGGGATTCAGGCCCCATGACCAGATTTCCAGATACTTAGCATATCATATATTGTAACCGTATATTTACCAACCGGTATTATCGCATCGCGATGTCATAGGCATAACCCGGACAGTAGAATCCGTTGTCGTTTAATTGAGCTCTATGAGGCCTGGTAAATCACTTTCGATCCACGTACTTACATTTAGTGGTTTTTTCATTATTTGATCTGCGCATGATACGGCTAAATTTACACTGTGCTACAGTAAGCCTTTGCATTTAGCCGATAAGTGATCTTCGATATCGGGTCCTTAGAAATAGAGTTATTAAGCTTCTCATATTGTAGATTGCCTCTTAAAGTAAACTGTCTCGTTTGTGTCTTCTCTATGTGACCAGCCCGGTATTGTCTTTGCTTCTATCATTTCAATGAATTTTATTGGATACGTAGGCCAACGGAAGGAGAACTACTTTCACGAAAATGATGTTCAGACCTTAAAAACCAATATCAGTCATGTATACTAACAGTTGAATAGTAGATGGCCTTGACATTAGACCTTGAAGGATGAGTACGAGAAATGACTTCTACCATTCGAGAGAAGAATCATGCGTGTAGTATATAGCCCAAAACGAGACGTTGATGGTACATATACCGAGATCAGGATCAATCACGAGATCAGGAATTTAATGCAAATTCCTGACATCGTGCATGACAAAGAGTTATCCTGGGTTTTTCATTCGAAATCTAAAACGATGTCAGTTTAGAAAAACCAAGGTCGAATTACTGATCTGTGGTAATTATCTTGAATTAAGAATCCCTGGATACGTTGCCAAAACCGGCTTTGCCTTGTTTTTCCTTACCTTAACTTGATGCTAACTGAGGCAGAAAGAGTGTAGAAATACACTCGACCGACTTAGATCCTTTCACGCTGATCGGATTCTGGAGCTGAGGACTCTCTTCTACTGGTTTTATGAGAAAGGTGGCTATATCATCTTACCTATACTATATGAAGAAAACATACCGCCTATACTATATGAAGAAAACATACGAAAATTAAAAAATTGGAGTGATCTGGGGAAGTAAGAGAGAAATGAATGGAGTAAACTACTCCATGATTTCATTCTTACAAACCTATGTACAAAATTGTATAAATGATTAATATACAGTACTGCGGGAAAGTGACTTACGACCATTCCTTTTATATCTTATGAAAGTAATGTATTTAGGAATAACTAGCAGGGTCACTTTCAGGTTTAAAACTACCTATATCAATCCAAAAGCCTGATGACTTGGTAGACAAGCTATCGAAGACTTTCTAGAAAACTAGAATTGTTGGGTTCTAATCGTCGATCGAGTAATCTGTCGACTTTTCAGCAAACATATTGAAAATGTATAACAGCACATATACTGCTTTCCACTCTGATATAGGTCCTAATAAGAAATTTTTTGAGTATAAGGAATATTTGATGGCCACCTATCTGTAAATATAGATGGCGTGGGTGGATAATTTACTTGGTAGTTGAATAGACCAAAATCTAAAGGCGTGATAATTGTTTTGGTTGGTTCTTACGCTAAATTTGTAAGTAAAGACCGCAAGGTAAGTCTTCTCTTCCTTCTGTAAATTTTAATGAAGATTATAACCAGATGGAGAAGGGTCTACGATTTAATCTTATGTGAATAATACTTTCAACGTCATATAAATTGTTTTTTATATATATAAATATTTTATACTGTGCAATCCGTTTTAGGGCTCAAGGCTCTTCTAGATCTTTCGCGGTTCGCTAATTTACGTCCTATTATATACTTTACGTCTTAATGGCCAAATCGAGGACGTACGGCTATAGGTTCAATTTTCGTAAAACCATCTGCGCATTGCATAGCTCCATGCCAGCCTATATAGTACTGACATGGAAGATGGGTCGGCCCATGAGTCCTGCACTCCAATAGAAGGTCATAAATGTGTTCATTAACACCATCGATGGTAATCAGATATGGTGAAAAATCCCTTTTACATCCTGCCTCTATCGGGATTTGAACCCGGTACCATCCGCTCCAACTGTCACAGTTTTAACCACTGAGCCACCTGGGTGGTTCTATAAATTGTTGTTGATTAAACAGAATTTTATATCAAAAAGTGATGATCCTTTTCCTTAGAAATAATAAACTTCCTCAGATCGACTTTCGAGTCCAAAGAGTGTTAGGCTTGATCTTTTCAGATAAAGTAAAATACCAGGTCCTTAGCTTGGACAGGGAGCTAAGTTGAAAACAAAAGGTAATAGAAAGAAACCTGCTCTATTCTTGTTAGAAATAGGTTGAAACTCTGCATTATACATTGGCTCTATTCTTTCATCATTCAAATCATTGTTTGGTACGGGAAAGGTGTCTGCTTCAGACAGAATGCCCAATCTCAAGTCTATGATTAACATTTTGCAATTTTTAATATTCTAAAGCTCGTTTAGATTTACATTTTTATAAACGGGATGTCAGATTAGTTAAACATCGATTTGCCACGGTGCTTCAGTGTGGCAGGATATGAATTTACTCCTCACATGCCTTCTCCTACCAAGTACAGTAAACATCGATATGTGACTCGTCTCATGTACATATGTTCATGTTTCAGGAGGAAGCTAGGAGATCTGTGAATGATTGACCACCAGGAACGATCGTGTCTTTAACTAGACAATTATGTCCAAAAACTAGATAGAGCAAAATCTACAAAAGAAAAGTACAGTCGTGACACATTAGAAAAGTACAGTCGTGAGAGTTGTTCCAGTACGCTGCCCATATTGATACACATGCGGACAAACTTAGCGTTTCTTTACATGATTACTGTCGTAAAGTAAACTGGATAGATTGTTGTGTACTTCTAACAATTGTCGTGCAGCAGAATGAAATATCGAAGAGCATTTATGACTCTTTAGAATATCAATCTCTAACCTAAATCACACACTTGTTATATATTTCAATACCTGAATTTGGTTCATAATGTATGGCCGTCACGATGGAACAACATTTCATGGCTGCAATCAAAAATTTCCCTTCAAAAAATTTAACAATTACTTAAACTCGATAACTAACTGAATTTAGTTCGGAGATGTCGCGTGATTCGTAGTACGGACTTTTTGATACTTTGTTTTCATCACTCAGGTTGATCTGGGATCTTTGTAAATTTATTGTTCCAGAGAAGGTTTTGGATGTATAGGCAACACAAGATGATTTTGTCCCAGTTCTGGTGCGTGGTCTGGTGCAGACCACGAAAGTGATAGTCGATATCTTTCTTAAGAGATAATAATTTCGATCCTAGGGTGAACTCATGTCTCACAGGGTGAACTCATGATCCACCCAAATTGATACATTTATCAGCCAATACGTTTCCTTTGATATCCATGTGACAGGGTATTCAGTGAAGTTTAACATTCATTCAAACTGCCTTGTCAAACTGTCAATTGCGTTGAGAGCAGCCTGACTGTCCGAAAGGATACAACGATATCTGCAGTTCATCTCCTTTGCAGAAAATTGTTTCACCTCAGGATTTAGCATAAATACCCCGACACTTGTCAGATAATAGCATGCTGTTCCATCAGTAAAAATCATCTTATCGAAGAGTGAAATCCCACATGTGGGCTGTTGGAGTCCCACTTGTGCTTTTCGTTAGCTTATTATGCCCAACCCGTATTCTGGGATGTTATCGGCATAACCTTGCCAGTAAATTCGTTAGTAGTTCAATTGGGCACTAGGGCTTGGTGATCTCGATCAACTTACTGCCTTTTAGTTGTTTCGTCATTAGTTGACCTGAACATGATAAGGCAAAATTAACAATGTGCTACAGCAAGCCTATTTGCACTTAATCGCACAGTGATTTTCAATATCATGTCCTGATAAACAGAGTTTTAGGCTTCTCATATATATTGCCTCTTATAGTAAACTCTGTCGCATATGCCTTCTTTATGAGATCAAACAGACATTGTCTTCAATCATTCCAATGGTTGCATTCCAAGTCCGAATACGTTGCAAATTAAAGCTTCTTAAAGCTTGTTGTGTCAATTTAAAGCTTGTCGTAATAATGATGCAGCTATCCAGCCAATCAATGGCTTATTAGTAGTGTTTGGCACACAAAACGTTTGTTCATACGTAACTGCTGGAAATTAGGTAAATTACAACTCGGCAATATGTATACAAACCAAACACTGCAACTATCCATTAGTAAAGTAAATATACGCTAAACTTTATTACATGCATCTTTAATTTTTTGCAAACTGTGTTGCAGCAACAATCTTTACACTTTCATTATAACGTAACCATTCTTATCACCAATCGCATAATTTCACCGTTGTCATAATCGTATTAGACACAAGTGTTATTTAAGACAAAATCTCCAATACCCATAAAGAACTACATTGTTTGTTCGCGTATATCGTAAAAAGCTCAAAAATTGTTTTATTTGACTTTTCAATTTCCACATTATACCATTCAACAAATTTTGCAATATCTCTGTTTACCTAGTAATCAACCATTTTACTTAAGCTATAGAGACAAATACAAAGCGATATCAACAAATGGGTTGGTTGTTGAAGTAATGGTGTTGATTTATAAAACTAACAAACAATTCTCATATATACATCGATCGAAATCAGCGATGTACTCCGCACACCGATCGCCAGGTTAAACCTCGAAAATTACTATCGATTTCGTAATCACATATATAGTGTGCACACACGCATGGGCAGACAGATACATGACCATTTACAGTCAAATCAAAACAATTATATTGAACTTTACAGTATCGTTGAATTGCGGCACGAAGTTATAAAGCTACGTGCTGTGATTTGTTAATTTATGTCCGTATAGACTTTATATATGATCGGTGTATCGATTTGATTGAGTGATCAAAATATAATAAAAACTGATGTACAATATCATAAAACCCCTCATTGTCGTTTATAGATACAATTGGATTCTATGTTAGTGTTGTAGTAAGTTCATAGAAATTAGCAGATCAAACAAATTTAGTTCTAAAAAGCACAAAAACAAACCAATATTCAGCAATTCAGCAGAGACACAGCAAGCTCATGAGTATTCCTCCCGAATGTATACTATAAATTAGCTGAGATACTAACCATTATGCGGAAGTTCCCCAAATGTATACTATTATTGTCAGCAGGCTGTGACGTCATTGTCAGCAGACTGCCTGGCCAAAGTGCATCCATACCTACTGTAAATCTACTATGAAAATACTTCTTGTAAACGATTATATTCAGGATCGGCACATGCAACCTGTAGTTGCCAGCTTGACGCTTTTCACAGCCTTATCGCATGTGTAAAAGAGTATCGCCGAAATCGTGTCTTTTCAAGGAATTTGATAAACCGCCTAGGTGGCGCAGTGGTTAAAGCTGCGGCAGTTGGAGCGGGAGGTACCGGGTTTGAATCCCGATAGGGGCAGGATGATCTGTGGTGTGAATGAACACAACTATGACCCCCCGTTGGAATGCAGAACTCATGGGCCGACCCATCTTCCATCTCAGCACTACAGGGTGGCAAGGAGCTATATGCAATGTGCAGATGGTTCGGAAAATGGGACCTATAGCCGTACGTCCTCAAATTGGCTGTAATGGCCTAAAAGTAAGGACGTAAATAAGCGAACCGCGAACACGTAGGGAGTGGCTTGACCCCCAAACTAGATTAGAGAGATAAAAAAATAAAGAAATTGTAACACCAAAAAAATAAAGAAATTGTACCAACAAGAAATTGAAACAATAAAGAAATTGTAACAATTGGTGTTACAATTGTAACAATTGTAACACCAATTGTAACACTGTGGAGATGACCTTGGAATCTTACAGTCGAGTTTTTCACTATGGGTTCATATTTAAACATTATATTATAATGTATAGCTGATTAACTTACACTGAGTAAATGTCACAGTGGTTAAGTCCATCTGATTTTAGACCATCTGATAAGATTGGTGGTGTAAATGAACACATCTATGACCTAGAATTCAGGGTACAGATGGTTCAACGTAAATCGGAACTGTAGCCGTACATCCTCGATTTGGCTACGTATTGGCATACGAAAGAGTTGAGAGTGCCTTGCGCGACAAAATAAGATTGCAAAGATATAAACCTTAATCGAAAAACTTGTAGGTATATCGAGAGTAGTCACACATGAATACTGAAATACACTCAAATGAAAGACTTTAAAACCGACTGTGAGAGCACGATAGAATGAAAGCAATCTTGTGGCAATGTGTATCTCATTACGATAAGGTCGAAGAAGACCAAAGACGCCGATTAACTTTTTCCTCAGAATTGGGCTTAAGTATACCTAGGTGTAGCCCTGACACAAATTTTTTACCGGTTGTATACTGTCGTTTGGTCTTTCAAAAAAGTCTACGAGGCAGCCCCACTTTTCCATGGAGGATACGGTACTAAGAAGTCTAACTAAAGCCATTAGAATGATCGAATAACTTCGGATAACGATAGGATTCCCGGTCCAATAACAGTTCCTTTGAAAAAAAACTTTAGGGTTCTGTTTTTCTAAAATTAGATGACCGAGGAATAGAAAGCGCCTGCGTTCCATTAGAGTACAATTAAGTGATAGAAGTATTACCGCAATTTCCCCTCAGGTAAATCTGTGTTAACTACACTCGGGCCATAAGATGGACAAATTAATAGCTCCATCAACATCATGTAAGGTTATAATTTCAAAATCTAGAAATCATAATCTAGATTTTGAAATCATAACCTTGCAATTTTCAACTTCAACGAACCAACTGACCCGAAAGATCCTTTAGGGACATAGGCCACTATGTAGAATCGAATCATCTACGTTCGCTGCCCTTTATGGAGTTTTGTATATACATATATGCTATATCGGGAATTCCTTTTCATCCATAACTCTGCCAACTCTTTCCAAAGGTAGCAGAGATTAAGGCATTTATTAGGATATCAAACGCATTGTGAGCTTCATTGGTCAAAGCACACATTTTGCCCTTCATCAACAAGTCGGTAAATTGAGATGAATTGGTTGTGTATAAATGAACTGTCGGTACCACCCTGAGATACCCAAATATCTACGGATCTACTTAACAGTGTGAGGAACAGAATAGTTTGCTCATTAATCTGTTAAACAGAAATATATCAACGGATAGTTGATGGTAAAGTTTGGTCTGGACAAGTAGGCTTGAGATTTCGCGCAAGAAAGAAAAGACTTTCTCAAATGTGGCTGAAGTAATGAGACGAACTTTCAAATAAACAAAATGCTGAACCTGCAGGTGATGTACACATTGTACAACCCGCATTTTATGAACAGTGGAAGCGGTATATTGCTAAGAGTTGGCTGCTATATAGTAGGATTTGCTAGAAGGCATCTTTTCAATCTAGACTAGAATTTAGTCTATAGTCTAATCTAGTCTACACAACAAACCATCTATTAAAGGTATAGTGGATACAAAACTGTCACTGTGGCCGCGTTCGGTTTTCGGACACCCAAACACAGTTGTACCTGGTCGTATTTGGTTTAATAGTAAGAGTGATTGAAAAACATCAGCTACTGTTACTCTCTTTAATGACTTCAATCAAAGCTTATTTAACAGGTGGTATAGCGTAATAACTATGTTTAAGGAGTTAACAAGTTTTATCTATGGTGATCAAAATCACGAAACGAAGAAATTATCTTGGTGAGTTCGAGTTGCTGTATATCAGGTCGTCTATGCTGATTATGTTCACCTGTGGAATGTGTTTAGAATCTACGACTAGAGAAGCTATATTGATTTCTTTCCAAAAGTCCATATAAGGGAGAATCAGTTGCCAGACACGTGATTTGCTCGGAACCTCTTTTAAAATTATTATATTTAGTTGTTGTTAATGGAATCACCTGTACTTCTGGGTTACTATTGCTATCTAGAATTGTTGATACTTTGAATTGGTAGTTTTTGATGGCATTTATAATCCTTTGTCTTTGCTCTATGGTGCCATGTTGGTTTCCGAATCTTATTTAATGGTCTCTCCTGGCTTAAGGGTGATACTCAACTGAGAGTATCTTGTCAGAGATCCCACTTTGTGCGTTTTGTTGATCTGATACGTAATCTTAACATTCCTCCATAACTTTCTAAAATGGTTTGCCTTTTGGCGTTGTTATCTTTATAGTTGTAGTCTTCATCCGTAAAGAATTTATATAACTGACTAAATGATCCATGAACTGCTGCTACTTTATTATACAATAATACACTTCTGATATCACAATATTTCTAGACCACTCCTCCAGGTAGATGGTACTTGGTGATTGCAAATAATGAAACGTTTCTGGAACTATCGAGTTCACTTTACAAATGACACATGCATTATAAAGCCTATAGGCTATAGTGTGTCTTTATGTATTCTTGACACTTAATAAACTGTACAGGCCCGTTCCACTTTATTAGGAGTTTTAAAGAATATGATATTATGGGAAATGTTATGCTGTACGTGATAGTAATGGGAGTCACTCGTAAGCTCCAAGGTCAGGTGACATTTATTGACAGCTAAGCACTGAATCAAGTTGGTATTGGTGCATCAATGGTGTTGGCACATATGTCTATTCCTTGTAATATTATTTCTCGCTAAGCCAGTTTCACACTGATGACGTATTCATACTGATAAATAATTTGAGTCCTAGGGGATTAGAAATAGTTGATTCGAGTTGAAAATTTGTATTTTGCTGTAAACGCGAGCTTAACCACTCTACCCTCTCCCTCCCCCCCCCCTCAACCCTCCCAAATATCCTTCAACGATTATGATTGGTGATCGTGGTGAGTTGACGCGTTATGTTTTAAAAAGTTGGGGTCACCAATCAAGAATATGGTATAAGACATGCTACGCAGTGACAGGGGTTACAACGTGAACTCCAAGTTAGCAGTTGAAGACGTAGAGTTTCATTATATAAATTTGTATTTTGTTGTGATTGCCACAGTTTCTCGATGGCCGAACCAGTAGAGTGTTAGAGCAGAACATAAAGTATATTACTGAAACGTAGCGATTGCACCAGAGACTGTTTGATTGATACTATGGTCATTGTGCAAAGGGAAGTTTATATTCGATTGAATTTTTTTGGAAAGCCCTGGAAATTAGTAATCACTTTTGTCGTGTCGCTAATTCTACAAAACATCAATAATTTATGCAACACTTATAAGAAACTACTTGGTCATCATGTATCGCTGTACCATAAATCAGTCACCTCGAAATTGGTAAACAAACATTAAAATTCATCCAAAATTCCAATTAAAAACCAAAAGAACCACAGATCGTACACAGACAGACATTTATATATTAATCCACTGCGCGTATATTAATAACAAATAATTCTCAAGAATTAAGTATCATCTTCAATAATATACTCGTGTATATAAATACAGCGATCATCAGCCTCCCATAAAATAATAATAAAAATTTCATACAGACACACGCAAACAAACAGTTTAATTAGTTTTAGCCGCGGCCCAAAAGTCCCCCCAAAAAAAAATAAAATTCTTGTAAAATCTGCGCGACATTATATCAAACTTATATATCATAACAAATCGCGCCGTTTGTTTATTTACCTTCTGTATGCGACACATATGTGTAATTATCGTTGATTACGAATATGCGGAATTGTTTTGTTTCATTCATCATTTCAGCAGAACCGTCGACTATAGGTACATAAACGTATGTGACGACAATCGCTTAGCAAATATTTTGAATGAAAAGATTTGGACAGATTTTTAGAAGATGCGCGACATTTCTATTCACATTGTTTATGGTTTATGTATACAGATGTACCCAGAATCGATTACACTTGTCGATCATTTATTTGTTTTGTAATTAATCAATATTATGATCATTTCGTTTAATGGATACATTATAAATTGTTTTACTAATTGATGTGACGTCCAGATAGTTCTCACGTGTGCGAGTGATGTAATTTTGGTCGAAGTTCAATTCGAGGAATTCATATGTAATTGTTAGGTTTTATAATTTTACATTATATGATATGTCACTAAAATTTACTAGAATAGTTTATCTTAAATAGGTGGGCAGTAAGCTGATTAAAGATAAATCGATATTCGAATCACCTTCCGTGTTTAACCCATATATTATATATATATATATATATATATATATATATATATATATATATATATATATATATATATATATATAAATATATACGAGGGTTTCCTTTTATATTTTGGGATTTGGCAACCCTGGTGTTGCAATCTGTCAACTGACAGCTCTATCGTAAAGTTAGAAGTTTTTGAGGTTATACGTACTCAGAACGTTTTGACATACGAGCGCTATTTGTGTTGTTTTCGAGCATTTCTTTTTTGAGCGATTGACAAATTGCGAACAAATTTTATTAAGTTAAATGTTCATGCAATATTGAGTGTATCCTGGTCCCACTAATGTCTAAGGTTGTCACTATCTCACGATAGGTCACATGACGATCTTGCAATATCAGTTCGCGCACAACATCAATGTTTTTCGGAACAAGAACTGAGTACGTATAACCTCAAAAAGTTCTAACTTACGATAGAGCTGTAAGTTGACAGATTTCAACACCAGGGTTGCCAAATCCCAAAATATAAAAGGCAACCCTTGTATATATATATGTATATATATATATATATATATATATATATATATATATATACATATATATATATATATATATATATATATATATATATATATATATATATATATATATATATATATATATATTGTTACGTTTTCCCCTAGTAGGGATTTAAACCAATACTCGGTCCGATCACTATGGATTGTGAATAATAAAAACCTCTTGCTTGTTTTTCACAATAACTTTTATTAATAATCACCACAATTCACTATTACAGTACTTTTTCCAGATTTTAATTTATCGATGTTCCAATTCAAACTGAAACTCTACGCTTTCTGTTCGCGTAAATGTATACTCATTAAGCTCGCCTCTCCATCATAGTAGAAGTTTCTGTTTGTTTATTATTTCACCTGTATACTGCGATTCATGCTGATTTCCCATAACGAACATTTAGTTATTCTATTCAATCAGAGATGTCACCCGCGTCCATAACAACACCATCATCCCAAACCTGTTCGTCCCGAACAGGATCCAATTTCTCTTCCTCTATAAAGAGCCAACCTTTCCAAATGTACAACCTTTGGTTTTCCTCGGATGCCCTTCTGAATCCAATTCAAGTTCCACAGGCAATCTTAAATTGTGTCCAAAAACGATGGTAGCTGGTGTTATTCCCGTTGTCCCGTGTTGCTGATCGATATGCCATTAGGGACAGTGGTATATTTTTGTCCCAATTATACGCTGGTTTCTATCCAGGGTTTCCTTTAGAAATTCATCCAATGTAGCGTTAAACCGTTCAACCATGCCGTCTGACTGAGGATAAAAAGGTGTTGTTCTTGTTTTGTTGATTCCCAATAACTGACACATTTCCTGGAATACCACTGACTCAAAATTGCGACCTTGATCTGAATGTAGTTCCATAGGCATTCCATATCGACTTATCCAATTATTTACCACGGCGTTAGCGATTGTTGTTGTTTCTTGGTTCGGTATTGGATAGACTTCAGGCCATTTACTGAAATAATCCATCACCACTAAAACATGCTATCAATAATGACCTGCATTATTCATAGCAATCCGCTCAAATGGTGCTCCGCTGTTATATTGCTGCATTTTTCCATGGCATCGTTTTGCAGGACCTTCTTTGACACCATTTTGGAACCGATTGTCTGCATCCTGCCAAGTAAAATCTTTCATGAACTTTTGCCAAAGTCTGATTGATTCCTAGATGGCCACCACTTGTTCCTCCGTGATACTCTTGTTAAATTTCTGGAATTCGGATTCTTGGTACCACCACTAATGATTATTTATTTCTACCATTGGAACTTTCCCAATCCCGTTTTAAACAGCCATCTTCAAATAACAAACTATCCCAATATGCCTTAACAATAGGACTCTTGTCAGCAGTCTTCTTCCATAA
This sequence comes from Tipula lateralis, assembly GCA_963932295.1. Classification (NCBI taxonomy): domain Eukaryota; kingdom Metazoa; phylum Arthropoda; class Insecta; order Diptera; family Tipulidae; genus Tipula; species Tipula lateralis. The sequence goes on along the minus strand of OZ010737.1, from coordinate 45,670,288 downwards.
TGGTCTGTGCTGTCTTCCACGAATTTTATTTTGATCGAAAAAATCTTCTGATTGCTCTTTTCTGATTTCTTCGTTGGTCCACTCATTGGATGGTAAGACTTGCATTAGTCTTACATCAACGACATGTTCCTTACTTTCTAGTCGATCACAATGTTTGAAATCTACGATACTCTTGATCCACCGGGCTATCTGTCCTTCCGGATTTTTAAACTGTAACAGCCATGTTAGATCACATTTATCTGTCCTTATAAGAAATGACTGACCATAAGGATACTTCCGGAAATGCTCTATGCATTGTACTATGACCAACAGCTCTCTCCTTGTAGCACAATAATTTCGCTCCGGCATTTCCTGAGATCCGTGACATCTGAGATTTTATCCTCATCTGTATGTATACCACTTCTTGTAATCTTATGTCCAAATATTTAACTTCGTTGTGGAACAAGGCACATTTCTTTGGACTCAATATTAACCCTGCTGAATGAATCCGCTCGAACAGTTCGCCCAGGTTTTGTAGATGTTCCTCGAAGTGTTTACCCATAGCAATGATATCATGTAGGTACACCAGGCACGATTTGCAATGCAATCCTTTCAGCACTCGGTTCATTAGTCTTTATCCAACGTCGCAGGAGCGTTAGATAATACAAACGGCACAACGTTAAATTGCTACAATCCATTACTCACGCTGAACGCCGTTTTCTTTTTATCTTCTTCTGTGACTTCTACCTGCCAATATCAAATTATTGTGCACCTGCCAACGTATCCAATGTACCGTCAATTCTAGGTAATGGATAACTGTCCTTCTTAGTGACTGAATTTAGCTTTCTATAATCGACGCAAAATCTCATGCAGCCATCTTTCTTCTGCACCAATACCACAGGTGAACTCCATGGACTAGTTGATTGCTCAATCACTCCTGCCGTTTGCATATTATCTTGTTCTTCCACGCTTTCTAGCACTGTTTCTTGTCCTGTTTTCATTTCGGTTTTTTTATTTGGTTCTAAACCACTCATCATTTGTTGCATCGTTGCCATTAACTGCCCCCATATCGCAATTTACAGGTGCTGGGGTATGTACATTTACTGTTGTTGCGGCAGGTTAAGCATTTGTTGCCCCTTCAATCGTTTCCTCTGCATTAAGTACTCTAGTTTTAAATTCGTACTGGTCTGGATCGATATTGTGTTCCTGCAAAGCGTGTTGTAGTGTCTCTTGTAATTCTGCTTTGCTAACCGCTGTAGGAAAACCCCGTAAACTCAGCTCGTTCCTCAGCAATAACTTTAATTAATAATTACCACAATAACCTCGTATGGTAAAGTATGTATAGTATATATATATATATATATATATATATATATATATATATATATATATATTTATATATATATATATATATATATATATATATATATATATATATATATATATATATTTATATATATATGTATATATATATATATATATATATATATATATATATATATATATATATATATATATATATATATATATATATATATTTATATACTAGCGGGGTCTACTGCTACGACGCGCTAATCTACACTAAATGAACCCTTTGACTGCATGCATATAGAATGGAAACTAAGAATTCGAGTTTTGTAGTTGTAGTTTACACTCGAGCTCTTCTTATACCTTTATACAGACGCAAATCAATACAGTGCATTGTGGTCAAAACAATTTTCGTTTTGTTCTCCGCGGTGCGTAAATGAACAACGATGCTGGATGACAAATCCCCGAACGCGCGATGTACAACTGGTCAACACGAAAAATTTCAGATTTACTCCACACATTTCCGACTGTCCTTGCGGGTTAATTGTTAACCGTCATAACGAACACCAAAGGAACTAACAACTGAATGCGCTTGAAGTCGAGCGAAATACTTGAAATTCCTTTATGTTTGCCCTGGATGATTGTCGCTTGATTTAACAATGCATTTTCCCAGCCATTTAATTTTAAATCAAGTAATTCAGACTGTCAATCGTGATTCATATAATTTCATTGCTATAAGCGCCAACAGTTATTGGGAAAAATTAGCAGTTCATTCGTGGTCAACGAAAATCTCGTTTCAACGCTCCCTATGATCGTTTGTGTACCATTGTGACATTGATTTTACCTTCTTACAATGCGTTGGTCATCGCCGAGTTCTGGGCTACTAAGCACTCTAGTTTGTTATTCTTGTAACGGAACAGATAACGAAAATTCGTGGCTGCAATTTCCGATCATGCAACAGATAACTTTATCTGGTATTTTCAGCGAATTGTGGTCAAAAGCCTTATAAAGGTTATGAATTGTTCTCCGTGAGGATCGAGGAATAATATTCCGCTGTTTCCTACGTCAATTGCCTTCCTCAATCACGCTCTTTTTCAGTGCATTTAAGAATTAGACATTCGTTGATACTATTTGGCTCACGATAAAAAGCATCATGCATTAAACGAATTGGTGCTGGCATGCCCAATTTCGATAAATAGTTGCCGCATATAAGCACGTATACATGCGTCTTAAATCATGATAAAAGCTTCGTTGCGTTTCTCGTCGTTCGTTTCGAGCTTATAATTCGAAGTTGCAAAGTGGAGTCGATGCGAGTTTTTTCCACAATAATATGATGGTTATCATATTGGGAAATATGAAATTAGGAGCTGGAGTTGACTTGTTCGATATTGGCTCGTCTTTTTAATTCTTCCGTTGCGATCTATACTACAACATCTTCAATGGTAATTGGAATTGAATTATAAGAACTACCTATAACTTCGTTAAGCGGACAAATCAGCTTACCAAATTAACGCAAGGGATGAATTCTACGCAAATGTCAAACATTTAATTGTTACTTATAATAAACAAGATGGAAGCAGAAAATGACAAGCTGGATACGGTAACAGTACTAAGAATATTGAGAATTATCAACCGAGTTGTCTCTCTATTGAACGACCAACAACCGTACCTCTATGCCTAACAATACACAAAAAGAGTTTGGACTACTAAATGGACTATACATGTTAGGAAATTCAAGATTTATTTCACGCACTTACGATTGATCTTGCGATTTGTTAACCACCAGAGCGAACACCAAACGGGCTAAAAATGTGCTTGAAGTCGAGCGAAATTCTTGAAATTCACATTATCATCAGTCTCGTCACAGCCAAACGCGTTCCGTTACTCAATCTCGAATGGTTTAGATAGCGCATCATGATTATCCTAGATCTGGTGATGACTGTAAAAACTTGCTAAACCGACTTTGTGACATTAATGGCAACGAAGTTACAGGCAGTTTGGCTAAAACTGATTCTCGCTTATTCTGCGTAGGCCCAGATTCATCAGCTCCTATACCTCTTCACATAGTGAAACAAACAACTAAACCCGTTACCGTATCGAATTTAAAGCTGACATGGTCAACCACTCCTTCTTGCCGCAAGGCGAAATACTTTGTAAGGAGGCTAAACCCGAAGCTGACCAAATACGTTCTTTCATTGAAAAAGAGCAATTTGAAAATATTGGTTTCTTTACTTACTACTGGCCATGACCGTTTCAAAAGTCATCTTCATCGCATGAGACCTGCCAGTGATGCGTATGCGATGAATGTCTTGAGGATGTTGATGACAGCTTACACTTCATCGGCAGCTGTCCGGCTTTTGGTCGCATTAGGTCCCTTGTGTCCAAGTCCAGGATTATTCTTGTGAATCAATTGTCGTCTCTGTCCTGGTTCAAACTTCTCCAGTTTGCTGAGGTTGCAGAGCACGCATGTCCACAATAGTGAAGTAAAAACAAAATAATCGAAAAAAGATTTCGATTCATATTCTGTAATTCGCTAGAACTGTTGCAACATAGCCTTACAACATTATAGAAACGAAATGCAACATACATCAAGTCCGGCCGCATATGGCTGATGAGATGGATTTGATCTTTTCGACCACACAACGAGTCAATGACGTCATCAGATCGAAACCGGCCTAGCGAACGAATATGACAGATCACAAACAAGATGCCTTATATTTCGTAAGACAAACGTCTTCATCGGCTGGTTGATTCAGCGCCCTCTGTCAATCAATGCCACTCTATGTGGAAATGAAGTTTAACTCCCTTCATTAGCTGTCACGATAAAAGCTACTCAGCATCATTAATCATATTCTACAAGTCGTTCTGTAACGCAACTCTCATGTTCGTGGGCAACTGCAACTTCTGCACGAATTCAGACATGTGTTGATATCATCTACAGTTGTTGGTATCAGAATGACAAGTGGCGTTTGATGAAAATCACCGGCCAGCATAATATCTTTACCTGAACGTCTTGAGTCACTTCGTAAATCTTTCATTGTTTGAAAGCGTTCATTTCAATGATCGTTTGTGTGCCATTTTGCACTCTTGCCAGATGATGATTTTGCATTCTTGCAATACCTTGGTCATCAGTTTATCCTTCGTCTTGATATTCATTGGTATATAGATAACTGCAATGGAGAATGTGTAGTTCAACGATGCAACAGCTAACGCTATTTGAGTTCTCGAGTGAATTGAGTCGTCCACATTCTCTTGCTGTTCATTCCAAAGCGATGCATTCGTTCCTACTTATCGTGACGTTACGGCTCATTAAATCGTGAGAGTACGGCTCGTTAAATCTGAGAGTACTAATCGAAACCCGTATAGAAACCGTGCATTTGACGTGCGTTTGTAAAAAATTATCACCCGAAATGATCAGGATTCATCCTGTCTAGAAATCCTAAAGCCTCAATTGCCGAAACCTATCAGGAATATCACTAACGCGGTCACAATCCCTAATAAACAAATTTTCACAAAATAAACTTCTTCAAGAAGGACTAAAAGCCGCTTCCAAGATAAAGTTGCAGCATTGGAATATGAGATACAGCATTGGAGAACCATAAAGGCCGCAGCATCTAAAGCAACGAATACCGATGAAGATGAATCGAGAAATCCAACAAGATCAAAATGTCGGCAAACATGTCCGACTGCAGGTATGTAGGCACTGTTTAGGTTGTCCCTTGGAGGAATAGGTTTATATTTGGATACGACCGGGCCATATCCAACTGTGTATAAAAGCAACTGCATTTCAAGCAGAAATGTCTGCTATAACATTTTGTCCAAATAGTGTAATGATTTGAATTCCAAAGAACAGCCAAGAAGTCTATATAGAAGCACTGGATAGAGCAATATTCCAAGTCTAAAACATTCAAAGCAGTCTCACCCATGGTTGATAGAACTGTTTCTTGTATTCAGTAAATCAGGGTAAAGGTTAGATTTACTTCTGTTGGATAGCCCAACTGTTTTGTATTTTTACGCAGTTTAGTCTCTCCAGATTTATAGTAAAGGTTATATTGTCCGTTTTGTCGTTAGAATGGAGGGTGAAATATTGAAATACTGCCAACCTATAGTTGATGTTTTGTCAGTTAGACTCAACCTGGTCAATTTTAATAATTGCTGCAGTTATTACAAACAGGCATTCTCACCCAGAACAGTTAAATCTCACCGAAAATCCTCGCCCAAATGGAATCGTTATTTTACTATAGGTGGGTATGTAATCGGAATGTACCTGACAGAACGATATAACAACTTATTTTGGCCGTTAAGGTGGTGGACGGTTAAGATGGATCAACGGATCTACTTTACTTCCGACGACAGTAGCTCGTTTTGCAAACATTCAGGAATTATAGACCAGGAGAGTTTATTAAGCATTGGATGTTATTGGAGCTATACCCTAAAGAACGAATTGGTAATGACACATAGACATCGTTTGTTCCCATCGACCGACCATTTCGATTTTAAAATTAATTTGACTTTCACGACAGAGTTACAGTATTCCACATCGAAGTGAGATTCCTTGGAAAATATCTACGAATATGATACTATCCGACGATTATATATAATAGATAGGTAGAGTCAGCAATTTATTCACTCGAGTATTGTTCGGAACACATGCCATCGATCGCATGGATCATTTTCTTAGTTACCACTTGCAATAACGAATCAACAGCTTCAACTGGAATTTTAGGTGAGATACTGTTACCAGTTCGGTAAGCGAACTGGTTTTTAGGGAGTACATTTCTGGAAAGGAACTAACTCCTAATGTGTTGATTCAACACCTTTTTCATGGTCTTCAAAACAAACTGCTTGCAGTTTTTGCAAGCGGATTTGAAAGGATTTGAATGAGTTTCACAATTATGGGTTTCAAAACATTTTCCCAATAGACTTTGTATCCTATTATGACTTTCAAAGTTCACTTCATTGAATAGGAAAGTGTATAGTTTTTCTGGTTCTATATGTTACCGAAGAACCAGCAAAGTGGGTCTCAAGGAGTATATAGCCCAACAGTTTCCTTTAAGCTCTCAGTAAATCTTCCACACTCTTTCGGAGGGAGAACTATTTCATCACGATCTTTTAAGAATACCTTTGGAGTATGGATTAAATCTGATATGCATGTGAATCAGGTTACTTGTCTGCATGGTTTGCTTTTCCTGTTAGCCACTTGAATATTTTCAACAACCATTGAAAGAGATACTCATCCCTTGTATATAACTGCCGCCCCATACTGTGTGGGGTTCATTTTATCACATCCCGCGATGATAAACGTTAGACTTTATATTTACAGTAGACTATAAGCTGTTTAGCTTGGATACTGGAGCCTGGTCTTCGAATCTATATCACGATTGCTAAGTCTGACATCTGAAATAGGAAATCAATCAATGTAATAAATGTTATTGTAAATCAATCCCCCGACCTATTTTGTAATTTCTCTAATTAGATTTAAAGTAACCCATGGCTCCTGTATAAGGTCTTAGTATGGTACCAACCTTATTTTTATCCTTATTCAAGCCAAGAAGCCGATTCATAGACAGCTCAGCACTGTCCAGGATGCGGTATCAAAGACGATTTGTGCTCGGCGCACCCACACATATGTACCATTACCATTCACATGCATTAATCACAAACGAAACTGCAGCCAACCAAAAACAAATCTTGATGTATGATATAAGAAAATTTCAAGATCTGACAAATTTCAATTAGAGATGTAAAATTTTCAATTTTTTTTCCACCTGGTGTGATGGTTGGTTATAATTCTTGGAAATTCGTTGGATTATAAACTTCTGGATGGTTATGTTAAAAACAATTTTTTGTTTGGACGTTGATAAATGATTTCAATAATCCAAAGCGAGTGGCTATCTGTCTGTATATAAGTGAAATTGAAAAATTGGATTGCATGACGCGTGTTGAAGACGATGGCTTAATGTCAATGCACTATGTGTGGAGTCGAAATTTTATTACTAAGCCCTTAGATATAATATATATATATAAGACCAAACGCTATACGAATACTAATTTACTGGTAATTAATTCTTAGAATTCGTTTAAGATTATATGTGAACTCGTTTCTTACGTAAGTACATAATGGAAAAGGTGTTCATTAGAATTTCGCTATCTAAATCTTGTTTTTTTGTTTTTTTTTCTAACTCACCTCTAAAGCGATCTTAATTATCATAAAAAAACCTAAATTGGTTCGAGTTTTTGTGAATGGTTACATTTCATGTAAACTTTTTTCTATATCGTCTTCAAGTCAAGACAAAAAGACACACTCGTACAGATATTCTGTAACGAAGATAAATTTCGCTAAGAAGATTATAAAATATCGTGATTTTGGCACACCTGCGCAAATATAATAAAAACAAAGGTTTATGACACTATATGGGTTAAGAAGTAGTCATCAAGTATAAATCCTTTCACATAACATGACTTCTTAAGATACATATTCTGTTATATTCTAAATCACGATATGATTTAATAATCAAGACATAGAATAGAACATCATCATCATCAATTCAAGTCCTACACAAATATTTTTTCATTAAAAAAAAAACTCTATTTTGGTGGATTATAACGATGAGACTCACGATTAATCTACATACTTATCGATGATTAATACATAAAACATGCGCAAGACATAAACTTAATAGTTTGTTGTTATATGGTTATAATAACGCGAAGAAGTTTAATAGCCGGCTCTCTCAATTCATCGCTGATAAGGTTTAAGATAACCGTATATAAAAGATGTTTATTGTTGTTAAAAGGTATATAATGAGAAGTTGTAAAATTTGCCACCTACCATCGCCTTGAACTATACAGTTGTTTTGGTCGCAGCTGATTTATCTTCAAGAGCGTGCGATAAACACAAAAATTGATTTCATTATTCAAATACCTAGATGGTACGTGATTTAGAAACTCAAGGTGAACATTTTTAAATATATGGATTAACATGTTTCTGTGAAACGAAAATTAAAATTCTGTCGGCAAATATATAATCTATATGGCAATTGTGTATATAGATCTGTCATAATAACTCGTCTCAATGGGATGATCGGGAATGGAATTATAATTTATGCGACATAATCTTCGTATTTTCAAATCCTGCTGTATTTCGTTGCTAGATCGATCTGCCAAATCCATAAGAATCGAATACCCATTTTACTTTATTATGGTGCCTGAAAGATGGTATTTATTATAAAACCCCTGAATGATACTAAACCAATACATTAACTTTATTTTCCTAGCGTCATTAATCAAAGATTAATATTAAAAGGGTCGATTTATTTAAACCAGCTCATATACCTGTATAAACCCCAAGATGATACTAAAACAAGACAATCACTTAACTGTCATAATGCCATTGATCCAGCGCCAATAGTAATAGAGGCGATTTATATAAGATCATCTCATATGCCGATAGTACCTAACTTGTCGTTGCTCCTAAAAAACGTTATAAACTTTAAACCCCGGAATGATACTAAAACAAGACAATCACTTTGATTTATATTAACCATCTCGATAGTACCTAACTCGTCGTTGCCTCTAAAATATCATATTAACTAAAAACCCCTGAATGATACTAAACCAATACAATTACTGAACTATCCTAACGTCATTAATCCAGAACTAATAGCAATAGGGTCTATTTATAAAAACCATTTCATATGTCGACAGTACCTAACTGGTCGTTGGGCCTTAAAGATGATATTAACTATTTACCCCTGAATGATACTTAATCAATAAAATTACTTTACTTTCCTAGCATCATTAATCCAGGACCAATGATAATAGGGTTGAGTTATATTACTAACTCCTATAACCATTGGTACCTTATTTGCGTTTGCGCCTGAAAGATGTTGATCACTTAATAAACCCCTGAATGATACTAAACTCAAAGTGTTTAAAATATAATATGGATTACCATGTTTCTGGACAAGAAAATTAAAATTCTGTCGGCAAATATATAATCTATATGGCAATTGTGTATACAGATTTGTCATAATACTCGTCCCAATGGGATGATCCTGAATGGAATTATAATTTATGCGACATAATCTTTAATTTTTCAAATCCTGTTGTGTTTCGCTGCAAGATGGATCTTTCAAATGAAAGATGTTATTTATTATGATCCCTTAAATGATACTGAATCAATGCATTAACTTATAAGGTCAATATATATAAACCAACTCACATGCCGATAGCACCTAACTTGTTGTTGCCCCTGAAAGACGATATGTATTATAAAACCTCTGAATGATACTTAACCAATACATTTACTTTACTGTCATAACGCCATTGATCCAGAGGCAATAGTAATATGGTTGAGTTATAAAAATCAACTCTTCATTGTATTGTTCGATTACAGTATTTATCAGATTTTTGAAAAACTCGTTTATCGATAGTGCCTGATTTGTTGTTGCGCCTGAAAGACAACATAAGCTTTAAACCTATCTTTCGGAGGTTACCAATACAATAAATAGTTTTCAAAATGAATAAAAGTCTTATTTATCGCATTAGTGTCCTAACACCATTAATCGAGGTTCAATATAAGGATCGATTTATAAAAACCACTTGTTTAACCACATTGTAAAAATTATCTGTCATTAAGTTGCGCCTGATAGACGTCATTAGTTATAAAACTCCTTAATGATACTAAACCAACACAATTACTTTACTATCCTGACATATTAATCCAGGACCAATGGTAATAGGGTTGAGTTATATAACTAGCTCCTATTATCATTAGTACCTGATTTTAAATTGCGCCTAAAAAATAATTTAACGATAAAATCCTTTAATAGAGTAAATGATACTAAAACTAGACAATTTCTTGAGTGTCATACCCCAATTGATTCAATACCAACAGAGGCGAATTATATAAACCATCTCATATGCTGATAGTACCTTTCTTTTCGTTGCCCCTTAAAGACGATTTTAACTATAAAACCCCGGAATGATACCAAAACAAGACAATCACTTTACTGTAATAACACAAGTTCTGGAAGGTAGAAGAAATTATGAACCCATCTTCACTGACAGAAGAGGAGAATTTCTGTATGCAACACTATAAGGCCAATACTCAACGTGCACAGGATGGACGTTATATAGTACGTCTACCAAATTCATTAGGAAACTCAAGAAACATAGCTGCGAAAAGGTATATGAATTTGGAGAAACGCTTTGATCGAGAAGAACAATTCAAGGAAAAATACCAGGAATATCTACGAGATTATTTACAGCTGGGACATATGCAACTATCCACATCTGCTGAGAATGAAGGCTTTTTTTACCTCACCATGGAGTATTGAAAACATTAGCACAACGAAACTGAGAGTCGTTTTTGACGCTTCCAGTAAAACAGATCGTGGTTTATCACTGAACAGTCATTTAGCAGTTGGTCCAGTCGTCTAATCTACACTGGTGGATATTCTACTTAGGTTACGGAGACATAAAATAATATTCACTGCCGACATAGAAAAAATGTTTCGGCAGATTTTGGTACATCTAGATGAAACCAAACACCAGAGGATATTATGGAGGCAGTTCCCGCTCGAACATGTGAGATCGTATGATTTACTTACAGTGACATATGGAACGGCGGCTGCACCATTTCGCAAACCGTGAATCAATATGCGTCCGATTACCTGGAGAAATATCCAAGAGCAGCAAAAGTGGTCCATCACCGAAGCAAAGGAAATCGTATTACAGCTTATTGAACTTCTTAATCAAGGTAGATTTAAATTAAGAAAATGGTCATCTAACAGTCCAGAAACAAACCAAGAAAGAGTACTCATTTTTGGTTTTTGACAATGGAAGAGAAGAAGTTACCATACTTGGTTTGAGGTATTCACCAGCTACGGATACTTTCAATTTCCACGTGCAGCCTAAGGAAGGAAAAGTGCTATCAGAGGCATCTCGAGTGTTTGATCCTATAGGATGGCTAGCACCGGTAACTATTACTTTTAAAATTTTATTCCAAAGGCTGTGGTTATTACAGTTAGACTGAGATGATAAACTACCTCCTTAAATTGAAAAAGAGTGGGTGACGATCAGACATAACCTGCACCACATCGAAGAAATTCAAGTTCATAGATGGTTATTTATGGAGAATGATGAAGTAGAGCTACATGGATTTGTTGACGCTTCAGAAAACGCTTATGCAGCTGTAGTTTATAGCAGAGTCAAAACTGCGGAAGGAATTAAAATAAGTATCGTAAGCGCTAAAACTAAGGCATCACCAATTGTACAATCAGTATCCCGAGGCTAGAGCTTTGTGCAGCAGTTTTAGGAATAAAGTTATTAATGTCTATTCTAGAGGCATTTAAAGGCGAGAGAAAAATAAAATATATTTTATGGAGTGATTTGAAAGTAGTACTAGATTAGATATCATCTTGTCCAAGAAAATGGAAGACGTTTGTTGCCAACAGGGTATCCAAGATCCTGCAACATACCACTCGGAATGACTGGAGACATGTACCGTCTAGTAGCAATCCAGCAGACTGTGCGTCTCGAGGGGTACATCCTATCAAAGATTATTATATACTAAAAAGATAGTTCAATCAGAGTAACATGTTAAAATACAAAAATTATTATTCTGGGTTCCGCTACATAGTGATGGGTCCCTAGTAAAACAAAACAAAACAAAATCGTTCATATTGTAAATTTTTGCTTTGGTTGAGTCACCTTTATGTAAAATAATCTTTTTTTTTTTTTTTTTTATATTTTATTCTATGCTATCTTTTTTGGGGCTCAAGGCTCTCCCAGCTCTTTCGCGGTTCGCTTAGTTACGTCCTACTTTACGCCTTAACGGCCAAATCGAAGACGTACGGCTATAGGTCCGATTTTCGTAGAACCATCTGCGCATTGCATAGCTCCATGCCAGCCTATAGTACTGACATGGAAGATGGGTCGGCCCATGAGTTCTGCACTCCAACAGGGGGTCATAGATGTGTTCATTAACACCACCGATCGTAATCAGATGATGAAAAATCCCTTTTGCATCCTGCCCTTATCGGGATTCGAACCCGGTTCCTCCCGCTCCAACTGCCACAGCTTTAACCACTGAGCCACCTGGGCGGTAAAATAATCTTTGATCCTATAGATTTACCGCAATTAAAGTTATGGTGGACCGACCCTGATTGGTTGCAAAAGTCAGAGGAAAGTTGGTCGTTCCAAATGACGGAGAGCAAGCAAGATACACATGAAGAACAATTGCAAGAAGTTGAAGCGTGTAGCTTTGCTGTATATTGAGAATGTGTTGTTCTTCCGAGTTGTTGCTTGTTCTTGTAATCCACTAGGCCGGTTTCGATCTGATGATGACGTCATTGAATGACAGTGTGATCGAAAAGATCAAATCCATCTCATCAGGCATATGCTACCGGACTTGATGTTCTTACTGTGCGATTCGTATATATACGAATAGTCATGACGCGACAGTACTAGTGAATTACAAGAACTTAACTCGAAATATCGATTTTATTAATTGCGTGTGGCGTGAGCTAGTAGTTGTGAGTTATTTTTAGTTGCTCTGGTCGCCACAGTACTCCCCCGAAAGTGAATTCCCCCTCCGTTTGAGTTTGATGAGCTATGCCGCAATGCGTTGGGGTGCCTGATTTCGCCCGCTTAGTGATTAGGCTTCTTGCGACATGAAACGAACCTGACTACATGCTGTATTTGTGGGTGCCCGCATTCGCCCACCTTATTGAGTTTGGCTTTGTTGCAGCATGAGATGAATCAGATCGAAACCGGCCTAGTGGATTACAAGAACAAGCAACAACTCGGAAGAACAACACATTCTCAATATACAGCAAAGCTACACGCTTCATTGGTGACCCCGACGTGATGTTCTTACTGTGCGATTCGTATATATACGAATAGTCATGACGCGACAGTACTAGTGAATTACAAGAACTTAACTCGAAATATCGATTTTATTAATTGCGTGTGGCGTGAGCTAGTATAGTTGTGAGTTATTTTTAGTTGCTCTGGTCGCCACAAAGTAACAAATTCCATAACACTGTTTTCAATGACTAACAATGATTGGGTAGCAAGGCTTCTTGAGCGATGCTCCACTGCAACCAAAGCTATAAATTGTATATCTCGCATTATACGGTTAGCCAAAAATTTAAAGATGGAGAAAAGAAAGGAACTTTGGACCTATTTTGACAGACGAGATATCTGATGCATTCAGAATCCTTATTGAAACGTGTCAACAAGTTAAATTTGGATCAGAAATAAATAAACTTCTCAATAAAGTACACATTGGTAAAGGTTCCAAATTAATATCTTTTTATCCATTTGTAGACCAAGTTAGTGTATAATTACTTTACTGTCCTGACGCCATTAATCGAGGTTCAATCGTATAAGTGTCGATTTATTCCAGTGATTTATCACATGATTGAAAATTACATGACATATGATTGCGCCTGAAAGAAGATATTACGTTTAAACCCCCTGAATAATACTAAACGAATACAATAAAACAATGGTAATAGGGTTCAGTTTTAGTCCGTTGTGATACCACATATTTCACTCTTCTTTTTGCATCATTAAACCATTTGGACGGTTGATCTGATTAAACGAAAAATGTCCTTCACGTTGCTCTTTCCGAGCTGAGAGAAGTATCCCATCACATAGCGGACCGAGGAGCGATTTCCTCTATGCGCTAATGTTAATTTTGTACCTAACTTCATTATAGCTCCTATTAAAGCTGTTCAACTGTCCTGTGTTTACTGAAATTAGTATATGAACTGAAATTAGTATATGTTTGAAGGTACCAAGTCTACTTTTGCGCCAGACCTATTTCTGTTCACTGGAACTAGAGCTCGACAAATGAAAGGCAAGGAAACATTTTAAACTTGGTAATGCAATGTTGACCCATCTCGATTAGAGACACCACGCCACCCTGTTTGGAAGTGAAACCGATTCTAGTGAATTGATTGTCGCTTGAACAGTTCAAGGCTACCACAATCGCTCTCCCCTTAGAATGATGGCTTGATAAATGTTGCAATCATCAGAGAGATGAACGAACATGGTCATATCGTGTTTGTCACAGAAGACTCCAACTTATCTTTTCTATGTTAAGATATTTCGACATTGCGTTCCACATGTGTATAGAAACTCGCGATCCTGTTAGCAATACAAGTATATTAGTCATTTCCATTATTTGGTATAGAATATAAAATTGCACGATCAGGTCTTTGTGTATAGTGACGGCTCTATTTGAGCATTTTGGACACTTACAAGCCCCCCGATCGTTAGTCGAACTTACTGAGAAATCGGCGAAAATGATCTTATATTCTGCTGCCGTCCTGATTAATCTCGATTATAGTAAGTCTTTATATTATAGTAAGCCTGCTACTTCAAACGGACACCGGGGAGCTAAAGTCTCCATTGAGTTTAAGCGGCATAAGCTGAGTACATCGCAAACACACTATTCGATGGCTGAACCTGCATGCTATGTCGTGGTACTCAGTGTGTTAAAGTTCCAGCATCTATCAGGCACATCTGATACTTTAACTCGCACCTTTTGTGAAGAAAATGCTCCAAATGGAAAAGAAACCTATAGCAAGGAGGTGTCTCGTTTAAAAATCGTCTTCTTTCATCTCCTACTCCTGTTTTTTGCTGGTTTGGATCGACCAGTGGAGATTATCATGATTTTCCTCAATGGAAACTATAGTAGTTAATAACTCGGTTAAAGTTGGTTTGATAGAAAAAGCTGGCATACTTCCTACTTCATCATTCAAAATAATATTTGGCTTGCTATTTCAATCTAGCCGTACTTGAGTAAAAGTTGGTAACGTTGCATATAAAGTTCAAGACGAAAAGGAAAAATGTCTGGGTACTCTTCTTTGCTAAATAGATCCGTTCATTAAGTTCTCAGTAAGTTTTAAAAGACAAAAGAAGCTTTCTATCCCTCTTAAATTTATGCATTTTCAGTTCCTCCGGTAATTCATTATATTAAGCCCGGCTTGTAAACTCAATCTTGGGTGTATGTCGTCCCCATGTTAGTAGTCTACGCTGCACTATGTTGGGTGGAAAAGAAAATAGTTAACTAACTAGTTACTACACCAGTAATAGAGTATGTTAGTAGACTGGACCATTTTGTGAAGTATGGTTGATTTGCGAGACGAATGGCTGTGTATAGTGTTGTACAAGTCACTTCTGCTGATTAAGATTTGGTGGAGTGTTTTAATTTTGTCCGTCCATCAAAATAAAATTCAGTTAATCATGAGTGGATCTCGTTAAAGATCAAAGATTCACACTGTGTCCTCTGTCACTCAACATTAGATGGACTGTAAAACCACAAAACGTCTGTCACTGGTTTTTCTCTATTTTGATTATATACGATAAGATCTGTCATATCAAATTTAAATATGATCACATCGTATATCGTTAGTTGTTACAGGGTGATTGTGACACATGAATTGACAAAATTCAAATACCACAAAGTATTGATTGTTTCTGATAAAAATCTGATCATAAAAATGAACAATTTTGGAATCGACAAAAAAAAACCGAAATATTTTTATATGATTATGATCTCATTCTGTATAATATATGAGATATATTTGAGATCGTTAGTTTTTCTTTGATCTTCGATCAAGAGTCGTCTTATATATGTGCGACTAATAAAATTAAAATTTATGATTCTGGTGATGATTCAAATGGAGAATATAGAATACTATGATCATCGATCTACGTTTTTTAAATCGATCGACATTACGATATTTGTACGTTGCATAACTATTAATGATATGCTGGTTATCTAATCATGTGACTGTTTTTAGATACAGTACTCTGTAAGAAATCCGAGCAAATTGATTTAAACTTTATTTATAACATAATTGTCTTCGAATGGTGTCAACTTCACCTATAAGAACATATCAAGTGAAAATATGTGTGTGTTGTTATGGGCTACGAAGTTTGTCTTCCAAAACTACGTCAGGACCAACAAATTGTAATTTGTTCAAAGTAGGGGCGAGTAAAAACCCAACTATATAATTACGCCAGGTTGAGGTTGAAACCGAGCAATAAACAAATCCGAATTGTTATTATTTATCACTCACACTATAATACTTCAATGATTTGGCTGGGGATTGCTTGAGGTTTTGCAACTCTCTGTTGGTTTTGAAATTCGTTCAGTTATCGCACCAAATCGGACAGTAAATCGTTTGATAACTACCAGAAACGAATCAGTATCCAAAAGTGATTATGTCTAAGTGGTCTGGCTTCACTGATAAGTATATAAATGGTGTCATGGATGGTGTTACCGCTGCAAAATGAATAGTTGGTGTGTGATAACAATCTAGCTCATCGTTTATGTCTGAACTTAGTCATTTTCTATCGATGGTTGAAATTGTGTCCAATTACATTTGTGGCCCATACGCCAGTATAAATTAATGAATGGAGTTTGACTCCTCATCGTCAAATGTCCGTAAAAAATATTACAATCATCTGTACAATCAATTTTTCTCAGGGATGATTTCAACTTTAAAAAGCTCCTTAATTAGATGCTTTCAGCCTTAATTTGAGTTATGGAAGCATAATCCCGTTTTATCCTATATAGGCTGTTAATCGCGTTTAATCCCGCATAGCATAATCCCGTTTTATCCTATATGAACGATTAGGTATCAAATGATGCATGGGAATTTTAATATAACGGATGCGACATCTATCGGTTTAAATTTGAACCACCGGGTATTTCGAATCTGGCAATAATTATGTAAAATTCAAAATTTTATCTCCACTGAATGATATGAATCGATTTACACTTGAGCAACGTTGGAATTTATTGGAAATTTATTTCCAAAAGAAAGACAATTGGTCGAAAATTGCAGGAAAATGTCGTGCAAAATTTGCTCGCAGAGAACGACAAACAGTGGGTATACGCAACCGGTATACGCAAGTTTATGGTTAAAGTTTGTGAAACTGGTTTCATTGTTGATGCGCCAACACGTGAGCGAACTCGTACAGTGCGTACATCCTACAAAATCGAAGCTGTGGCTGAAAGTGTGCATGAGAATCCATCACGCACCGGTTAACGTCGAGTTTTGCGCAAAAATATGGTATCAGATACGGTATGACGCCTTACAAAGTTTAATTGGTTTAAGGGGTTGAAGCCGCATGACCATCCGCTTCGTTTTTACAACGCTAGATGGGCCAACGAAAAACTGCACGATGATGTCGATTTTGTCAAAAAAATTGTCTTTTCGGATGAAGCTCATTTTTATCTTGGTATTTGTGGCTCAGAAAACCCACACGTGGTCTTACAGAAGCCAATGCACCAATAACGAGTCACTGTTTGTTGCGGCTTGTGGAGCGGAGGCTCATTGTTCCATATTTCATTGAAAATGAGGACGGCGCAACCATTACGGTCAGTTGTCGACATACCTATCGCACCATGATAACCGATTTTTTGCGCCCGCTTCTCATAGTGTTGATGTGAACAATGTTTGGTTTCAACAGAATGGTACAACTTGCCACACATCTCATGTCAAACGTTTGCTGGCCGTTTAGTTAGCCGAAATTGTACTATTTTCTGTAGGATGCCGTTAAAGACAAGTGTTTTGTCGATAAACCAGAGACAATGTGTGAACCAGAGTGCATTTGCAGGCAAACATTTGTGATGACATCGCCTAGATGTGTCCAGAAAAATTGTATTCTTTTTCGCAGATCATTGACACCTCATTGAATACGATTTAGTGAAGTGGTGTCCCACGAGTTAGCTCATGATGTTATCGAGCATTATTAGGAATAGAAGTGGACATTAGGAATAGTAGGACAAGTATTTAAGGAGATATTAAGGATTTTATATTTTACAACTACAATTTTTTCAAAAATATCGTCAAAATTCTAATTGGACCTTTAGTTACAGAGGATTTTACCTTTAAGTTAAGTTTTGTCAAAATTTCGTCAAAATTGCGATATGACTTCGTAAATAAGATATAAGGGATTTTATAATGTTTCGGTTTCGCCGAGTGTTTATTCAAATAATTCATTCGGTTAGATCACTGGACTGTGAATATTAAACTCGCAAACTTTAGTTTTTACAATCAATTTATTTCCCAACAAATTACACAAATATTTCACAAATAATTATTACAACCCTAATTTTTTACAGTAATTCTCACTACAATCAACTTTTAACACTTCAATTTCACTTTTTCTCACTTCCCGATATTAACACTTCGAAATTCAAAATTGAATCTTTCGTAACTCAAATGTCTACACGTATTAATACGACGCAAATACTTGTAGAACATTCCATTATTTTGCATCTCGACACTTCGCGAATGTTCTTTTCGTCGAATTTTGTTCGCTCCGCCTATTTCATATTATTTATTTTTATTTTGTTCGTATTTGTAAACATTTGGTTTCAGGGTAATCCCTACTGCTATAATTTTTCTTTTTAATTATCACAGGTGACATCTGTGATTCGTTAAAATATTTAAAATCTATAATTTTTTCAAAAATATCATCAAAACTCCCAATCAAAATTGGATCTCTATTGACAGAGGATTTCCTCAAAATTGCGATTGGACAAAGATTTACGGAGATATTAAGGATTTTATATTTTACATCTACCATTTTTTCAAAAATATCATCAAAATTCCCATTGGACCTCTATTTAGAGAGGATTTTACCTATTAGTTAAGTTTTGTCAAAATTTTGTCAAAATTGGGATAGGACAAGAATTTACAGAGATATTAAGGATTTTATATTATACAACTATTTTACCTTTTAGTATACGACATCCCAATCTTTTGATTAGTAGTTAAATTTATTTTCTTTGATATGCCCATTTTGCGTATTACCTGCCAGATTTGGGTTTGACTGATTGATTCAAATGCACATTCGAAGTCTACGAATATTAGGTAAATTATGGCAAAATTCATTGGTTTGACTGTTCTATGATGATCCGTGTAATTTTGATATCATCTGTATAAAGCTCCTTTGGAGCCTTAAGTAAGCTTTTTCCATTCTTAGTTGTTAGTTTGATTGATGGAGATATTCGCTCAACAACTTTCATCGCTAATATTTTAATTGAGCTGCTGAGATATGTCATCACTTCTTTCCTTCATTCTTAGAGCAGCTCGTTTGACTGCCTTTAGATTGAGGCCAGTTGCTGTGCCAGAAATTAACATAGATTATATTCTAGGCTTCTGCCTGTTTTTGAATTCTTTGAATCATTTGAGGTTATTTATCTATCCAGGGAATGTGGTTACCAAACTTTCTCAATCAGATATCGAAATCACTTGCATTATTTACAGATGGCTCGCCTTATCTCTGAAGAGGGTGCTGACTCTGGTACCTACTGTTTATCGTATAACCTGAGAATCTGGGAAATTATTGTGCTACTCATCAAGTGGCATTAATTGCCGTGTGATTTCAGCTGTTAATACGAGTTTTCCAACGATAAAGGGATTATATATCGAACAGGTGGCGCTGTTGTTAATGCTGTGGCAGTTGGAGCGGGAGGTACTGGGTTCGAATCTCAATAGGGGCAAGATGCAAAAAGGAATCCATGGGCCATCCCATCGTCCATGTCAGTACTATAGGCTGACATGAAGCTATATGCAATGCGCAGATGATTCTACGTAAAACAGACCTATTGCCGTACATATGGTGGTATCACAACGGACCATCGATGGTCTGAGTGCGTGGTAGCAGCCACCAAAAAAACCGCTAACGATGCTAACCAATTACGATTCTTTCCATGAAGAGGACACTTTGACAATATTGGTTTCTATACACTTACTGGCCATGGCCGTTTCAAAAGCCATCTTCATTGCGTGAGACTGTATGTGACGAATGCCATGAGGATGTTGATGATAACTTACATATTATCAGCAACTAGTCTTCTTTCAATTGGATCAAATGCCTTGTGTTCAATTGCAGGAATATTTCTCGATACCTATACTGTCCTCTTGTTTTGGTTCAAACAACTCCAGTTTGCGCTAAGAATGTAGAA
Organism: Tipula lateralis; assembly: GCA_963932295.1. Classification (NCBI taxonomy): domain Eukaryota; kingdom Metazoa; phylum Arthropoda; class Insecta; order Diptera; family Tipulidae; genus Tipula; species Tipula lateralis. The sequence goes on along the minus strand of OZ010737.1, from coordinate 45,649,995 downwards.
TACGTCTGTGCGTTTTAAGACAGTTGGTACCGGTTGATAGTCGCTATGCACATTTAGTCGTTTCATTGTATATCTTATAGACAGGTTTGACATTTCTTGTATAAACTAGTACAAGATAAATTTAATTCTTGATTTAATTTGGTTTTGTGAGTTCTTACTGCCTCCTAAGTTAGGTTAGATTGAATGGCTGCTACAATCTGTTGTGATACCACAGGATCTTACTTCCCTAATGTCCTTATTAGAACTAGTTTTAATTACTTATGTAGCGTGATAAGTCTTGCACCTTATAGTTTTCGAGATTAGAGAGGCGGACTGCCTTATTAAGAACTAACTCAAATATTCATGTATTTTGTGTGCCAAAGCCGGGTATGAGCATAGGAGGTGGACTATCGTCTCTTCCTTCTCCTCGTCTATATACAGCTGCTGCAAAAGTCATTTGCTTCTAGTCCTAGCATGTTCTCTAAGTAGGAAGTGTTCTATGAGTATCCTCACGATCGTTTTTAGTTGACGTATTAGGAGATCAGTGTCTCTGAGTGTTTCACGTACTGTTTAGGCCAGACTTGCCTTGCTATCCTGCATGAGAGGATCTTCGTACTCCTTTCATTCACTGAGGCTACTGCCTCCTTTCCGGTAGCAGTTGGAGAGTTGTACCATAAGTCCAATCAATTCAGGACCTCTCCAATTGCTATCACCTCTGCCTGGTACACGCTGCAGTAATCAGGTAGACGACCTAACCTAACTTAATGCCTCCTATGAATGCCGATGCACATTTTCTCTGTTTTGATGTCATGTCCGTTTTGAGGTCATCGCGGGTTGCTCATGCAGATGCTCGTAGAACTCATCAGTTTCCATTCGAATAGTGCTTACCTTGCTGTTACTATTGTTAAAAGCAGGGTGTGTTGGCTTTTATTGTGTGAATTGAACATTATAGGAAGGGTGGACTTGCCTGTGCTTCTTGCTAAATCCCCACTATATTTCCATCATATTTCATTGAGATATTGAAGCGTTTTACTCCCTGTTCAACTGGTGCCAGACTGGTTGTTTCTGTTATATGTGTGTACGTTTGTGTTCAAAACAGAACAACAACAAAATTAAATTAATTTAAAATTTAACCAAAATAAATATAAAATAAGATTTTGTTTTCAAACATCTTTACAACTTCCTGATACATTAAGGAAAAGAATCTAGTAATAAGCTTAAGAATATTATAAGAATAAGATAAACATAAATAATATAATAAATGAAAATATTTCTATAATTTACGCTACAAATCAATTTCAAGGATACGACAAACACAACAAACATTAACGAAGATGATCTGTAAGATAAAGATGATAATTTATAAGCAATCAATTTGTCATTTACAATCTTGTAGCAAAAATACATGAATGGAAGTGTGAGCCACACCTAATCTACCTGTAATCTTCTATATATACACACACACAACTCCACTCAACTCAATATAATACTTTCTTTCACTCATACTTATCTCCTAAAGACATAAATCTTCAAAACGTTAAATGCCATTAAGAAACATGAACATGATGTATATAGTCACTGTAATAAAATTGTAAATTTTTTAGGCATCGCCGATACGTTGATTTACACAAACCGACAACAACACAACGTTGATTAATTATTACCATTACCATAATTCACGTAATCTGAAGACAAAACTATAAAAAAGTCGACGAAACGCGAGGTAATCGATGTTTGGCAATCCGTGTGCGCATTTTGATGGTTTGTTTAACAGGTGATCGATAAAGTGGTAAATCGCTTTTATGAAGACGCGAGCTGTTCATAATTTATTTGTGTAGATGTTGGTATATGATGTGTAATATGGTGGTATGTGTTTGTTGGTGTCGGATCATTTCTCTGAACTATTTGGAAGTGGATTCAGGATCGCATTCTGACTAAGAGTAATTAAACCGTGCTATGTATTGTTTTATCCCTATGGTTAGGGGCATTCGTGTTTCGTAAATATTACGGACGAAACATGAGACCCCTAGAATACCACCACAGTATCCAGAGCTTGTCGTAGGAGGCGACTAAATCTGGTTGGATCGCTGGGTGGACGACCCACATCCGTAAAAACTCAAACCTGTTAAAAATGTCAAAAAAACAGAAAAAAATCGGATACCGCCAAAAAAATAATGATGTTTATAAGCTTTCTAAGAACTTTAATTTGAAATCGTTGAACTATCCGTCGATTCCTCGTTTTGGTACATCCTGATAGTTGGATTACATATACACAGTCCGCCTTGATCACTTGCCTATAAAGCATAGGTTTATAATGATTGGATTAATTGGAGCTTTTCTGCTTTCTTATTCACGTGTACTTTCTTCTTTTACTTTGCATCAAGATTCATACCAAGGTATTTTGCTTGATTTGCATGTGGCACCGAAACATTATTGAGAGTCACATGTAGTGGTTCTATTGATCTATTAGTGAAAATAAAGTGAGTAGACTCGATCAGTCACTTAAATTCTCTATTAAGCTAGCCAATATTGCATATTAGCTATGGCTTTATAGTTGCAGTTTGCCTTGGCGATAGTTGTATTTTCCGTTTGCGGTAAGTTGCTTGTAAACGGTACCTTAAGGTAAAACAAAACCTACATACCTATTGTCCGAATGGTCCATGTATCCGAATCCCGTCCCTTTTCATATGACAGTGACACTGTGATACGTCAGACGTCAAATATACCTGCAAGTTGGTAGCATCTCGATAGTCAACCGTGCTACAATATAGATGGCGTTAGGAGATTGGAGAAGATAACATATTGCCCGATGTGCAGTGATAGGCCGTAAGTTATAAAAGGTGATGCGTGTCAGCGAAAAGGGGCTTTTTGTCTTGTTGTTGCGAGAAATACGATCGAAAATAAGAAAAGATCTAAAAAAATTAATTGAACAAGCAGCAAATGGAGTGATAGAATAAATCAAGTGAAGAGTGCTCAAAAAAGAAAAAAGAGAAAGAAAGTGGGGAACCAACAAAACACCACGATGGTGGTTCATGTCAAGAACCACGCGGATCTAGACCATATCGTGCTTGTCCGTCATCCCGACGTCGAGGAATAGACGAGTCAGAAAAAGATTGAGATATAACAGGTTAAGATACTTCACTGTGGGACTTCTGCTTTTGCTTCTTTTTTGCTGCAGTAAACACTTAAAGTATCTCCCTTTCAAGTACGACTTCAACATCTAACCAGACTTTGTCAAATGCCTGCATGTCCACAAATATGCCTGAACAAATAGTTTATTCCTCTAAGGATTTTTCTATTAAACCTGTTATTCTATGGACTAGATCGATTGTGGAGTGTTTCTCCCTAAATCCAAACTCATGGGTCGTAATGGCTCCTGACTTTCCAATTTCAGGTTAAATTCGTTTTAAAAATAGCATCTCAAACAGTTTTGTCATAATTGGAAGAAACGATGGTGATGGATACGATTTAATGTCCTCCCAAGAATCCACGGGACAGGTCGATAAACTGAGAGGGATGATGAGGGATTGTCCAACCCTACTGGGTATTGTAACCCTACTGGGTATTGTAACCCTACTGAGGTAAGACATTTTTTAAATTCGTATTACCAATGTTTATTGTTTTTTTTTGTGGTTTTATATCAGAGTTACGTTTTCTACGTCTTTGATGAGTTAACATTGAATTACAAGTCAGTAGTTTATTAGAATATACTTGATCTCTTCTACATTTCCCATATAGGAACCTAAACACCTAATCCTCCTGCCAGAGCCTTGATCTGACATCTCATATACTTTGTCAATATTTTCTGTCAGATGGATTAGGTGCAGGCAGACGCTTCCGTTTTGGAGGATGATAGTTTATGGTCCGCCCAAGGTTTTAAATTTCTCCCTGATGGGAGAACTAGCAAGATCATCCCATTTGAGAAGGTAATACAGGTGTCCATTCACATACTAATCGATTACGAATACAACTACGACAGTCTGTTGGAGTGCTGAACTCATGGTACTGTTTCATGTTCATCCATGTTGGTAGTATTTTACAACACGAAGTAGGTCTAGATGCATGTGGTCCTTAAATATGGTATACCACATATTGGACGTTCTCAGTTATATTAATTCATTGGAACATTTTGACGAAGAACTAAATATCCTCATCCGTTGAATGAGAAGCGTAGTCCTAAATTACTCTAGTCTATTTGAGTAAGACAGGTACAGAGCAAATTAGCTTTATTCAGCCCGTTCCTTATACAAATTTAGCTATTGGCATATTCAGAGAGGAGTTCAACCTATTCCCATTGAATTACAGAATAATGGGAACATCTCAATATAAGCGTTTTAATGGGATTTGTCAGAATCGGTTAATCTTTCATAAGTGCGTATGTTCAACGTTAAACTATTTTGGGCAGTGCTAATTATTAACAAAAGTTTTATCTCAAGGATGTTTTTATGTTGAGGATGGTAAAGTGATTACTGTTCGCCACAATGTCTGGAACTTTCCATCAGGTAAACAGGATCTTTTGTAAAGATTAGTGCCACGATGGTCGTGTTAACTTTAAATACATCTTGGTTTATACGAAATATTTGCACTTGGACCGATCATTGTAAAAACTAATCCAAATTCGATTAGCTTGAATTGCTTGAACAGTTTTCCTTATGTCCTATGACCTTGACATAATGTATCTACAAACAAGAAGATTATCTTGCTGAAAACTACTCAAAGGGTCAAAGATAGTTTGAGAGTTGTATGGGTCTGGTGATTCCGATATTGCATTAATTCTCTCTGGTAACGACAGAATACCATTATAATTGATCTTGTGACTAGAATCATCAAAACTTGTTGCGCTTAACTTTGGGTCTTCGAAGTGGAATGTTTGACCGGTAAAGTGATATTTTTAATGGATGCCATAATCGTCTTCAATTAAATAATTGATCGGCGGTGGCCTCTATTGACCACACAACTGGAAATAATGGATCATTCAAAATTTTGTTTTTCTTCCGTAGGGTGTTGCGGTATTATAACGTATAATAATCTATGCCCGAAAGGCCGGAAAGGACCTAAACTTTTTTTTGTTAGCTGCTTTATGTACGGCTATAGGTCCGATTTTCGTAGAACCATCTGTGAAATGCATAGCTCCATGTCGGCCTACAGCACCGACATGGAAGATGGGTCGACCCATAGATTCTAAACTCGTCAGGGGATCCAGATGTGTTCATTCACACCACTGATCGTACCGACCAAACGATGGTGAAAAATCCCTTTCAGTATCTTACCCCCGATCGGGATCCGAACCCAGTACCTCCCACTCCAACTGCCGCAGCTCCAACTAGCGCCACCTGGGCGGTTTTTCTGAGACCTTATATGAACCAAAATACTGTAGCGAATATGTCTGTTCAACAACGTAAAAAAACTTATAGAAGTCAATGGTCAAATAGCTGGTTCAATTGGAGACTATGGGTAATATTTAATGTTTGATATCGGTTTCGGTAAACGACAGATTTTGTCTTCGTCATCTCCAGCTGATGTTCGCTTTCAGTTTGAGAAGTGTATATGTAAGCCGTGCTAAATCGCCGTATCGGGCAAGTCGTATAATGTTAAAATTTTCAACATGAAGTAAAGACTAGTTATATAACCCCCACCACTGGCAAGCAGCTAACCAATCTTAATTTATCGAGTCGATTAAGTGAAATAAACAAAGTTGTAAGTTTGACTAAACTCTGGTCTAGTTTAGTTTTGACCTACCGTAAAGGGACCTAAGTCGTTAATAATCCGGATACGAACCTAGGACCGTCGTAACCATTTATTGGTACACATAGTATAGGTGGTATGAAAAAGCATTTTAACAACTAAGCTACAACCGGCGTCGATTTGTCGTATATGAAGGTAATTAGACCCGTTGACACTATATAGTAAACAGTTCTGTACCACAAACAGAGTTGATTGCGATTGTGAATAAAAGCGTAGCCAAGATTGAATCGATATATTTTACCACATCACATTGCACCATACTATCTACTGTATATGATCAGCTGTCCTTACTCTAGAAACGTCTTCTCACTTAGCACAACGATCATTAGCTCTTCATAAATTCTTGTTTTTGCTTATTTAGATTATGTGCCTAAGCAACAAGAGCACCAACAACAAATTAAATTAATTTGCTATGTAATTTCTGACGCTACGGGAGGCGCATAGTAAATGTCTGCTGTATATTATATTGAACATAATTTATGTTTTGTGTTCTATTTGTAGACTAAACTTAATTATCTAATCGAGAATGTATCAATATCGATCCCATGGTGCGATACAATTTCAAATATGAATATAAATTGATAAATTTCAATCTTTAACGAATTCGCATCAATTCGTATGTGAATTCGCGGATAACATCCAATTTTCTGATTTCATTGCGTTATGGGTAGATATGATTGTTTGTCAAAATGTGAGACATTGGTTAATTGGTGGTCTGAATTGTGTACAAGGTTTGGTCATTAATCGTGGATTGTGATGCAACGCGATCTCACTTGGCACAATGATATATACGTGTAGTTGAAGTCATGGTTGCTTCATATTTCATTTCCCACCCATTGCACAATCTAATCGATGGTTTAAAAGTGGACACCATGTATCTCAAGGCTACATATAAGCTCGACAGTCAGTTTTAAATTGTTGGTCGGAAAACGGAAGGAAAACTAACTGCTATAGTCTATATCGAATTGTTTCGAACTATTTTTGAACTGAAGGTTTTTCGTCCTTATTCAATTGATATGGGGTTTATTTTGCCTATGCTCGAAGAATGAAGCTATGCTCAAGATCCAAAAAGAGAGATTGCTTAAAATGCTAAACATAATCATTCCTTACACACTCTATTTTGAGAAGATTCATTGCTCTAGCGTCTGATTCTGTTCAAACTTGACACAGACGTCTGACTACACTGTATAATAATAATTGTTTTTTTGCATCATTTTTACGAAAGATGAGTAGTGTAAGAACAAAAGATCGGCCAAGGTTTCATTGAGTCATGTACGCATATTCACCGAATGACAGAAACATTGTAAACAAAGAGTAGTTTTGTCTTGCTATTCTTAATGTTGTTCGAATATAAATGGTTTCTGTGTAATCGATCAGCAATGACTAACTTAACTATGTTCACAGATATACGATCAACATGATTAGCGAATAATGTGTGGGCTGTTGACCACACATACTAATAGTAGGGTTTAACAATTCTGAAATTAATCTAGACGATATATATATATATATATATATATATATATATATATATATATACATATATATATATATATATATATATATATATATATATATATATATATATATATATATATATAAGCTGTTTTCTTAATATTACCACATTCACCTGCTCTCTTCGAATTTACGAATTTTAAGCCTAATATCTTACTTATTAAACTTAGCTACTGTCCAAGACTGTGCCTAAGAATCTCACTTTGTCAGTATGAGCCAGTTAATTGTCATAGAAATGTCAAACAAGGATTAACTGTCGGAACTTAATATTTCTTAATGAGTATAACCACTTCTGTTTGAATGGATTTTCTCCCAGTTCAAGTTGACAATCCTGGTTTTAACAATATGATTAATTAACCCAAACCCAGGGTAGTTCACCAATACAAGAGCTCCTTCCTCCCAGGCACTGTTGATTCCTTCATTATCTAGCAGCTCTCGACATTCTATGAATGTGAGCTTTAGCTAGGTATGATCTATCATAACAGCTAGAACTGCTATTCCCAGCTGATTTGTAAAACTTGAATGCACCCTATGTTTACTGTATCCTCCGTAAAAAAGGTGAGGGTTCAGAGTTTGACTATGTCACAGTTTTTCTTGCACCCTGTTCGATGGTAAGCTTTCCCCTAGGGATCTCAGCTAATGTTTCCAGTTGCCTAAATGCCGTGAATTGGGACTCTATATCTCTGCTCGGCTGATTGTGTCAATTATATCCACTGCATTCCTCTGTTATATTTACTAGAGTTGGTTTATCTCATGGCCAACTCAAAACAATATTTTCGGCCTACGTTGTTATCAAAAAATCTAAAATTTCTAAATACAAAAGAGTTTCCAGATGCAACTTTTTTTCTCTGATGGAATACTGGTATATAACTTTACATGATTTCCAGAACATCCTTGACCTTACACCCTTTAGTTATACTATCGGACTAGTTGTTTTGATAGATCAATAGTAGGCACTATTGATTTAGGCTCGGTTAGAGACTCCCCAATATTATCCATACTTTCTCCTGTTGTTGGAATCAAAGGAGTCTTCCGCGATTAGGACTGTTTTATCTCAACATTCTAATGTTAAAAGATTGGAAATTCATAAAATCAAAAAATTACTCCAATAGTCTCGAAATTCCCTCTGATGGCTCTTGGAGCGTGTTTCATCCAGGTCAAGTATTCTGAAAACAGCTGGAACGTATCTTGAAAGAAAGAAAATATTTAAATTATTCTTCACAACAATGCATGACATCACCTTCTGACAAGTGTTTGGACACAATACTGTGTACTCTCTCCGCCGAATGGTTGATGAAGATTAATTTGAAGAAATTTTAACATTATTAATAAGCTCTTCCGTAGAAACTGTCAAATTACAAAAGGGGTCAAATCCACTTCCACATATCAGATTCTATACAGGACCGTCCATCATCGTCCTGATGTTTACTTTTATTTACTCGGAACTGAAGTTGATGACTTCATTAGTGCTATAGGGGGTTATAGGAATTCCTTGTTCACTATGATGATTTTGTAGGACAGCCAATTAAGCATGCCGCTAGGTTCTCTAGTTGTTAGAGATATCTTCCCTGTTTAGAGTTACTAGGTTGGCTTGTGGCGCAACCTTCCTCTGCATTATGCTTCATTTTTCACTATTGATGTTTCATTCTTCTTAACCTAATAAATATCTAACTAACCAACCTGATCACAATTGTGTACTTACGAGTTCCGTGAGCGTAAACTTTCACCTGTCTCCACTCTTTTTTTTGCTGCTGACATGCAAACGATTCTTTTCGACTAGGTCCTCCTTAGGGATTTCAGCTAATATTTCCAACTGCTTAAACTCTTGTACAACTGCTATGGTACTGGATTTGTTAGATCCTGGCTATGATGACCTTAAGTCGCCATTTCTAGATTAAAAAGGGTGATCCCCACTATTTGGTGCAAGATAGTCAGTATATATATATATATATATATATATATATATATATATATATATATATATATATATATATATATATATGCATAGTATCTGCCTCCATATCTCTGTTCAGCTTGATATTTTTCGTGATTCTTAAACCTTGCTAGTTCATTAGCTAGTTGTGGTTTTGTTAGATACTGATTTTGATAACTTTAGATGATATTTTTATAGTTTTCGAAGCATCCTTTTTATTTTGGTTCAAGTCTCTCCCTAAAGTCATTTGTGGCTTTAAGGAGTCCTGCAGATAAGGTTATTTACTGCCAGAGGATATCCAGACGCCCCGATAGTGATTGCTAATTTTTTTACAGGCTTCCAACCCATAAGATAACCAAGTTGGATTGTTTGGCATCTTGATTCGACCACTAGGACTAGGTTACTCATTATATATATATATATATATATATATATATATATATATATATATATATATATATATATATATATATATATATATATATACTAGCGCAATCTAGATAAGTATAATTTATTCAAGAAACATCTTCTTTAAGTGGCAATAAAATAAAGAATCAAATCATGTTTGTGATTCATTAATAAATTACGAATATATATTATATATAGTAAAAATTTAACGACTACTCTCGCTAGAACAGATGCCGCCCGATACATGATATCCATTTTTATACCCAAAAAAAAACTTCCAGCCCTCTCCTGCCCCTTCCCTATAATCCAATTAGTTTTACAGTTCGACAAAAATTAGTTTTATTATCAACAATTAATTACATAAAAATTAAACAGATTAGTTTAGGAGATAAGACAACTCTAAGATGTAATATAAATTTAACCTTCAACTTTAAATATCGAGAAAGAAGATGCGAAACCACACACATACAATCAATAGAGACTCGCAACAAATAAGCGATGATGGAACATAAAAGTTATTATGATTAAAATTGCGGCTTCAGACCGCGCACATCGATAGTTGATTTATGAACTCATCCTATATGCTGTTGACGATTGGTTTATTTATAAGGGTTTTCCAATAAGAGGTTTCATTTTGAATTTCTATTTCATTGTAAAGTCTTTAACCGATTGTGAGCACTGGCACAGACCGAACATTTCACGAGGCCCCAAAAAAAAATTCTAAAGATGTGCCAGTGTTGTAACAGTTGGTTTAAAATCGCACCAAACAGAGACATGTTGAGGATGGAGATGCTTTTTAACAATCATTCTTCGATTTTCTGAACCCCAAATGCGACAGTTCTGCTTATTACGTAGCCTTCGATTTGGAGGACCCAATCAGCACAAAGACAAGACGTTGTGGTGATCGATCGGCTTGAGTTCTTGTGTTAACCGAACTTTAAAAACTTTAAGACCTAAGTCTTCAAGAAAAATACGGTGTAATGTCGTTTGGGGAATGTCTAATTACAAGAATCGACGAGGAATCGACAAACCTTCAATACTATAGTAGAAACATTCTCAGTTGTTCTTGAGCGATATACACCCGAATACGAGATTGAGGATCGGCACCTGGAACGTGCAGTTACTTAGAAAACCTGGCGCGTTTCACGGCTTTATGACATGTATGAACGAGTATTGGCTGAAAAAATTGCCTAAAAGTGAAGACCATGTGTCCAAAGGCTATACGTTGCAACACAGTCGAGATGACCTCAAAAATCTTGGAGTTGGATTTCGCATTGGGCCACAGGTAAAAAGGCTGGAAGTCGATAACCACATTAGATTAGTCAACCTTTCAACTGTCTGTGTAAATGCGCCCACTGATGTAAGCCAACCCCAGAATAAAGTCAATTGATTTCAGTAGTGGTAACAAACGTTCACAACGTTTGAAGGAGTGATGAGATTCAAGTATCTCTGATCTCTGATAACTCACGATAATAGTGTAGGAGAGGATATCAAGGTTCGCATTGCCACTGGTAATTGAGCTTTATATTCTCTATGTCCACTTCTGAATTGAACGAAGTGTTGATCAGACCCGTTGTCATGTATGGATGTTATAGAGTTGAACCTTGACGGATGAGTACGAAAGATGGCTTCTAACATTCGAGAGATGAATCATACATGTGATATATGGTCCAAAACGGGACCATGGCACATACCGAGTTCTTTTCAATCACGAGATCAGGAATTTAATGTGAATCCTATGATATCGTGCTTGAAATGAAAGGACAGCGAACCGAATACTACAGCGATCTTTGAAGGGAGAGCCGCCTTTCGGTAGACAAAGAGGTCGCTGTCGGAGACGATGACTTCACGGCGTAGAGAGCGATCTAGCACCTTGTGGTTGCTTGCAGCGCTGGCTCGTGCTCGAAACCGATGGAGTCAGATTGTTGACACGGTACGGCCCAACAATGGGTCGTAAAACCGACAGAAAAATATTTACGATTATTTACATAAATCAAGGTGTAACGTTACGGACCCGACAATTTGAGAAACCCTTCTAATTATTTCTGCATATACCCAATAAGAAGACTTACGCTTATAAGAAAAAACAAATTAAATTAATAGAAATTGAAATATTTTATCTTTACCTAATTGATTACAGCCTCTTAATTATTTGTTGTTGTATTCCGATTTTTAATTCCGTATTTTCACTTTTCTTTTAACATGTTTGTACAATACAATGTTAACTTAACGTCTTAAACCTTAACTTCACTCAACTTGAATTTTAATTTTCTTTTTCTAATTAAACGAGAATTATAATTAAAAACACTAATGGGTGATTAAGAGGAATCGACATAAAATTGAGATATAATCACATACATGATAATTATGTGTATGTACGCGTATGTTAGAGGAGGCGGAAAATTGTACTTATGTGCGTACAGTATATAAGATGCGCGAGATGGTGAGAAAGTTGAATTTAAAGGTTAAATTTAATTGCTCGATGTCAAAGTTTTGGACAAGTATATTAACTGTGGGGCGGTACATTCTGACCTATAGAACATAATTTAAGTGTTGGAAAATACAATAACCTTGGTTTGTATTGTGAAATGACGACATAATATAAGTCATAAGTTCAACGTATAATTGAAATCTTTTGTAGGCGACGAACCTGATTTGACTCACTATATGCAAAGTGATTTATGATATCAACGATTCATCTCATAGGTTGAGGTTGGGATTAATGCCGTCGAACGCGTTATTTACTACTAATTTAGCTGCACATATATAAAAATGAAGGCTGCACTATTCACAGTGCTGTCTGGTTGATTGTAGTGTAGGACAAAGCGCTAAGCAAGTACCCCGGATAACGTCGGATCTTGTAGCGATTAGCCTTTTGTATAAAAAAATGTGCATTAACGATTTACGACTCCTTATGGGATACCGATTGTAGCTTAATAGTTCAATTCTCGCCGTTGACCAATAATGAAAGTGCGTTGTGCATGATTACGATTGGTGGTGTGAATAAACACATTTATGACCTTCTGTTGGAGAGGAGAATTTATGGGCCAACCCACATTTCACGTCAGTACTATATAGGCTCGTTTGGAGCTATGCAATATGGAATGTGCAGATGGATTCTATAAATCGGACCTCATATAGCTGTACGTCCTCGATTTGGCTATGTAATGGCGTAAACTATACAAGATACAGACACGCAGACAGATTAATGAAAGGTGTCAGTTGAGACGCCTAAGGTCGTTTAAGCCATAGATTATTCTTGGAGTGCCAGTTGGGTTATAGCAGTAGCGTCCTTAATTTTTAATCGGTGTAAGGTATGGGGTCCAAAGACAACTGACAGTGAAAGGTATGCCCTAACATAACAACCTAGGCCCTAACATAACATTAAAATTGACGAAACAGCTCTCTTCGATGTTAACGTGACAATATGTATATCAATATAGGAGGTAATGACTGTTCCTTTGATACGTTTCGCACTTTTCAGTGCATCATACACTTTACTTGTAGTATAACGACTTGTACCTGAGCTCTATAAGTGTCTTATCTCGTAGTAGATGGCCACTTGCAAAATATACTTGCAAAAGTTCACGTTACACAAAATGTTGAGGTGTGGAGCGAATAGATTGTATTAATTAACAATCGGTTTACTTTGCAACAACCGATCCACAATGAGTTGGATTCGGCGTTTTGCTTTATGTATTGGTTCTGTAAGCAAGTATACAATTTTTAGTAGGTCTCGCAAAGACTTACTGAAAAATTACAAATATTCACCTTTATTAGTCCGCTTTCTGAGTTTTTCATCATGCTTCCAACTGCTTTAATTATGGTTGACGTCTCCACCGCACCATATTAGAAGTTTAGTGTACTGGTCGATTCAGCTGCTTCAATCTCTAACTCTATACTGTTGAGCCGTTGCTGTGTAAATATATCTGTTTTATCAGCGGTGGAAGTTTTCCCACCACTAATAGAACAGATATTTACCCAGACATAATGGTGCCGTTCAATTAGACTTATGATATATTTCTTTTTTTTTTGACGGCTTTTACAGGTTATTGCTGGTCCGTACCGTGTCAACAATCTGACTCCAACGGTTTCGATCACGAGCTAGCTCTGTTGCAAGCAACCAGAAGATGCCAGATCGCTCTCTACACCGTGGAGCCATCGTCGCTGACAGTGACCTCTTTGCCTACCGACAGGTGGCTCTCCCTTCAAAGATCGCTGTATCATTCGGTTTGGATACTCGCTGTCCTTTGATTTCATGCACGATATCAGGAATTCGAATTATATTACTGATCTCGTGATTGAAACGAACTCGGTATGTGTCATCAACGTTGCGTTTTGGGATATGTCACACGCATGATTCTTCTCTCGAATGTTAGAAGCCATCTTTCGTACTCATCCGTCAAGGTCTAACTTTCACATCCATACCTGACAACGGGTCTGATCAACACTCTGTACAGTTTCGGCTTATCCGCATTTGCCAAATATTTTGATTTCAGCAGTGTGCCGTAGAGGATATAAAGCCCGATTGCCAGCGGTAAGGCGAACCTTGATATCCTCTCCCACACTATCATCGTGAGTAATGAGAGATCCAAGAAACTTAAAAATATACAATTCAGAATTTTTGGGAGTTTGAGGATATCGAACCTCCTAAGAACAAAACTGTTCACTGATGCGAACCGCAGTTTAGAAAAAATGAAGTGACTTTCTCTTTTATACAACTTGGTTTCGAACAATTTTATAGGATAATAACCACTTTTGGCAAAACGTTTTTGTACTCAAATCCATTGACTCCTTACATATTAGACAATGTTTGCAAACACATTTTACACAGGGTACTGTGATATATTTGGTACAATCATCTATGTACTTTCCGGCAGTATTGTAATTGTTGTGTTGCGTGAATATTCTTAACCGTAAGAGGATGTGGAACTGGTCCTCCAGCACTGGTTGTTTTGGTATTCAGTTTGAATATCTTGGCTCCCTTTGTTTTGGGCCGTCCAGTAATTTGGTTATGTTGTATTTCGTAGACTTAAGTCTACCTAATATGACTTAAGATGACTTAATGTACTTAAGTCTACCTAATATGACTTAAGTCTACCTAATATAACTTAAGATGACCTATGCGATTTCTGCAGCTATAGTAGTATATCTACTTTCGGTCGTTTTGATGATCTAATGCGCGTCAGTGGTTTAAGCTTGAAGGATAAATGCATTTTACATCCTGTTTCTATCTATAAACGCACTTGCTCTGGTACATATATAAAGAGAAACCCTCTCCTACATTAAAATCTTGTCTTTTAGCTGTGCATCAGTATTGATAAATTCTTTTCGCAGAAAGATTTGACACATCCCAGTCTCTTTAGTTGATGCTGCTTTAGTTTCCACCTTTCTTGTTGTAGTTTGTCTCGAACTTATATATTTGACTAAATCGAGCACTTTGATTTTATCATCTAAATACGAGCTGACAGGGACTGAGTGGTGACATCACATCAAAGACGGCAAGCGTGTCGTTTCATGAAGTGTGTGAATGTGTAGGCTCATCCAAGTTGATGAGGTCAAGGTTAGCACCATTATATTATTTCAATCTTCGTGTAGGAAGTGGTTTACATTCTATAAACTCCATTATTACACGCAGTCCAAGAAACTCTATCTAACCGACCAGCTAGGTATATGTACTTTTGTAGCCAGAGTCGTTATGTGGATACTCGATATCGAGTAAACGAACGACGTTATCGATTACGGGATATTTTTGAATTTGAAAACGTACAAAATGTCAACGAACACCAACAAACACGTATAAACACAGAATGACTGAGAATATCCTATTCTTTATATCAGAGAATATCCGATCACGTTCGAATTTATGTTCGTTGTTAGGTTTGTTAACGAACCCGTATAAAGAAGACACAAATGTAAGTCATTGAAAATGGAAGCCGATTCCTTATTATTTACCCAAGCCTACCCTCTCGTGATAATTTGTAAATCCTGTTAGCCTATATGGACAACAGAACAGGCTCTTAGGTACGGCCCTTAGTAAATATAACTAACCGCTTCACTCACTCAAGATTGCACTGCATACGCCAGCGTCTGTGTGACTAATTTGATGCTGAGTCTCTAGTATGATCACTCCAAATTAAGTGACTTTATGGGTTTTACAATAAAGCCTTCTATGATAATGCAGGGTTCTCTCATAGGTGACCGTATTTCTCGTGCTCCTTGTGGGAAAAAATGGAACCACACAAAAAAAAGGGAATGATGCTTCTTAGACAGTATTAGATATTGGCACGAAAGTAGAAGAGCAGGCGCTAGTTCAGTCGAACTAATTTCAAGAATACAAGCAAATTTCCGTTGTATCATACCTCGCTTCTCTTGGAAGCTCCAAGTGAGGCGGAAATAAACGACGCTTTGAAGCATAGCGGAGATGGGAAAAACGGAGCTCCTAGATGTGATCAAGCAGATAGAAAAGGAATTCACTAGTTTAAGTGCGCTGATTAAGTCTAATCCGACCGCAAAAAATTTGATGATGATGAGTAGCGGGGTCAGTGGAAGTGAGAAGAAACAAAAGACGGCTCAGAACCCAGTAGTAGTGCGAAAACCGAATTTTAATAAACCCGCACGCTGTTCTACCAACCAAGATTTCAGTAATCTGATAGAGCAGGTTTCAAGACTTCAGTGTTTGCTAAATAACCAGTGCTTTAAGTGGGAGAAGTGGCAGTCATATACGATTCATGTTATTGCTAACACTCATAAATTTTATAACACCCAAAAATACAACCCTGCAGCAGTTTGAAATGTAAGGATCATTTATGGCTACATTCTGAATTTACAAAAGGATACAATACGACGGCAGATGCTCGCGAATCGTCAAAACGACTTTGTAGCAAAATCAGCAATCAACTCAATAGTCATGGACCAATAGTCATTTGACTTAGTGTATACATTTCTATTTTCGATCGTATTACGAAATACCAATTCTTGTTCGAATTGAGTTGATGAGCAGGCTAGTACATCCGGACAAATGTCGGAAATATTTACAGAGCTCGTAGAAATGATCAAGCAGATAGAAAAGAAAGCCACTGGTTTAAGTGCGCTGTTTGTTTAATCTGCAAAAAATCAAATCAAACTCAGTGTTAAGATATATAAACCAACCATCTAAACTAAAAGTGGTAAGCAGGAGATGATGATGGATAACAGGGTCAATGGAAGTGAGAAGAATCAAAATATGTCTCAGCTACCGCACACTTAGACTGGCGATGGTCCGTTGTGATACCACTATATGTACGTCTATAGTTCCGATTTACGTAGAACCATCTGCACATTGCATAGCTCCATGTCAGCCTATGATACTGACATGGACGATGACCCATAGATCCTAAACTCATAACAGGGGATCTAGATGTGTACATTCACACCACCGATCGTACAGCCCAAACGATCGATGGTGAAAAATCCCTTTTTACATCTTGCCCCTATCGATATACCTCCCGCTCCAACTGCCGTAGCTTTATCCACTACGCCACCTATGGGCAGTAGGATTATTCTATACAACGGAGTCATCCACACAAATATTACAGAATGAAAGCCGTCAACAGATGCACTCAAGATACATAACAGGATTCAATCGGTGATGACGTCGAACGAAATCAAGAAAATTCTTGCTAAGAAATGGCCACAAAATGTATATAGGGCGACTGTAATGAGCCACACTACCTTTTTGCGATCGATCACCTTAGCCCGGGGAATTTTTACTTCAGTGTTTGCTGGATGATAAATATTTTAAGTGGGAAAAGTGGCAGTCATATACGATTCATGTAATTGCATACACTTATAAATTTTACAACACCCAAGACTTTGTAGCGAAATCAGCATTCAACACAATAGCCATGGACCAATAGTCATTTGACAGTGTACATTTCTACTTCCGATCGTATTACCAAATACCAATTCTTGTTCGAATCGAGTTGATGGTTCGAATCGCATTCCCAAATAGATTTGCAGACTAGCGCCTAGTTATTGTATTGTTTAACAGCCTTTTCCCATGTCACCTGCCAGCTTTTTCCCATGTCACAGCCTCAATGTTTTGCTCACCTGTACACGCTTAGAAATATAGCTATATACATATTTGCAACGATCACACTATAAAGTCTTCAAGCTATAGTTATGACGATCGTAAACTATAGAAAAGATCACATACATTATGTTCATACTTAATTAAACAAAACACCATTCGAACGATCATTCAAATCAAATTGTCTTCTTGTGTGACATGTGCCATATTGTTTATATTCATAACTTCTTATCACGATCGCATGATCTTAAATTATATTTTATTATAATTTTCGTCGACTTGTTAATATTCGATCAAATTATTGACAAAAATTCTCGGGCGATCGTATCATCGCGATCGCGATACGATTATTCATCCATCCAATTAAATCGATGTTTATCGTCTTAAAGTCTATTGCGGTGTTTATATATATACATATATACCTACACACACACACTCATATACATGTGGACGCGTAAAACTCTAATTAGCCGCTTATTTTTGGACACGTGGAGCATATTATATAATTATTTGATGGAAAAAAAATCCATATCTTAATCTCTTCTTTGTCATCTTTATGTTTTCTTTGGGACGTTTGTTTTTTTTTTTTTTACTTTTTATTTTATTTTCTAATTTTAGTCGAACAGGTTGATTGATCAAGTTTTTTTTTATTGTATTTCTTGTTGTTGTTGATGATCATCTTGAAATTTTATACGAGTTATGGTAATTTTTTCGTATAAATTTATAATTTTTGTCTATTCTTTAAAAAAAAAATTTTTTTTTTTTTTTTTTGGTTGATCACAGTTGATCGCGATTTTTATATCTTATAAATAAAAAATAAGAAAAGAATATAACGTGTATGCAAATGTGAAAGAAGAACTTTTTTTTTCTTGCTAAATAACCAACAACACCAAAAAATTGTTATTTGATCATTTTTTTTTGTTGTGCGATGGTCGTCGTTTGTTTTGTTGGCCAAATTTAATTATTAATTAAATAAAATGTGATCTTCTGAATGATAATTTAACTGAAATAAACTAGCAAAAAAAAAACAATAAATTTTACTAACCATTTTATTTTAGGTTTTCAAGGTAGACATTTTGTCGACACAACAAAAGCTAAATCGTATCGAATGTGCGATCGCGATTATTGGATCATCGTGTTATGTGGATTTTAATTTAAAACGCGATTTAGCGCATTAAATTATGAAATTGTTGGGGTTTTTTTTTTGGGAGGAAGATCGGAGATTTTAGTGTATATAGTGGCGTCGATTATTGATCTTTATATCGATTTCATATACTCGATCGCGATTGACAAGAAATGAATCATATGTGTTTTTTTTGGCAAAATAAATTAGGATTATGGTTTTTACCACGCTTATTCTATACTGTTGCAACTCTCATATCGTTTAATTTGGCAACAGTTCATTTTGATCGATCGATTGGTTAGTCGAAACGTTTGAGTAGTCTTCCATTCCAGAAAATAATCTATAGAGCTGAACAAGTTTTTAATATCAATGAAACGGGCATTATTGGATAGAAGATTTTATGACATTAATGTTTAAATATGATTTCGGCTATGTGGTCACGACGGCTGGCGCAATCTGGAACACCAATTTTCAAATAACTCTTCGAATGTTGAATACCAGATGTTCAATTGTCACTGGTTTATCGACGTTGAAAGGTAAATTTTCATAGAAATTATCCAATGGGGTTAAATAACACGATCTTGGGCACTAATTATTCTCGGTTTTGAAGACCTATGGTAGTATGGACCAATGGCTTCGTCAGACCACAAAGCGCACCAAACAGTAATTTTCTATGGATATAATGGTAAAATTTTTTGGATTAGCCTTACTTCAAATGCGACATTCAACCAAAAACGGGCTTCGTTCTTCGTTGAATGGGTAAAATTTTGAATGGAAATTCAACATCAATATAAATTTGTGCTTCAACCCATTCACCAAATTGGGAGCACATATGATGGTTGTTTGGCTTTAATTTCTTCGCAAGTGCGCTTCAACGGCGTTTCTGTTTGCCACATAAGTCTTTCATTGTTTTGGTCTCCTGGGCAATGATGCTATTTCAGAATCAGTTCAGACTTAAATTTTTGGAACTAAGTTCGGCATTCTCCCATACCTAGTATATATATATATATATATATATATATATATATATATATATATATATATATATATATATATATATATATATATATATATATATATATATATATATATATATATGTATATATAATATATATATATATATATATATATATATATATATATATATATATATATATATATATATATATATGTCGAGATATTATATACTTCGAGATATTATATACTTCCAATAATAAGTATACATATATATGAATATCCCATGTTAAATTGTGCAGTCATAATTCCTGAAATAGTATGTTGATGCGGACTTATAATGGACACAACATGCCAAATCGTTCAAAAAGCTTAGATGCTTGTAGAAAAAATTAGTACGATTACTAACCTTCGTGCTTGTGGGAAAGCCTTGGATCTTGTATATAAAAGGATCGGGTTGCCAGTCCAAAACCTAGCACCTTTAAGATGGAAATACTCTTATCTGTATTTGACTGATTCTTGTGATAAGGTTCGGTGTATGCATTAAAAACCGGTATTTTTTTATGAAATTTAACCTCTATTGTGGAAAATATTACAAGATTTTTTATTCAATGTATAGTCCATCGCTACCCACTACATTTTCCAATTTTTCTGACAATTTATGAATTCCATCCCAGAAAAACGGTACCGGTTTGGCGGCCAAAAAACGAATCGAAAAATTGTTCGATACCTTGAACTGAATATCCCTAATGAATATTAGATACCTTGAACTTCGTATTCCTAAAAGGGCATTCTGCATGAAAGAAGCAAGTTTTGGGTTATAAGGCGGGTGAGAAGGAATTTGCCATCCATTATTCTTCAGGTAATTTGTGTCCGGCGCCGCAATATGTGGCCGAGCATTATCGTGGTGGAAAATGATATATTCGTATCTGGTCATATGAGTTGGCTGCTCTGCCTGAATTTTCTACTTCAATCGGATTAATTATTGACGATAGAGTTGGGCATTGATGGTTTGCCCACTTAGCAACAGCTCATAGTGGATCACACCTATTTGGTCCCAACAAATGCCTCGCCTTTCTTGACATACGTTTTTTTGCGCTTGGTATTATCGAAATGGATGCATATTTCATCACCAGTGACAATACGATGCAAAAACGCCTTTTTGTTGTGGCGCTCGAACAGCATTTCGGACATGCAAAATTCCACGTCTTTCCACGTCACTTGGCTTCAACTCGTATAGCACCCAATTTCTCATCTTTTGGGTGATTTCTAAGGCTTTCAAACGTATTGATCGAGTAATGCCTCCAATTCTTCATCCTCAAACTTTTTCGGCTGGCCATATGCTCACCATAAAAATTCACGATTTAGTATTTAGTAGCAAATCTGTTATGCCTTTCAATTTTAAAACTTCTTCAATAATTAAAGCTCCTGTGAGAAGACCAGAACAGTCACGTAGGATAATCCTTGATATGCCAGTAGATAGTCTTCTTAATATGTTCGGTCAGTTGTTGTAAAGCCGTTGTGGCTAAAAATGGAGTTGACATAGTTTACAAGATTAACTATTCGTCAGTAATGCCTGTCACTGGAGTCCATGGAAGCTTGCCATCATTATGCATATCACATTAAAATGTTTGCCTACGCTGATAAATGTATAGTGATGAGTGGTGCTTTTATTTTGCAACGATGGCCTACAAATTGATCTGCTCAATTTCAATGAATGTTCCGAGCCGAGATCATTTGACTTTGCCATTGGAGCTATGTTATCACATGTAGATATATTGAGTGACAGTGCTTTCGATTCTAATACCACTGGAATATAGTTTATTCCATGCTTCATCGTAGTTTAGAACATTTTTGAATCTAATATATAGAATTGTTCTCATGAATGGATGTCTCAACCAAACTCTTAAACGCCGGAAACTTTTCATATTTTCCATCAAATAGTTGAATTGTACTTTTTGGTAATCGTACATCAGGTTGAATGATCGATGGGCCAATATTCTTTGAAACTATTTGCCATCAATCGATCGATGCCTTTTTTTAATTTTGTCATCTATGTAAATTTATTTATACTCAGAATTATGCATAAAGACCTCGATATGGAAACTACAGCCAAATGTGCCAATTGAAACTGGATGAAGCATTTTTACCAGAAAATTATCTATAATAAATGCCTTTTTGTCCCTTACAGTCAACGGAGAGCTTTTATTACCCAGAAGCTAAAGGGTGTCTCCGACATTTGGTTAGAAAAAATAGCGCAACTTACCACAAAACTAATCGGACTTTTGCACACGAATGTTTTGTCTTCGGGTATCGAATAATTTGTTTTGTGGAAAGCCGTTATAGGGTTAAGTGTCACACAAACTATCCACAGGTTGTATCCAAGGCTTGAACGATCAAAATACCTTAAAATTGCCATGGGAGTCGATACAATTCAAAACATTCTGAAAAATAGTGTTTACATAGATTAGAGTAATGTAAAATTGGACTTCGAAGTCATTTCAATTACTATCCATACACAGTTACCGAAAAGGTTCTGCAAATGGAAGCGAATGACCTGGTTTAGTATATAAATCTTTTTGTTTAAAGTAGAGTTGATAGAGTTATCGTTTGTCGAAATTGATGTACATAATCGGTTCGACTATGTGTGATACTCTCTCACTAATCCCAAATCATATACAAAGGCTATCCTCCTTAAGGACCATTAGGTACATCCCACACATGCATTTCATAAAAATCTATACAACCAATATTAAAACTTTTAAGCTTTTTAATCACTAACTGTCCGACATTTAAAATTGAAGCCATTGGACCACTGTAAACGTCGTGAGTACGATAACGATTTTTTTATGAAAATCTTCTTCTCCGAATCTTGAAAGCTTTCAATGTAGGTCATAAAAAAGATGAAGAGCAAGATAAGTTTGACGAACACAACTATTATTTTGGTAAAAAATTTCAACAATTTGCAAGCGTTGCTCTGATGTAAGTCTATCCATGATGAAATGCCAAAACGTGTTATAATTGTACTGAAAAACCATTGAGTGTTCTGAACGATCTCACGAGATTTCGAATATATGTAAAGCCAACTTACAATGGGCAAAATAACAAGTCCAGCCATATCCAGATGCTAATGAATGAGGTTGATTACGGCACACTCGTGCGTCCCGAGAACCATCAATATGAATCGTCAATCCAAAATATGCGAGGAATCATAGCTTGAAGAAAGTCATGGGCAGTTACAAAGATGGAAACAATATTTTGAAGAAGATGTTATCAACATCACCAAAAATCTCCGGTCATCAATTGACACTAATTACAAAACTAGCAACACCCATCAAGAGGGATGTAAAATTTGCCATTAAAAAGCTGAAGAACAACCAAGACTGCCGACCCGAATAACATTCTGTCTAAATAACATTCCACATCCAACTCGTGTGTGAAATCAGTTCTCCTGTATGGGCGTTAGACATAGAAACACACAGAGTGAAAAAGAAACTGTAGGTGTTTGTAAACAAATGCCTTCGATGAATACTGAAATGCTCCTGGCCTAACGCCATAACTAACATTGAACTGAATCGAAAAATAAATCAGTCAGACAAAAAGACCGAAATATTGAAAAGAACGTGAAGACGGATTGGCCATACGTTCAAGAAGAAATGAAGAGAACAGGAAAGTAGGAAGACTACTAATGACATGGAGTAATATTAAAAGAGAGACGGAGCTATTGGGTAATTCATGGATAGAGATACAATATGAAGTCTCCAACATAGAGGATGCTTGGTGATGGAACTCACACGAGTACCAATCGGGTAGCTTTAAATGTTTTAATGAAAACTCATTATTGGATGGAAATCAACTCACACACCAACTTTCAAATTTCAGAGATTGGAACTAGGTGGCGAAGATCGAAATTTGGTGATAAAAGATCGAATGCAATGGAAACATATAGGAATGACTGGGAATTATCGAAAACCACCTAGAACATATCTTCAGAGCCATTTTGGTCCTGCGATGCATACCAAGATCATGGAATAAGGTCAGAATAGTGTTCATCCCGACGAATGCAAACCCTAGATATGACCAGCCAAAATGTTTTCAACCTATTAGCCTGTCCTCTTTTCTACCGAAATGCTTAGAGCGATTGTTTGACAGGCATTTCTGGGATAATGCATTATTATTAAATCCCATACATTCCAAACAACACGCATACCAGAAACGCAGATCTGTTGAAACAGCACTCCATGAAGTCATTGAATGGAATTTGCCTTGGGAGCGTTTCTGGACATGACTTCGATGCATCGAAGCCGCGTTAGACGCTTCCTCTGTAACTGAAAGACCTGGCATAGAGACCACACTTATTTGGTGACTAAGCGCGGTGGTTAGGTCAAGAAGAACTACTGCAGAAAGGGATGTTCTCAGTGTGGATACGGTCTCCACTCTTGTGGTGTGGTGGTCTATTCACTCCTTGCCTAACTAAACGACAACGGATTTTCCTACCAGGGTTATGCAGATGACATCGCCATAATACTGGTAGGTAAATATACGAATGAAATATGTGATCATATGCAAATTGTGATTAACACAGTTGTAGCCTGGTGTAGTGACCAGGGTCTATCAGTCAACCCTAAAAAAACTGAAAGGCTTCTTTTCACATGAGTCAGGAATAGTAGGCTTTGGGGAACTTAAGTCTTTCAAAATGTGGGATTATACGATCTCGCTCTCTTTGGAAGTTAATTATTTGGGAATCTGGTTAAGTCGGCAGATTACTTGGCAAAAGCATGTAACATTTACTGAAAATGCAAACAGCCATTTAGTAATCATGTGGAATCCCAGCGCATGTGTTGACTATACGTTTCGGTAATTAGACAAATAATCTTGTTTACCGCACTTATTTGGGGCCTAGAACAATGAGTGAGATTAGAGGCTTTGGGTCTACTACCGCTTGATATTTGGATCAGAATATGTGCAGCACAAACAACCGCTCGTCTACAAGGCAAAAACAATCTTCCAGCCTTTCTGAACACTGTCAAATATGAAGAGAGGTGGGCCGGTACACAACTGCTCTCATGCACTCGGACACTATGGTGACGAATCACATCTTTGCCCACGGATCACTTTTCTGTTATCTAGCTGGTATGGGGTAAAACATACAAAATCCTGAATTCGAATTATTTATGCCCCTTGGTAGGTACACTATACTGTCTTTCAGGTGGAAATTGCTGTAATTTTGATGAATTTTACAATGTAGATGAATTGCAGAGATCGTCGTATCTGCATCTTTTTTGACTGCCAGGTTGTTCTAAAAACGATTGGTTTCAATACTGTTTCAATGAAATAATGAACAAATATTTTGCTGGACTGATAATACGATTATTTAGGCATGGATTTTCGACCTTCATCACAAACGGTGGCGCCATCTCCTGGAGATTATGTTCACTCCAAATGTAACAATTTTCTTTGTTTGCAAAACACCTTGCAATATTCATAACTCATGTTAAAAAGCCTGATCGAACCGCTTTTTGGCACAATATATCTGATATCAAGTTATCTCAATAAGAAGCTTTTACCGATACCCATTACATTGAACCATTGCACAATGTGTTTCGATGTTGTATATGAACCAATTCCAATTAGCAGCAATAGACGACATGACATAAGTATATAAAAACTCGTACACATTCGATTCTTTATGTTCATCCAGCATAACCATCATGAAGTAAAACCAACACAAAAGATCAGCTCAAAGTCAAAGTATTCCCTTAAATGTGTAAGAACAAATGCTAAGACAAAGACACCACAATCTTAATTATTAATTTCGATTAAATTAAGCGTGATCGAGACAAGCTTGCCATATACTAATACATACACACATAGGTTAATGATTTGTTTGCACTTTCCGCCGAAATTCTGCGAGCCATGAAGTATATAGGGTATACACCGCACGCGAGCTAAAAATTATTTGTCATTACAAGTTGGGGCGGCGATAAAAGTGTCATCGCACAATAATCCACCTTAATGTCTAACAATTTTGTCACTTTTTCTTTATTTCTTTGTTTTAGAGGTGTATGAGTTATATAGCGCGCGAAGATGAGTAATAAGACGATATATTCTAGAAATCCGAACACACACACACTCATACACATATATATTGGAATTAAAATGCAATTAATTATATGCGAGGTATATATGTGTTTGATGTCACCAACACACGAATTCTGTATATGGAAGTTTTTTGCATTCCGAACAATAATATAGCCGCCAGAATTAGAGATGTGATCATCCCTTTTTATTCGTTTTAGAAATTGTTTTAGAGAGATTAATAGCCGATAGTGCGGTATAGACGCGCAATGTGGTGTCACTGTCCACATAAATAAGATGTTTTTATCGTACGCAATTGGTATACCGCTAAAGATGACACAATCGGCCACAAATAGCGTTACACAATTTCGTGTGTGCTCATACCTTTCCAATTTATATCGATCCACAATTGTAATCGATTGTCTAAGCTCTAACGTAATATATCGTGTAATTAAAGACTTTCGCGAACAAGTATGTAAAACTCTGGGATATATACGTTTGAACTTTACTTCTTGAATGAACAGTTTACCTAATCAGATCGATCGATCGTAATATTTATCGAAATATTTTTCTTCGCGGTTAAATGTTTTGAACAGTTCGCAGACAATTTCACTTTTCCATTCGATTGGCAACAACAACACAACGATGTTTGTTGCTTTCTTCCATCTATACAATAATCTTGATTTTTGTTTTGTTTCTGCCCATTATGTTTTTTTTAATTTGTTGAGATGTACATGTTTACAATGCAATGAAGATTTGTTTAAGATTACAATTGGATATCAAGAATTGAAGACACATTTCAAATTAGACTGGTTGAATAATAGATAAGTGACGTCTGATGATGTTTGGATAGTTTCACCAAATTTATGAGCATTATCGTCTATGGCCCTTAAAATATCCCTCTGTTCTTCTCACCGAACCAACTCAAGCTTGCGATGAGTCAGATTACTCAAGAGAGGCACGCTTCAAAATTTCAGTTTGCTTTGGGCCAGACGAGGCCAGGTGCAAAGTAAGTGAAGCACTGCGATTCAAATAGTTAGAACTCATGTTAAGTGATAACAATTGTATAAGAATCGAGACAAATCCGGTCTACACCAATTACGTTCGAATTGCTATTAATCCATCTGATTTCTAAGCCCAGTGTTTTTCCTCAGAATTCCAGAAAAAATCTGGTTAAAATAATTTCATCTGACTCCAGGACCCTTAACATCATGCCAGGAAATTGTGTCGTGATGCAACCGTATTGTTGCGTGACATCTCTGATTGAATAGAATAACTAAATGTTTGCAACATATAACAGTGACAGATTAAAATCGAGAAAAAGTGATAAAAAGTGAAATAGTGAAAAAGTGAAAGTAACAGTGAAAAAAAAGTAAGTACTGTAAAAGTAAATTGTGATTTTAATAAAAGTTAGTGCAAAACAATTAAGTGGTTTTCATTATTCACAATCCAGTGATCGAACTGTGGATTGGTTTGAATCCCTACTAGGGGAAAATAGGCCAATTTTTCTCTGTATCTCAAATTCTAAGATCTGCTTTTTTTCACAGTCACTCAGGCTCGATTGACTCATTGTGACATCCCTTCCCAGAAGTACTCCCGAAATCTGTTTCTTCTTCTAATGAAGTCCAAGATATCTGGTATCTCAAGATCGTCAGTTGATCATCAAATAGGAATTGTGATCCAAAGCAGTGCAGTTTATGGTAAGAGTGTAAAATATAAATAAATGTTCAACAGCTTCTGTTTCTATGACTATTCAGGGAGCAATGATCCGTGAAAAACGCCAGCAAGATTTATTGATTCAAAGCTGAGTTTGGATGGTCGACCAGAGATGATGCTACCATATCACTTTGGCACCTAAAGAGCAGATGATCAAATTGATTGGGTGATCTGTACCAATAAAAATGGGATAGCCTCATCTTAATCGTTTAATGACGTCACTCCTAAAGCTGAGCTCAGGTCCAACAAAAGTGGGAACCACACCCAAACGGTCCAATTTATCAGTCAAAATATTTCCTTTGATACCCATGTGACTGGATATCAATTGAAGTCTAACTTTACTCAGACTGCCTGCGGGATGCTAATAAGCTCTGATGAAGGTACCTAAAGTCTTCATATTTAACAATTCCAAAGTAGTTTTCTGTTCATGCCTTGATCTACCAAGTCGTAATCCCTTATATTATATTGGATTTTGATGATCTTTAGTCTGTGCAACAGTCGCACAACCTGATTGACCACAACACATGAGAATTACTATAGGATTCTTAGTATAGGATTCTGAAGACTTCTACTATTTGATGAAGAATCGTTGAAGCTTAAAATGCTACTCAGGATGGTCCATAGTAAAGGATTATGATCTGTCAAAGGATTATGTTTCTTTAAATCAGGTGTGCTGGCATAATACAACAACTGAATGAACAAATGATTTAAATTGAACACAATCTTCTCACATCAAACAATAGCGAGCACACGCGAAAAAAGCGATGTTTTGGAACTAAAGAAGATTTCATAGCCTGTGAGGCATTTGAAACCTAATGAGACATAATTAGGATCCACCAAGCATCGACTTTAGATGCAGACAATTGACACCAATCATTTCACCAAAAATGATGTTAATGAGGAGGCGGTTCTACCCCTCGAGGCCCCCTTTAATAATTTAAAAATGAAATGATGAGTCAAGATTGCGTTCCAACAGTAATCTCTGAAGATCCGTACGCGAGACATTTATTGGTTCTATTCTGTTTGTTCTCAATAAGAATCAGAGTAGTTGGATAGCAGCTACCCCAGCGTGGTATATCAAAAGCAAAACTGAAATTCGTCATAAATCCCGAAGCAAACCGAAGTTCCTTTAGTCAGCAGACGAGTATATGACTGATGTCATTTCCTAACTTCAAAATTTTTTATCAAAATAATCGTTCTGTTGCTGCTACTTTAAGAGCATTACGGCCATTTTACGGTCCATTTAACAAGCCAATCCGTTCGACAATCGACTGTATAGTGGCAACATTTGAGTCTACGTTTTTGCTACAGAATCTTCCCGAGCCCTCGAGAGCAAGAAGTACTCGAAGAGTTGAAAACATCGCAGCTGCCAGGGCTTCAGTTCAAGAAGACGCGAATGTGTCGCTTACACGTCGTTCGCAACAATTGGCCCTTTCTGTGACATCATTGTGGCGAATTTTACGTAAAGATCTTGGCCTATATCCGTATAAGATCAAACTGACACAACAACTAAAGCCGTTTGACCATTTGAAGCGACGCCGATTCGTGAATTGGGCTCAAGAGCAAATCGAAAATGATGCAGATTTTCACTGAAAAATCATCTTCAGCGATGAGGCTCACTTTTGGCTAAATGGATTTGTCAACAAGTAAAATATGCGTTACTGGGCAGGAAGCAACCCACACGTGATTCATGAGGCACCGTTTCATACCGAAAAGTCACTGTTTGGTGCGGATTACATGCCGGCGGCGTCATTGTGCCATATTTTTCATCGACGATAACGATCGCCACGTTACTGTTAATGGAAATCGATACCGCGATATGATAAACGTTTTGGTTTCAACAGGACGGGGCCACATGCCACACAGCACACAAAGTTAGTTCAAAAGTCGAACAGTGTGTATTTTATTCAAAAAAAAAGTTGAAGTGCTCTTATTGAAAAACCCGATATAATTCGTTTTTTGTTTGACAGATATGTAAAAGGCACCTGTAAGTTTTCAAAATCTACTCCACAAACCACTGAAACCTGTTTCTATTCAGGTCTTACTCACATGATGGTCGTTCAAGATCTCATTATTGAAAGTCTAAAGACTGTTGATGCTCGGCCATAAAAGTAATATATGACGTACTCTATAGTGAACATGTGAGCCGCTCTCTGTTCACAGAGATCCTTATTACATGTAAAACTAGAATTGAGGTCCAGATGAATATGTCATGGGTTAATCATAGTTTAAGACTGTAATGTCCTAAGATATTAATTGACAAGTTTTTTGACATTTGGAGGCGACAATGGCGGGGTTTCTCTATATTCTCCTTTTTCAAGATTGTCATTTACACTGGAAAAATGTCCACACCATTGGACTTATTTTGTGTCGCTCACAAATACGACGAATAGTCACGCTACAATAGTGAAGTAATAACAATATAATCGAAAAAAAAATTTCGATTCAAATTCTGTAATTCGCTAGAACTGTTGCAACATAGCCTCACAACATATATATAGAAACGAAATGCAACATACATCAATTCCGGTCGCATATGCCTGATGCCTAGCGAAACAAACATTATAGTTCACATACAGAAAGGTGCCATACATTTCAAGAAAACGGCTTTATCGGCTGGTTGATTCAGCCGCCCTAGTTGTCAATCAATGCCACTCTGTGAAGATCTGGTTTTAACTCCCACCATTAATTAGCTGTGATGATTCCAGCACACAGCATCATAATCATATTCAACAATTTCAGTTGAATATGATTATGATAGCAATGCGGCGTAAAGCGGGAGGTACCGAGTTCGAATCCCGATAGGGGCCGGATGCGAAAAAGGATATTCACCATCGATCGTCTGGGAGGTACGATCGGTGGTGAAAATGAACTCATCCCAGTTGATGGTTAAAATCCATGAGCCGTCCCATCTTCCATGTCAGTACTGGCATGGAGCTATGCAATGTGCAGATGGTTTCTACGTAAATCGGACCTATGGACGTACAGTAATATGGTGGATGGTCACAGTGAGCAATTACAGCCTGAGTGACAGAAAAACACAAAAAAAAATTCTCTCGGCTGAACAAGTGCAGTCCACAGAACATTTCGACCTATAAATGTACCGTAATTAGAAAAGTATGTATAATTGATTTAAATAATGTATTTCTGTACGAAGAATCCTAAGACCCAGCTACCACTAGCAGTGGTAAGTTCTAGTGGTAATTGATCCGATTTCCTTCAGGGCTATAAAGAGACTAGCCCTCATTCAATGGTCGGAAGATTAAATCCACATAATAATGGTAATTCTCTATCAAACTCTGCTAATCTATCAATTTTGGGTAAAGCATCGGTTGTTCAACAGTTTGTTGATAAATCATGAGATACAGACGTATGGCCGTGTGTTATTGACGACTTAGGATAAACAACAAACATTTTCTTTAACTTCTTGGGAGGTGACTATTTTTCGTATTTGAATTCATCACCTCAATGATGTCATTTGGACTACATTAGTCAGTTTACAATTGATATGTATATCATACAATCTTCTGGTATCGATAATATGATGGCAGATCGACTTTCATGGATACATTATATCTGGTACCAGAATAAATATATTTGAGTGTTATTCCTCTGCAAATATAGTCTACGCGAATCAATCTATTGCTGGAATGACAAGGATAGAGAAATTTTCTTGCCTTCG
Organism: Tipula lateralis; assembly: GCA_963932295.1. Taxonomy (NCBI): domain Eukaryota; kingdom Metazoa; phylum Arthropoda; class Insecta; order Diptera; family Tipulidae; genus Tipula; species Tipula lateralis. The sequence goes on along the minus strand of OZ010737.1, from coordinate 45,618,791 downwards.
CAGTCTGTCAATTTACATTAGACGTTTTGGACAGTAAATGACGAATGACTGGCTCGATATACGGTTTTTTGTATGGATTTAGGCCAGGTTTGTACTCGATCTATACCAATAAAAGCTGGGTCTTAAAAACTGATCCCAAAAAATTAATCTACTAATTTGTGGATTTGTTCATTTAAACTAGTTCCACCTTGACTGTAGCTCACAAATATCAATCAAAATGAAGGGTATCGCTCTCTGTTCCAATGAATAACATTACAACGAGCATCATTCACAAGGAACATCACTCATATTTAAGTGGTGAAATCGTTCTATCATACCGATAACAGCACTAGATCGAGCTGTCTTGATCGTTTATTATTTCAGGATGTATTACAAACCCTTCGGTTGTAGCTAAATGGTTTAAAGAGATTCTCTTCACACGTCTTTGTTCTAGAGTTCGAATCTCGCCGTTGAGCAAAAATAAACATTCACCGTTTACGGCCTCTTAGCCATATATTATTATTCCAAACCATCTGACATATTGCTCGACGAACGTCTTAGCAACAGTAGCAGCGGCATCTAGTCGAATAGAGTATATGTCAAATGGGTGAGTGGATCAAAAATTATTGTTAAAACATAAAGATACTCCTCGGATGCTCGGAGCTGCCTTACTACAACCATATAGGAATATATTCGAATCTAGCTGATTTTGGATTTAATCTGGGTTGCAGTTTGCTTGGATGTCATTATCCTGGTAATTTTCAGCCGGAACTCTAGGTTTACGAGCAGGTTTGATGAGAGATACTAAACTGCGTATGTACGAGGCTTCCGTCGACTCTTGTCGTGTTTTTTTGCTCAATATATATATATCGAGCACTTGTCTATTAAAGACTGAATACGTGCTCTAAATAAGTTTCGGAAAACAAACCCTAATATATTACTTATGAAGTGGGCCAACTCATTGCATTCCTCAATCCAATAGGAATTTGGGCGTTTCTTAGAAAATTGTTCAATTTAGTCAATACTATAAAATTCGGATAATTTAGGAGTAAATCTGTATGATAAGAATTTACTATTCCCAGGCAACTCTCGTATTGGTGACTGAATAATTTCGGAGCAGGTTTTGAACTTAGATATTTATTCACCACAACCGTTTGATATAATTTAGTGCACCTCTTCGCCATGTTAATTAAAACTGATGATAAATCATAGTCACCCACAAAAAAATGATTTTACTATACCTGATTCGAGTGAAGAAGAGGAAATAGTAGCACACGAAACAGCATGGCTATTACCAAAATCCAAAAAAAGGAAGCGAATATCAAAAAAGTGTAATCAAGCAGGTACTTTATCAGACAAAACGGAAAAAGATCCAACTCAAAAAACGCCTCCTGTAGTACCTATAGCAATGTGACAAATTACTCCGTCATTAACAAGTCATTACATAAGATAACAGCATCAATTTCCAAGCCAAATTGATGAAAATAAATGTAGACACCGAGACAGATAATAGAAATCTACCAGAATACCTAAACGATTCGCAGCAACAGTGGCATTCATATGAAAATAAACATACACGACCGATAAGGGTTATGGTTAGAAATTTGGACCAATCATGCGATCCAGAAGATATTAAGAGAGAATTGAGTGAAAGAGGTTTCAAAATCCTTGATGTCAAAAAAATTAAAAAGACTAAGCAAGGGGATGAAGCACTAAGAATTCCTCTTCCGTTATTTATGCTGACCTTCGATAACAAAGAAGATATTCAAAAAATTTATGAAATAAAACATATGTGCCATATGGGTGTTAGAAGTAACCGTACAATTCCGCAATGTAAACGTTGTCAGCGATATGACCACACTCAAAAGTTCTGCCAACACGAACCTAGATGTGTTAAATATGCGGAGAAACATTTGACTATTTCTTGTGAGAAACCCAAGAATACTGTAGCAATGTGTTCAAACTGTGCACAAGCCCATCCTGCAAATTACCGAGGATGCCTGGTAGCGAGAGAACTTCAAAAAGTCAACCATCAGAATCTTTAAGTCATCATGTAAGAGGTGGTTTATCATATGCGCTAGTAGCCGAGACAGGAAAGGTTAGTTCCGGACCAACTTGAACCCTACTCATTCAAATACTATGATGGAAATGATGCAGAATGTTATGAATGCCATAAACAACCTTTCTGAAAGGCTTCAAGGATTGGAGCCGAGAAATTCTGCTTGGTTATCCGGATGAATGAAACAATTCATCCGGATAACCAAGCAAGAGGTATGGAACTGCTGTTATAATAAAAAACTATATTAAACACCGTGAATGCCAGCATTATGAATTACCCGAAACCCAGCTTACCATAGTAGAAATTACATCTACCAACCAACGCCTTCAGATAGGATCAGTGTATTGTTCACCTAGATATAACCTGAAGAAACCGAACTATTTGAATATCCTACAACATTTTGATGGTAGATTTATACTAGGGGGTGATTTTAATGCAAAGCATGTTGACCTTGGCTCTAGGCTTACAACAACCAAAGGTAACGAACTTAAAAATGCAATAGTTTTAGAAATGGGATGTAACGTCCATTCCACTGGCAAGCCAACATATTGGCCCACGGATGCAGGTAAAACTCCTGATCGACTGCATTTCTTTATATCAAACAAGTATCATCAAAATTTATTGAAGTAGAGGATAATTCAGATATGGACTCTGATCACTCTGATAATTAGAATTAGAAAGGAAAAGAGACCAACTCTTGCGCCAATAAAACAACTGATTGGGCGAGCTTCAGATCTGAAGAAGAAAATAAGATTAACTTACAATCACGACTAAAAACTATTCAGGAGCTAGAAGTAGAGGTAGAAAATTTCATCGATATCATTCAGATTACCGCTTGGAATAATACTAATGGAACAGTATCCAAAACCATTGGTAAAAGTTACCCAAGAGAAATTCGAAATCTTGTCTTAGAAAAAAGAAAAGCTAGGAGAAAATGGCAACAAACAAGGAGTCCATCTGATAAGACGATTCTTAATAATAAATCACAACAGCTTAAGCGAGAAATTCAGAAGCTAAATGAAAAATCGTTTTCTTTGTATCTGGGAAAATTGACCGCTGATGAAGATACGAACTACTCACTATAGAAGGCAACTAAAAGTATAAAACCCCCAATTACCCAAATCCCTCCTATTAAGAGGAATGATGGCTAGTGGGATAGAGATAACAATGCAAAAGCTGAAGAATTTGCTAACCATTTGGCTGACATTTTCAAACCGAATGAGATTGAATCGGATACTATAATCGAAAATGAAAGCAGCAATTATGAGGGTGGAATTCTGCTAACAACCCAGAAAGAAGTTACCAGTAAAATACAATTCAATCTGAAGTCAGCGCAAAGGCACCTGGATATGACCTTATAACGGGAGAAATTTTAAAGCAACTACCAAAGAAAGCTATCGCTAAACTAACTCACTTGTTTAATGCTGTTATTAGACTAAGACATGTTCCTTCGGCCTGGAAAGTTGCGGAAGTTATTATGTTACCGAAACCAGGTAAACCGCCTAATGAAGCTAAATCGTATCGTCCGATATCACTGCTCCCTATCATTTCAAAACTAATGGAGAGACTACTCTTGAAGAGAATGAAGCCAATAATAGAAAGTAGAGACCTAATACCGGGTCACCAATTTGGATTCAGATGCAAACATCCTACAATTGATCAGGTTCAAAGAATAATGCTATGCTTCCGGGACCATATATTAATCTTTTGAGATCTCATTTATCTGAAAAGCTTTTTAGAGTAAGACAAGAAGATGAGTATTCTGAACTGAGAGAGGTAAGGGCAGGAGTCCCACAAGGCAGCGTTCTAAGTCGATCAGCGGACCAAGCGATGGAAAATCAAACTTAATGAATTAAAATCTGCCCATGTCAACTTTACGAATAAATCATTGGTTAATCCGCCGACAATCAGGTTAAACGATGTGATGGTGCCGAACGTGAACTTTGCTAAATACTTAGGTATGACTCTGGATGTTAAACTTAAATGGAAAGAGCATGTGAAGAAGAAAAGAAAAGAGTTTGATCTTAAATATAGACAATTGTACTGGCTAATTGGGCGAAGGTCAAAATTAAGCATATGCAACAAAATACTGATTTACAATCAGGTCCTTAAGCCGATCTGGCTATATGGCATTCAGCTTTGGGGTTGTACTAAGAATACTAACATGAAACTTATACAAAACTTCCAGAATAAGGTACTTCGGAGTATAGTCAATGCACCCTAGTACATTCGTAATAGTGATTTGCATCGTGATTTGGAGATTCCGGATATAAAACTCGAAATAAAACGATTTGCATCGAAGCATGAAACAAGACTAATGGAACATGTCAAAGCGAAAGCCTCTCGGCTACTGGATAATGAACATTTGGTTAGGAGACTTAAAAGAACCAAACCCTTTGAGCTCGTTAGTATGTGAGCAGCCTACCAACGAACAGGCACTGTGCATCGCTGGATCAACAGTGACCACATTATAGTTTAGTTTGTAAGAATTAAGATGTAAATTGATGGTTAGTCTGGAAAGACTAGTTTCAATAATAATATAAAAAAAAACCTCCTTCCATAAGTATGTCGTCTAAATCTACGACCAAAGGACATCTCTGCAAAATCAAACAGTCAGGTGGTCGCGTCCTATCTAATCCCGTTAATTAGTCTGGCTTCCTGTATTCATCCCTTCTGTTTCCCGTTTAGCAGTAGCTGCTAAAAGAATAAGTTGGCAGATCTTATATAACATATAACCACAGAGAGGTTTAATTGGCGAGACCAATTTCCAAATCAAATGTTCTAGATTCAACGTAAACGTCACCTTGATCAAATAATTAGCCAAAAAAAAAAGCCAAACTGACCAATCGATTTTCTATATTTGCCCTGAACTAATCGATATTCCGTAGAGGTCAAGGTAACATATATTTTGTGCGCTAATCTTTTACCACAAAAATTGATTAAACAAAACAAAATTTATAGGTAAATAGAAAGACTAAAATACTAGTTTTCTTGATATTTCGAATATACTCGCGTATACAAAAAAGCTAAACACAAAAAAGTCAACTAAAACTAAACCAATAAAACAGATGAAGTTAAGAAAACCGAAAACGCAAAATTAGAAAACAAGTCGTGCACACATTTTTTTGATAATGAGACAACAACCAACAATCCGAAATGTCAACATCTTATATATTTCTATAGATACCAAGATCGATTTATATACCAAGCCGTCCAACCAATTTATTTTTTTTTTTTTTTTAGAAAGCTTCAAAGCTTTTTGTAATAAATATTCTAACTAACTATAATATAACCGTTTCTCGGTGTATTGAATTCTTAACCTGTTTGGTGTGAAACTACCACGCGATACACGATACGATGAAAGCTAATATATATCGCGCTGCTGCAGACGTTAAGGTTTTGGTATTTCCGGAATTTCAATTTTGTTTTGATCTTGTAGCTTTCAAACACGCAAATTAATTTGGTTTTTTGTAGTGATAATAAATCACATTTTCTTGATGGTAAAAAAGGAATAAAATTATCGTTAAGGTTATACATTTTATAAGAAACACAACAAGAAAAATTGAAGACACGAGTCACATCTGTTATAATTGTAATTTGTAGTATTTATGGCTTTTATTTTGCAGAATTTTCGTTTTATTAATCTCAATAGAGGGAGAGAGACACATACTTCCGAGCTTTTACCATCGAGGGACTCGCTTTATGGCAAACAACAGAAATTACTTCTGACTAAAATCAGTAAGCAATATTTTAATATTATCACTACCCTTAAGTCAAAACATTTATGAACAAGCTAAGATTTGGCCGTACCGAGTAAAGTCCATGCTGGTATTTTTGATATCCATTCTCCGTTCACTCAAGATCATCACAAGTAGTGATGACATCTTGTAATACTGGTATGAATACCAAATCGTCCTTTAGCTGTCCTAGTTTAATCGGCCTTAGTCGAATTGAACGGCTTGAGTCAACCACTATGTCTGAAGTTGAACTATCATTGAATACCAGTTTAGAAGATCATCATCAACAGTATGCTTTCAATAGCTACAGCTGTTAGTCGGTTTGAAAAACATGATCCGTACTGACACCATCATAGCATACCATTGAAGCAAGTTTAACAACAAAAAACTTCACCTCGAGGATAATATTATCCGCAAGTATATCTAACGAGAACACTAACAGAGCTCACCACCTCTTGTCATCACAATCAAATCAGAATCCAAAAAATGATTGCGCCTGAACACATAATAGTCTAGAGCGAAATACTCGGTAGAGCTGTGGAAGCATGCCAGACATGTTGCCTGGATACAAAATACATCATATTTTGCTTTAGAGTTATGTGATAGTATAGATAGACAATGTGTTGATGTTGAAAGAGATCGGTTAAGAGATAAGTGATTAGAGTATGGTATTGGTGTTGCCAGAAGTACATAATCGGTTGAGGTTGAAGAAGATATTATTGGAAAGCTTGTATAATTGTCTCATCTTAGGTCATCATAATCCTCTTCCTCAATATACATGTCTAGACAGACAAAGATCCGGGCGACGAAAAAATGAATTAAATTTTGTTCAGCTTAGAAGAAAGATAGTAAGTTTCTTATTAGCCGCAATATCTCTTTCCATTTAGGAGAACTGGTGGTTTGGAATAAAATTGCTTGCCACCAGTAGCATTTTCTTAAGTAACAATTTTTCAAATATCTTCGATATTGTTGGCAGTATGGATATCGGCCTGAGATTTTGTTATTGATAATTGTTTGTTTAACTTTCGAGGAATTAAATCGTCAAGAACTGTGCTGTTAGAACAACAGAAGAGGGAAGCATGAAGATACACAATATAGATGAGCGTTGTCAAACACAACCGTACACCGGATCCTCGTGTGAAAATGTGTGGAGTGACAATATTTGTAAAATTAGTAAAATAAGTTACTCGTTCAGAGTAAAGCTATATATGGAGGAAGAAACAACTGAAGTAGCACAAAATCCGCTGCGAAGAGACTGGAGATCCCGCGGTAGCTTCTCGGCAAAGGGAGTAGTCTGTGAAGAAACAATCCCACCTACGCCAGACGTTTAAAAATGTAGAAGGATAAATATGACTTAAATGGTAATATATGCCGATAAAGCCACCCCACACTGGTTCAAAGGGGCCATTGGCAAAATAAAACTATTAGCAAAGCTCAAGATTTACGAGGCAAATTTTTGGTTAAGGCAAACAAAATTTGAACTATTAGCAGCGAAAATGATAAAATGCAGACACAAGGAATGTGATACAAAGGGAGGTCAAAAGCACCGCAGCCTTCCTTTCCCTTTCGCTGGACCATGCAATAGTGGACGGTTATAATGTCAACTTCAACTTTGTGACTGTACAACTTCACCGAAGGGGGGCAATGTGAAACCAGCCTCTCTTCAAGAGATAATAGAAAAGTGTAAGAGGTCTAAATCGGAACCTTCGGTGATGAGGGACGAAAAAGAAGTCAGACGTAGGTTAGGTTAGGTTGTTGTGGCTGCTATCGCACAGTTAGACCGGCGATCGGTCCGTTGTGATATCACTCTATGTAAGGTTATAGGTCCGAGTTCTTTCGTTGTACCATCTGCGCATTGCATAGCTCCATGTCAGCCTATAGTACTGACAGGGAAGATGGGTCGGTCCATGGATTCTAAACACGACAGGGGATCCAGATATATGTTCATTTTTCACACCGATCGCACCGCCCAAACGATCGAAGGTGAAAAACCCATTTGCATCTTGCCCCGAATCGGGATTCGAACCCGGTACCTCCCGCTCCAACTGCCGCAGCCTTAACCACTGCGTCAGTCGTCGAACTCTGAAGCATCTGATTCCTTATAGCCTCGAATATCTCTTGCTAATCTCATTAAGGGATTATCAAATGACTCCTATTTACGATAAAAGAACTCATAGTCCAAGAGCGGGACTGTATATAATTCAATTTAAAGCTCACAAAATTCCGTATGGGTCGCAGTGTAAGTGGTGATTACACCCGTTAAGCCATTTAAAAATTATATTTACTGACTCGTTACCGTCTCTGTCTCTGGTATAATAATTTTACTCTTTCACTCATTCTCAGCCTACTTAATACCTTCATGCATTGCAATCAATTCAGCGTTCATAGTAGAGATGCCTTCATCGAGCTGAAAAGATTTTCCAACATTCGTTCTTCCCAGATATGTTCCAACACTCACTCTATGATCAATTACGCTAGGATCTTTAAATAAACGATTTCGCACCCTCCAGCTGGTCACCACATCAGAAATGATTAATGGACCCCATGGCTTGATATTGAGCGATTGATGTGGTTGTGTTGGTGTATCATTTGGGTAAGTACATAACGTTTTTGATGTAATATTTGGACATGAAAATGCTATTCATGCGTTAAGGCATAACGTTCGGCTACCATTAATCCCAAACGTATTCAATGGAAATTCCCTTCAAAAGAATGTTTGGTAATTTTTAATCGTAATCCTTCTGAGTATTTACAGTTGATTTGTAACGGGACCAGCATAACATATCCCCGTGACAAAATAGTTGCTATTATATCTTCAGAAGGATCCATTTAACACTATACCCTCTTACTTCAGGTTACCATCTATGTTGAATATCTGTTTAATTGAAAAGATTAATCAATATGGAAGAATTGCAGGTGTTTTGAGGAATGGACCATCAGTACAATCTACGCTGTATTTGATCTTGCTGCGATTCCGAATGCATCGATTTGTGTTTGCCACAGATATTCAAAAAATGTATCACATTTTGATTGCAGAAGAAGACCGCAAGTGGCAAGGAATAATCTGGCGAAGTTGTAAGGATAGTGAGATAAAGCATTTCGAGCTAGTAACAGTTACATGTGGTACTAAATCAGCTCCATTCTTAGCTACTAGAACCGTGAAGGAAATCACTAAGGAATCTTCAGTCCAGTATCCGGTAGCAGTAAGAGAAATCGACGAAAATATTTATGTAGACGATCTGATGACAGGTGGTGAGTCCACAGATGAAATAAGGCAATTGAAACAAGACGTTCAAAATATTTTTGCAAATTATAAAATTTGTCTCGGCAAATGGGTTCCATATTGCAGCCAACTTTTGAATGACATACGTTAGGTTTAATTTCTCCATGCATCATTCCAATTAAAATATTATTAAAGCAGTTGTGGAAAATCAAACAAGATTGGGATGATAGCTTACCGAACGAGATTAACGAGCAATGGATAGTACTACGCAGTAATCTCATTAATTTAGAAGAACTCGTCATACCAAGATGGATGTACGTTACAAGTCAAGGGTAAGAAATCCATGGATTCAGTGATACAAGCGAACAAGCATATGCTGCAGTTATTTATCTTCGGATAATCTATAACGGAGAAGTTAAGGTGTCGCTTATAACCAGCAAGTCAAAGGTAGCGCCAGTAAAGTCGTTGACAATCCCAAAGTTGGAATTTTGCTAACCAAATTGTTAACTGTTGTAAGGAACAATCTGAATAAGGCTGACATATCTTCTATTACATGTTGGACCGATTCAACTATTGTGTTAGATTGGTTGTCAGCTTATCCAAGAGGAAAAGGTGTATTCGTTAAAAATCGAAGAGCGCTGATATTAGATAGTGTCAGCCGCAATTGTTAGAATCACGTGTCATCGGGCGATAATCCAGCTGATTGATTTAGTTTCCAGAGGGACAACACCACAACAGCTCAAACAATCTCAATTATGGTGGATGGGACCATCGTGGTTATCCGTGGTTAACAGCAGTATTTTCTACCTGAGATGTCAAGATTGCAGAAACAACAGTACGTCGCAACCCAATATTGTATTCGAAGATCGAATCCGTTTATTAATTCACATGGAGTGTTAAGAGCTGGTGAGCGAATTTCAAAGGCAGTTATTGATTACAACGTTCAGCATCCAGTAATTCTATCAAGCAAATCAGAACTTGTCAAGAAAATTGTCGAAGAAGCCCATGTTAACTATCGACATGCTGGGCCTACACTTCTTAACACAAATTACGTGTACATTTACGTGACGAGTACAATTTACAAGACCATTTTTAAAAATTGAGGTCGACTATGCTGGCCCGTTTATGGCATTTAGTAAACGAGGAAGAGTTCAACGACCTACAAAAATCTATGTATGTATTTTTGTCTGTTTAGCTACGAAAGCTGTGCACATTGAAGTTGCTAGTGATATAATGACGAACGAGTTCCTGGTCGCTTGGAGACGGATGACGGCAAGAAGAGGCATGTGTACTGATGAATACAGCGACTGTGGGTCGAATTTCATTGGTGCCAATAAATTATTGATCGGATGGTATACAATGTTAAAACAAAATACTAATGAAATTTCTGGTTTTCTTTTAGGAGACAAAATAAACTGGCATTTTAATCCACCTAGTGCTCCACACTTTGGAGGTATATATGGGAATCAGCTGTGAAGAGCTTCAAAACTCATCTAAAACGGGTTGTGGGTCAAAATGTACTTACCATCAATGAATTCAATACACTGGCGACGGAAATTGAAGGAATTTTGAATTCAAGACCTCTTTGTGGCGGTGATGATGACGTGGACGTTCTTTCTCCGGCATCCGTTAACAAGAATACTATAGAATCAGTTTCAGATCGGGCCGATCCGTGATACATATTGGCATATGTACGGGGGCGTTAATGGTCTTGTTGAAGAAGCTCTTGTGTCAACTGAATCTTAAATGGAAACAAATGCAAATCCTTGTGCAAAATTGTGGCCAAAATTGTTCTTTGAAGACCAAGCTCCTGAGCAAGGCGTCAAACTGAGGTAGATGGACTGTTTTGAACACTTTCTTGAGCAGCAGTACTGTTTTCAGCCGATCTTGCAGTACTTTGTGGCCCATGCTTGGGCCTATCACGTGTCTACTTCACGACTGCCAAATATGAACTGTCAAGACTAACGTTTACTAAAATGGCTGTAAAACAAAGTAGTATACCTTACCGGCGGATACCCTGTGTATTGGATTTCTCATTACTCACGATTATAGTGTGGGAGAGGATATCAAGGTTCGTATTAACGCTGGCAATCGGGTTTTATATCCTCTAACTCCACTTCTTAAATCAAAATATCTTGCAAATACGTATAAGCTGAAACTGTACAGAGTGTTGATCAGACCCGTTGTCATGTATATGAGAGAGTTGGACCTTGACGGATGAATACGAGAAATGGTTTCTATCATTCGAGAGAAGAATCATATGTCTTATATATGACCAAAACGTGACGTTGATGACACATACCGAGTTCGTTTCAACCACGAGATCAGGAAAGGACAGCGAGTACACTGACTCGGTCACGTTCTGCGTGTGGATCCGAACCGAATGATACAGCGAGTTTTCAAGGGATAGCCGTCTTTCGGTAGCTGTCGGCGACGATGGTTTCACGGTGTAGAGAGCAATCTGGCTTCTTACTGGTTGCTTGCAACAGTATGAAGAGCTATGCTGAATGATGTAGTTATTTAGTTCTATCGAACGCCGCACGCATCATTATGACACTATTTAGCGTTTTGGTTAGACTCGTTTTTAGACAAAGCTCCTTTGAATACATTTTTGATGTGGGTTGGAGTTCATCTCCATCAGGAACTTGAGTACGACCGAATCAACTATTAAACTTTATCTCTATATACTATATACCATAGATCTCTGTTCAAAGGAGAGTTCATCTCGATTCCACTCAACTCGAACAGGCTCCATCATTACGAACAGACACATACGCACATTGATTTTATAACAGAACACTCCATATCAAGTTTCATATCATGGTTTCAGACACCAAGTTTGAAAACATAACTGAATAATTTGGGAGCCTCAATTTCCGATCCAAACCTCTACTTTATTCTCAATAATCAATTGCAGTCGCCCGTCGAGTCGGTGATGTTATCGTGTAAAAGATAACCTCCAAAGTTTTGCCTGTTTACCTGAATCTGTGATATAAGTTTTGTGTCGTACCTCGGCAGAGTATTTGTTTAACAGTCCACTTTTTTCTGTTGACTATATACTAGTACATCGCCACTTGACCTGTAACCATGTTGTTTTCACATAGGCTCAAATTGACACATAAAAGTGAGAAGACCAACCCTACTATACAATTACACCGTCACACGAGTTAATAAAAACCCAGAAAACTTGTTCCCCAACCAGTACACTATTTGCCCTACTACTCTCTATCCAGTATATGAATGAAACAATGTCAAGAATGTTACCCATAACCGAGAATTGTATAAGATATCAGTTTACGTTCGAGCGATAAGACCCAGGAAATTATTTAAGAATCGATCAATTATCCAATATAAATCCATTAGCCAAAATATCTACTTAATCAATCATGATTATAGTATATTTGATAAAGTGCAAGTTCACTGAGTCAACCGTTATTTTTGTCGCGCGCAAACTATATTACGTCTTATATGCCATCGTTGCGGCTTAAGATATAAAATCTTCACATTTGAACTCTCTTACTTAGTCATTGATTAATATTGTAATTTAATAATAGTGAGACGTAATGTACAATAAAAACATTGAGATCTGCGACAAGATGAATGGATCACACAGCGACAAGAAACTTGTTTTCGAATTATAAATCGCAGAACGTTTATCTTGTGTGTTCGATCGAAATGAGCAGTTCTATTGAATTCTCAATGATTCAGTAGTTATATTTATAAGATTTATACTTAATCGTCTTCCATTTTTTTATTAACACGATTACTTTATACCATACAAGTTTATATCGATAATCGCTAATTATAATCGATTATTAGTGAGATGGTCGAAAATCGAAGATGCTGCACGATTTTCATTTCATTGCCAACAAGTGTGCCAAATTCTAGCTCATTAATCATTCGATATTGAGTGTACAGCATAAATGTGCGGTCGGATGTGTTGTTTGTATGCATTTGAGATGTAAATCCGAAATATCCTTCCTGTCATATCATCTTTCGAGATGTTCGTTGTTTTTTTCTTATGATTACCACAGTCCTTCTACCTAATGACATTTATATAATAATGATACATGATCATTGAAATGTTTCGAGTTACTGTATTGATTAATTAGAAAATATTTTACTTGAATAAATATGTAGGTAAACAAGCAAAGACGATGAATATAAAAATCACACCTAAGACAACATGTTAGAAATATTAAATAAAAAAAAAAATTTTAATTACATTTATTTAAATTAGAGATGTACAGGGTAAAGTACAATACCACATATAATATGTATATTGTGTGGGCTTGGAAGTGTGAGAATTAGCTTTTGTGAATGGTTACAGTATTGGTCAACTACATCAAAATGTGTGCGGTCTTGACATTGTGATGGACATTGAACTGATTTATTACATGCTTTAACGGGATGTAGACACATATCCGGTCGCAATCCGGGTTGGTTCATCTCTAATTTGTACAGTCACAATCCTTTTAATAACATCGAGTATTAACCTCAACACTATAATGGGTTGATACGTAGGTCGTACATACGGTCTTATCTATGTATGGAAGAATATTGATTGGAAACGAGATTAAAGATCGGCACGTGGAACGTGCAGTCACTTCGAAACCTGGCGCGTTTGATGGCCTTATCACATATTTGTATCGCTATACGTTGCTATACAGTTGAGATGACCTCGGAAATCTTGGAGTTGGATTTCTCATTGAGCCACTGCTAAAGCTGTGTTGGATTTCCAAGCAGTCGATAATCGATTGGTGATTGGACACTGGCAGAAATCAGACCGACTTATGTAATAATGTAGGTTCGTTCTCTCGACACGAAACTGCGACCGAAAATGGGGAAAGCACCTTCTTTTGTAATAAAAACAGCCATTTGGAAAAATGGACACATCCATGTAAAACACCCCGAAGACAAGTTGACCATTGCTGATTTCTGAAGAACGAGGACAGAGGCATATACAATGCGATCCTCCTGTGTAGATCTCATTAAGATTAATGAATAAACGAACCGAAAATAGCAAGATCTTGTCAGTAATAGCATTTTGCGATTTTATTAGCAATTTGATGATGTGAACAGTTCCTGAGAAGCATTGAAAACCTTCGGTTGTCGATGCTGCCCAGCATCGGTATAGTGAAAACTATGCGAAGCTCAGACTCGGTTTAAAATTGCGAGAAGAAATAAAACAGTTCTTGCTAAGAGAACAGCTAAACGCATTTGTAGACAGAAGAAGCGCGAATGGTGGAAGGCTACTCTCAGTCAACTGCCATTCGGGACCAGGATGGAAACCTCTGTGTTAACGTCGATGCGGTACTGGATAAATGGCGTGAATATATTTCTGACTTACTTAATGTTCCTCATGTATCACCTCTGCGGTTTGTATTTGAATACCCTCAAATACAAACCGCAGAGGTGATCAATGAGAAACATCTCGCGATGCGTACACCAGGTATTCTTAGATTTCAAGCAAGCCTATATGACTCGATCAATCGAGAAAGACTATGGTATGCACTTCAATATTTAGGAGTACCAACCAAATATACGTTAGAGAACCAGACGCAATTGATTTCAGTATAGTGGTATAACCACACGTTTGTAAGGAGTGATGATATTTAAGTATCTTGGATTTCTCATTACTCACTAATATAGTGTGGGAGAGGATATCACGGCCTTGGTGAGAGGTGGAACTTGACGGATGAGTATGCGAAAAATGGCGTCTAGCATTCGAAAAAAAAATCATGCATATATGTGATATATGGCCCAAAAGGCGACGTTGATGGCACATACCGAATGGTATGTGCCATCAACTGTATGTACAAACTCATCCTTATACATGTCGCGTGATTAAACTCGATCCAGAAACATGATCTTCAACCGTATAGGTCGGCAACCATTCAGTAAAATCTCATTCTATTTATCACCCCGTGTTTTCTAAAGATATATATTCTAGTTAGCATCTTATTGCATTTCATAACACACACTTACGAATCGTTTCACTTTACATTTGTCGAACGACATTCTGTTTATGCATTCCATAGGTGTGACTCTTTTCTATGTCGATTAGACCCTATGTGAATCAAATAAAACAACTTGAATACAGGTAGTCAAAGAGACACCGTAAGGGAGTGCGCTATTACTTTCGATAAGGTCTAAGCTATATAGTTACAACTATGAATGCAATGTTGAGTTTTACCTTCTCAATTGTCACACAATAACCCAACTAGTGCTGATTGGGTGTCAATCCACTCAAAACTAAGATGCAGTTCTATATATGGTAAAATATATAATCACACCAGTTGCCTATCTGACTTTAACTGACACTGTCGTGGCGTAGGATACATCACTTATATCACAGATTTAGGATACGGTGAATATACGTTTGAGAAAATAACTTAGGATAATGATGGAGGCATACAGAGAATGACCGGTTTCAAACTTTTAATTTAAGCTTTTTATCATTTTACGACTTACGGTGGATATCTTCGATGGTCGCCAATAGGATAATATCACCTACTGGATCATTGAAAATAAAATAGAGGTTTGGATGGAAATTAGAGACATTCAATTTTTTCTAATGCTTGCAAGCTAGACGGTACTGTAGATGTGGAGCCATTACCTTGTACCAATTAGCAAACTAACTTATACCAATTGCTAAACGATTATCAATAGTAATATATATATATATATATATATATATATATATATATATATATATATATATATATATATATATATATATATATATATATAACCTAATTCCATTTTGAGTATACACCTTTTACCTAACATTTTGTTAGATTCTAATGGAACTCATTAATTATGATACCAACGGAGGCTGCACATATATTGTCTGTTATTAGATTGATTGATCCTTCTTGATTTTCTTAACAACTTAGTGTTGATAATCTATCCTTCACCTATATATGATTTAATAAACTGTTCACTGAAATTTACCTCCAAAAGAGACGGTCTTGCATTGACTGCCAATATCCTTACATCCACTCTGATTGTCGAGGAACCTAACAACAATTTCTTATTTTGATTGTTTTTGGAGTTGTGTAAACCAGGCTCTATACTCTATATGCACAAACTCACTCTCTATTGCAGGATGCGTGATTAAAATCCACCTCACTGTCCCTGGTAAAATCGTGCTCGGTTAGCTTAGTGAGCTGTTTATTGCTTAAGTGATAAAGATCGACAGAATTTTTCGCTTTCTATCTAAGAATTTTCAGCCTAAACTATATTAGACAGCTGTCTCTTTACTTAACTATACTGGACAATTTTCTTTCTGAACTGCTATTGATATATGGTCTTCCCTCGTTTGGTACAAAACAAGGTCGAAAAACTACTTGAACCATTGAAATGGTGAATTGACTTTGCCGCATATATCTAGTACCTTACAATTATAAGTTTGTTTTGAGAAAAGCCTCTGAACCTCTTCCAAAGAATAGTTTGCCTATATAGGCATTATACGAGTTACATATTCCACTGCTACTGAAGCTGTCAAGATAGTGATAGTGTTGACGCTGGTTCTCGCTCACGTAAAAGCTATAAAGGTATATGACTTATTTGCCGTAAACGATCCTACCCTTTTTTTTATTTTAAGTTTAGTTTTATTTGGGTGCAGGGCGGACTTTTATACTGTCCTAGTTCCTTGTAACTGTCAGAGCTCCTGTATCCAATGAACGGCTGCTATCAACGAATTCCACTTCTTAGATGTTCGATAAATAAATTCGCGCTTTGCATCTTCAGTTCGAGGCTTAGGCAGCTTCACCGTTCCTCGTGTTACCCGTCCTGGCGTAACAAGTTGTGGTATTTTCTCCTTTAACTCTGCAGAACATTTACCATTTATTAATCTATAGAATACGCAGAGTTCTGCATCATCTATGCTGTCTAGATTTTTTGTAAGTCTGGAGTTTTGAATTATTTGGATGGCACGCCGCTGAACTCTATCCAGAAACTGGAAAGCAGTGCCATATGCTCCACCCCAAACCTGACAGCAATATTCTTTACACGGTATAATAAAGGTTTGATATATCTGGAGAACCTGATGCGATTTAAAAAACCGTCTGCGCATCTATTGAGGAACCCGAGTTTACGTGAAGCTGATTTGGCTAATGCGATAATTTGAACACCAAGCAGATGAATTGACTCACAACCCACGAGAACGTGGCCTTTTACCACAAAAGAGTATCCGTTGCGACTTGTTTTACGCGAGAACGTGCATATTTGTGTTTTTTCTCGTTAAATTTGACCTGATTTTTTTATCCCCACTCAAATATGTACTCAAATTGGAACTAAGCGAAGTGACAACTTCCAGCCGTTTATCGTTTAACTGTGAAGGAGTAGGCTCGACCTCGAAGGAAATAGAAGAGTGCAATATTGCATCATCAGCAAAACTGTGGATATAGGGTTCACAGTGCTTTCCAACAAGTCATTAATGTATAACAAAAACAAAGTTGGTGACAAAACTGATCCCTGAGGGACTCCGGCATCTGGGGAGTGTGTCGTTGATCATCTCCCATTGAGCACAACGTTGATCTTTCGGTCTTTGAGAAAGCTATTTATTCACTTGACGGTCATCGAATCCAATCCGTATGCCACAAGTTTACAAATGAGATTTTCATGCCAAACCTTGTCAAAAGAATTGGATATATCCAAAGCGATTGCTCAAGGGCAAGATTCTATTTGTTTGTATTACACGTCAAAAGATCGGTTGTGGAGCGGCTTTCACGGAAGCCATATTGTTTATCTGAAATTATTTTATTAGTCTCAAGATAATGCACCAGTTGTTGGTTCATGCATTTCTCAAAAACTTTAGCCATGGCTGACACAATTTAAATTGGCCGGTAGTTTGAGCGGTCAGTTCTATCACAACCACGTTTAAGGACCGGTTTCACCATTTCACGTATTTGTGCACATTATACTCTTAGGTAGCACGCAACTGTGTTTTAGGCAAATTGGAAAACCACTGTAACAAGGAATCGACTTGACAGTTCAAATTCTTTATCCAATGACGTAGTTCAAATACTTCATTGGATACCATTTAGTGCATCCTTTGCTCATGTTATTTATATTGTCGTGACAGCTGAAGTCGTGACATTAAAGCAATTAAATTTTTTCGTCCACATTAACACGCAGACTATTTGTTTTAGGAGGATGCCACAATAGACCGAATGAGGCTGAATGACGTTTAAAATCTTAAATTAGTGTAGAGAACTAAGTTACACGCTAAGGAAATTTACATACCAAAACATTCGATCTTTAATTAGAGATATATTCGTAGCCTCGAGATTCCACTTCCGTGTAATATATATCTCATAATACGTGCAAGGAAGGAGCGACACGCAACCATTCAATATTATTGATCTGACCGTAAGGGCACATCTTCTCCTTCGACGCAATCGTTTTTCTTTAATATTCAATTAAATCGTATAATTGTTAATTAAGTTAAATCGTTGTTACCTTTAAAATATTTACACACACACACAGGAACGAGAAGATTGTGTATCAAGATTAATCAACACGAGAAATGTTTAACCAAAAACATGCAAAAAATTATAAATCTTATTGTTTTACAATTTTGTTGGTTTTATAATTAAAATGATAAAAAGAAAACAAAACAAAAGTTATGTAAGAATTAACATAAGATCTAAAAAATTCTTATTCATTTCTCATGGTTTTTGGTTGTCTAAAAGGTTCTACATATTATACAGTTGGTATATATTATACTCTTGTGTATTTGCATATATAAATACACACACACACACACACACTCACGTACACGTACACCCATCGTGTGTTTGTTTAAGACGTTTTAACACAAAAATTCAAAAGAGTTCAATTAACTATGTAAGCGACGAACCTGATAAAAGTGATTTAACTCGGTATATACAAGCATTAGATTATGTTTATGTACTTATAGTTCGATGATTAGATTAACTACTTTATGGTGTTTGCTTAAATTATGTGTTAGACGCTTGGTGTGGCGGCAGTTAATTTAACTGTGTTCTTTAGAACGTAAACGGTTTTGGTATAAAGATTTGAGTCGCGACTTGAAGTGTACATAATTAGATAAGTTAATACAAACAATTACATAAAGCCATCGTCTTCTATATCAAACTATTTACTTGTGGAATAACTGTCGCCTTAAGGAGATCGCGATTTGCTCATATATCACTCACATGAGTCTTTTCTCGAATGGAATCAATTATCTGTATCCTTCCATTCAACCATATATGATAAAGATTCTGATCAATACTCTGTATACAATTTCACCTCATCCGCATTTGTAAGAAATGTCAATGTCAGAAATGGACGTGGTTGATCTCGATGATTTTGAGACCAACTATGGCTCCATTTCACTGGAGAGTCTGAAGTATCGATCTAAGAAAGAACATTTTAATACTTAACTGTTTGTTCTAACTAGAAAGCATTATAAAGGCCTTTATTTGTTGATTTGGATACTCTTACTTCTTACAGCAGCACACATGTATGTCCTTTTAGTCAAATCTTATAGAGGTGTGATCATACAGTGACATCTTATCCGATACATGTCAGTTATCCAGATAGCGCTAAGAGAACTATTTTTTATTATTAATTTTAAAAATGGCTGGAACACTGGAAATGTCTTGTGTTACATAGCCACATTGAGACCATAGTGCGAGAATGGTATCTTAATTCGTTAATATGCTGTGCTGTTACGGCAAACTGCAAAATTTTGAAAGTAAGGCAGAGTGGCCAACTGGAGTAATGTAACATATCTACATGTAAAAAGCTGAGATCGTATTGAGATCAGTCATCATGCTTTTCGGAATAGGTCTCAAATTCTGAATTCAATTTTGATTGGGAACTCGGATACCCATTACCCACCCGATACAACTTTCTCAAGTTTTTATACATCCACTGATATCTTGATGATAATTTGTCATTATAACTTTTGAAAAAAATAAAAAAGGCGTCTTGAAGTAATTGAAGATTATATTATGCCCAAAGTCAGAATAAAATTGTTCCACGTTCCAAAAAGACAAACTAAAGATTAGCTAAGTTAGAGAGTAGTTTTTCGTTTCTCTCTTTCTATCCTTTAGAAAAAATCACTACTCGCGCTTATCTTATCTCTTATCTGTCTGAGGTTTTAGTCAACAAGCCGTTCTGGAATAAAAACTGCAACGAGAGTAGAAAAAAATTGGTCTGTAGACCGAGTATAAGGATCGAGAACTTTGCATGCCATATCCTGTAGATATCCCATAGATTCTTCAAATGCCATTTTACATTGTCAAAAAAGCAGTGTTTTTTTTCAATGATGAATTCTGCTGGACAGTTTACTATCCAAAGTAACACCTATATCTATGTTTACCAAACTCAGGACTGGTGAGTGGTGGTATTGTCTCCCCAAAAATAGTAAGGGTGAATAGTTCTCTAATGTTCCTTAGCCTTGTAAGGGGCCAGAAACCCGACGTTAGATGGATGGGGTTGAACGCCACTGTATTTCTAGCAGTAGCTCATGCGACAAAACCCAGCACATATAGGATAGTCAAAGGAAAGGTTAAAGTATGTTCTATTGGACGGCAAGCTGGCAAGGTCACAGCAGAACGTCGAGTAGAACGATGGTAGAACGTTCCAAATATAAAGTAGTTTAAGGAAATGATCTCTGCTTTGGTCAAAAGAACCAAGGAGGTTATAACACTTCTACATTGTTACAAATCACATTAAGAATGGGGCTTCGTCCGAAAGTTTTCATTTTATAATGATTTTGAAGAGGATTTGTTGAACATGTCAACAGAAAGTCCAGACTGGGTAGACACTTAATCTGTAATCATACAGATTGATCAGTTCAGAATGAGATTTGTACTGCACCAACTCCGTTAACTGTTTTTCTATGTCGGCAACTATTTGTAACCATTGAGTATTTTTTGGTCGAAGCACTATACCTATGACCACTTCTAATCCGTTTGTTCTTGATCTGGATAATACTATAAACCAGAATCATAGGAAGGTTTCACCATTGTCTGGAAATGTGCTAAATACAATTTTGAGCCCGATGCAATTTACTCGCCCTTTGAGGCTTACATTGTGTTGTATGATAACCATTTCTAACAATTTTGCTGTAAGCCACACGATCACTATTTTCGATTCCACCATCTAAGGAAAGGGCAACTGATAGCCTCATATCAAATAGTCTCAAAACGTTTTTTAACAGAATCACGTATCTTGATGTTCAGTTTCCTAAAATGCTTTCGGCACTACTTCTGGTCATAGATCAATTCTCAATGAATTTATACGAGCTATGTCAGAAATCGATATGGTTATTGATAGACTTCTGCCTTTTTATAATTTCTTTATCCATGCAGGGGTATGTTGTTCTCGCCAGATATACTAAAGCAGATATCCGAATCACTTGTATTCTTTTCAGATGGCTCTGTCTCTAAACAGGGTGCTGGCGTTGGTTACTACTGTCCATCGCATGCTCTGTGAATTTCAGACAATCTGGGACCTACTGTACTATTCATCAAGTAGAATTAATTGCGGTTATTCACTGCGTGATTTCAGCTTTAAGAAAGGTCCAAAGTGGTAGGGGATTGTCAAAAATTAGGTATAACGGTCATATGGATTTTCACTCATTCTGACATTGAGAGAACAAAATTGTAGACAGTTTGGCCAAAACTAATCTTCTTGCTTAAATTTTGTAGATCGTGAACCAGCTGATCCTATACCTCTTCACATAGTGAAAGAAACTATTAAGACCGTTGTTCTATCGAAGCTGACCAATAACGTTCTTTCATTGAAAAAACAACAACTTGAGAATATTATAGTTGCTTTACTTACCAGCAATGTCCGTTTCTAAAGTCACCTTGCATGGGACTTGCCAGTGATGTCGTACGCGACGAATATCTTGAGGATGTTGCTGATAGCTAACAGTTCATCAGCTCTTCTCTGCCCTGGTTCAAACTGCTCCAGTTTGCTAAAGTTGCAGAGTACGTCTGTGCGCTTTGACGTTGCATTCCAGCCAACTTTAATAAATAAATTTCTAAAGTGGAGTTTGATTACCACAGCAAGGCTTGTTAAAACCATTTATCTGTTTAAGATAAACTTCTCAGAGCTGCAGAATAAGAATATAGATTTAGCTTGTGATGAGTATTCACTATACACAAATATTTTGAATGTTTCTGGAAATAAACGACAAAAGAGATGCGAGCTTCTCTCCTCTTCCAGATTCAGACGAATGGTTGTTCATTAAGAATACTAACTGTCATAAATAACTTCAAGGCAAAATTAATGAATATTGCGCATACACCAAAAGATAGTCACAATTTAGATTAATTAATTCTATTAACGAAATAGTTTAAGTTATGTCATTATAGGTTGCTTTTGTGCGTGTACTATATATACACCTTTATATGTATATAGTTAAACTTTTATGTTAATTAAATTCTGCGAACATGTTAATGACGCATCTTAATTCACAAATTTATGTTAATTATGAAATGTTAAGATTTTTTGTTTGCTTCGCCCAAAGTTTAATTTAACAATTAACGATTGTTCATAATTAGCAACAAAAAAAAACTGCCAACCTTAAGAGACATTTCGACTACACCGCACAGATATCGGAGTGTTCGTAACAACTAGGCACATACTCTTATATATAACGAAAGCTTTAGTACGGGACACGAGCTTAAGATTATTTTTAACGAACAACAAGACCATCGATTATGTTTAGCTGAAATGATTTATGTTTCAAACGAAAATGTTGATTTTGCGGTTTTATGTTGTTCACAAGACCTGAATATATGTTGTTGAATATAAATTTAATAGATGGTAGATATTGTTAAAACACTGTGGTAGAGTTCGCGCGTTTTGTTTTGGTGTATGCGAATTCGACTTGCCTTTTGAGAAATTCAAATGATGTTGAGATAAAATCATGTCTCGTAATTTATCTCATAGACATACCATATACTGTTCTTAGGAAATCTGTACACAACCTTTTTAACATATATATTTAGAGGAATTTCACCATTGGTAAAGATTCTCCACGTGTGGTAGTTATAGAAACATCAGGTGGTACATATCGGTTACTCTGCAACAAAAATCGCGGATTAACTTTATCGAATATAGTGAAGTTGTATACCAAAGCTATCGGTTTATAAATATTACGGGAAGGAAATTTCTGTGGTCAGGCTATTTATCGATTTTCAACTGGTTTACAATAGGGTTCAGAACCTTTTCAATACTAGTATTTTCTCATTAAAATCCATTACCAATGCAGAACAAAGTGCGATAAGGATTTTGGCTCGGAACATGGTTTCGCTCGTATAATAAATATATAGTGTAAAATGTTCGGACCAATCTTTTCCAAGTGATGGACGACGTTGAAATAGACCTAGC
This sequence comes from Tipula lateralis, assembly GCA_963932295.1. NCBI lineage: Eukaryota > Metazoa > Arthropoda > Insecta > Diptera > Tipulidae > Tipula > Tipula lateralis. The sequence goes on along the minus strand of OZ010737.1, from coordinate 45,595,408 downwards.
CATTTTGCCTGACGCTCTATAATGCATACTGCTGTTAGAACTTTATTTGTAATGACGTTTTTGGAGCACAAAATCATAATCTGTTGACTGCTAAATCTTGACAGGATTAACCAACTATGTAAGCATGTTACATGGCATTGGAATACAGAAAAACAACTATCTCTAACGATTTTTCATATAAAAATGTTCTTGCCAGTTGCTCAATATTGTGCTTGAGCTTTTTTCATTTTTCGATTTTGAAAAAACATCCAAGGGGTTAACCCACTAAATGTTGGGGCTAGAAAATATTTGTTGTTTGGTTCTGCTGAAACTTGGTACATACAATCATTTCTACTATAACATAGTCACGGTGCAGCCATTTCATTAGGAATTTCCTACAGCTTAAGATGACTTACGTTTGGGAATTTCTGATTAAGATAATTTTACGTCCATTTTAGTCGAAATTTTACTGAAATTTTGTATCATTAAATTGGGTTTAATCCACTTAATTTATGAATGATTGGAAATTCACTTAAATACAAATAATTTGTTTGGTTGTCTAAGATGAATCACGAACTAAGAAATTAATCATACGCAATCATCGTATAAGACGACATGTAACAAAACGATACTATTAGTTTTGACACTATCTTACTTATACTCCAAACTGGAAAGAACAATTTAGTTTGCACTCTGATAAGACGTTTTTTATGCAAATCACCTATTCTGCAATTTGTTGCACAACCAGTGAGTGGTTTTGAGCGTTAATTTGATCAGTTGAAAAATGATTTATTGGCAATAAGCAAGATTAAGCTGCATCGGTTGCAATTTTTGCAACAATATTGGCACTCTTGGTATAGGGAAAACTAGTACCATGGTGAGCAGATACTGGATCAATGATAGCGCTATATATAGTTACCAGTCTACAGTAGGGCAGAAAATAGAAGGCACAAATCTTTGAACATCATACGATGACTATAGTAAATAGTGTCAGAATGCCCTTGGAAACGATGGGCAACATTTCAATTATAACATTTTTAACGGTTATTCAGGTTAACAGTTAAGGAAAACTACTCTTTGTTCAAACCTACAGAACGTGGTTTTGTTAATCCTGTCGATTTACTAAACCTGCTGAACAGACAATAATGGTGAAGAAACCCATATCAAGAGCAGTCTTAAGCACCTGTGCTTCGGATTTATCAGGCTTTTGAAATATAATGTGGAAACTTGGATTTGTGATAATGCGTGTGAGTAACTTGAGGAACGTCAACAATAAAACTGAATGCTTTCATGTCAAAAGATCGAAGATTCCAGAATTCACCGTGTAAGGAAGGTATCTCCCTCCTTAAGCAAAACTAAAGATAAGGGTATATTGGTTGTAACATTCAGGGTTCAAATATCATTCAACTATACATCCCAGATTAGTTTAGCGGTATAGTCGAAGCTCTATTTTTGAATAGTTGAGAAATATTCAGCATCGTTTGAGTCCGAATCAACATATGGATCAGCTTAGGAGGTGTTTTAGGGTTGTCTAGCCGTTCCTGAAGCCAAATTGTTTCTCAAAAACATCCACTGTACCATTATACGTCGCTAGGTTCTCTTCTAGAGGCTCTAGTAAGATCGTGATGATTCTTAATCAAATTAAATCTATTATAACACCGTGAACAAATCAAATATATAACTGTGATGGATATCTGTGGTCAAACTCAAAATGTATTTATACAAAACTAAAAAACAAGTTCTCTCGAATGAAATCATTAACACGTGCCACAATCTGCTTAAGATAAACAAACAACACTAATTCTAACCAAAAATTAAATTTGTTTTTTGTTCTTATTGTTTGATCTTTAAGAAGTGCATCTCATCTGACCGCGTCTTTCGACTTACAAACGATTTGACTTTAATCGAAAACATACATGTATGACATGACATTGTTCCTAATTTCTTTTCATGATCATTCCGATCATTATTTTAATAATTAATCCGAGTTCATTGAAATTGAAAGTTGGAAATTGATTGAACTTTTATAAAGCACAGATGTCGTCATACTTGACTCGATGTGAACTTTATATGTTTGAATGAATAAATTTAATCCAGAATACAAGAATCAAGATCCCGGGGATGAAACTCAATTAAAATTGGCATTGTGTGAGTTATACCTGCGTGTATATATATTGTTTATACTTTAACCTTGAGAATGTTATAAGAAGTTTTTGTATATAATTAAAGCTCGAGATATACTTGGCTTTATATATATGGATTATAATTTGGGATTAAGAAAAGACAACACACAACTGCTAAGATAAATTAATTAACATTTAGTCGTCAATCTGGCTAGCGCGTTTTAAAATAATGGGCTGCTAATACGAGTATATATAGTCTGTTAGTTGTGGTGAAAAGTGATCAAAATATTTTCAGCGTTTTGTAATTAGCATATATAGATTAATACTGACGTCAGCCAATATATAAGACAAGTTCTGGTGTATAAGAGGAAACTTGTTTTTCTAGTTGCTGCACGCGGTGACCGCGTCTAATGGCTTAGAACTAGAACAATTTTGTTGTTGATGAATTTCTAAAGCTTATATTTATATATGTATATATGGCAAATGTACGTCAGACGAGATATACACGAATATAAGACAAACAGTGTCAAAAGGGTTAATAACATCGTTCCAATACACGCACGTCAAAATCGTTTGGAATTTGACACGTTTTATATACAATTTATTATTGCTGCAGATTTACGTCATTTTTCTCGCATGTTTTCAGTCAACACGATCATAAACCACAATGCTGGTGTGTCGCGTATCCGTTTCAAATATTTACACATGGCAGAAAATACCCAACAACCATCCCAACTTTATACATGTATAAACAAATATCGAAATCTTGAAATCGCGTTAATGGCGCTAAACGATTGTATCAATTGTATATATAATGAACATATTAACAATTAGATTTGTGTACATACAGTGTATTTGAGTTCTGAATGAACACTCTATATGTGGTTTGTATACCCACGCAATATTATCGCTTAGACGGATATAATTGTTGTTACTGTTCGATTTTTGGAGGTAGTTTCCCAAATTCAATTGAAAACACGATCTATACACTATGCTAATTGAATTGTCAAATAACTATACTAAATATTTATGAATGAGACGCTTTTCAAGAACCGTCCAAGTGCACTATACTCATTATGTATCAAACAAGTGAAATAAGATACTATGTTTAGAGGCCATGTAGTACTAAAACCTATAACCTTCTAAATACCGTACAAATTAATCACTAATTTATTGCCATAACACAAGTAAACGAGCATATCCATAACATACTTGTACTTAAATCGTAAAAAATCTTAATTCATTCATGACTATATATATGATATAGGCTCGTATTATTATTTTAATAGTCTCGTTTAGCGCGTTATAAGACGATGTTAACGTGTTTAGCCTTGATGTTTGTAGATAACGAAGTGTATTATGTATAGTGCTAGATTAAGATGAATGAATACTTTAGTCTATAAAGTTGTATTCGCTATGTTAAAGATCAAACGTATAGTCAAAACCAGTCTAAATTAAAGCAGCACCTTAGTCAGAATATGGATTGCTTAAGTAGTTTAACTTTGTTAAGAAGGATACGTCAGGCTGATATTAAACATAAATTATATCAGGAAACAGGATGGGTATATAATCAGATGACTCTACACAATATGTAAGATAATAGAACACACGAGTCCATGAATTTTCAGTACTGTTCATTTTCGATGTGCTTTGGTGAGCTTTTTGTCAAAAAGGTTTCATTCTTCATATCAACATAATAAACTTGGGCTAAGAGACCAAGTTTATTATATCTATATCTCCTACATTTCATGTTTAGATAAATATAAATTAACGAATTACTTATTTGACAACAACAACTTTCACATCACATTGACAACAACAATTTTGTCCAGTGTAAAATTTGATTTTAAATAAATATTTTAACCGACCTGGTATAATTCTGCTACGATAATCACTTTAGTAAAATTCAAAATTTGATTGTTTCAAAGCTTAATTGTTGAGCTTTAACAATTTTCAGTATTGTACAACTTTTGATGAGCTTTTGTGACAATTACCCTTTCCGTCTTCAGGTCATACATTAGCTGTGTTTTAAAGGGATTCTAAAGTTTCGTCATTATCCAGTGTAATTGCTTATTTATTTAAGGATTGGCTCCAATAATTCACAGCTATGTCACCATAGAATTATTTTACATTTTTTTTCAATAAGTTAACATTTTAAATATTGTGAACTCTATTTTTCGGTTGAGAACCGTATATTTCCCATCTATACATCTTGCTGTTGATTTTAAATTATTCTATTAATCCTTTTTAACAAATTCTAATTCTTTTAAGCCAAACCTCCCTCACTCATTACTATGGTCAGATTACTTGCATTGCAGAGGATGCTTGAGCATGATCTGAGACGGTTGCATTTCGAGGCAGATTAATAGGAAATGTTCAATATTACACAAGCATTCATTCTAATTTCCATGTTTCAGTCAGATTCTCTCGATAGTTCTTAACCTCTTTCATTCCCTTCGAGCTGTCAATGTGTTGGTACCCATTGTATTGATGGTACCTCCAGATTTAATCAAACATATTTCACTCTTGGAATCGAAAAATATAACTAGTTTCCTATTCCCATCATTTACAGCTAGTTTTATTTCTTCAAATATTCCGACTTTGAAAAATTTCTCCACATTCATTCTAGACATAAAAACCTCCACAACTACTCCAATATCATTCACACTAGCATATGTATAGAACATCACGTTCTGCGAATATACTGTTGACCGATTTTCTCAACCATAATTTTAGCGATAACTTGATTCATTCCCTTATTGAATTCCTCCATATTCATGTTCACAGTAAGGTTATAAGGAGCAAGATGTGGACCATTACCTATACTCAAAAAATATCCATATGTTCAAGTCAGTGCAAACTTCGATTGTTAAATAAATATTTTGGTCAAATTGAAACAATCCTCCAATTCAAAGTTTGATTGTTTCAAAGCTTAAATAATGAGCTTTCAAGTTAAGCTTTCACTGCCGCAACTATTCAGAATATGATCTTTGCTAATACTTCAGAATAAATCACAGTTCATCAACTTACAGTATTGTACAACTTTCGATGAGCTTTGGTGAGCTTTTGTGCCTTTCAGTCTTATTTTTTTACTATATATACTTGTGTTTTAAAGAGATTCTATATTTTCATCATTCCATGTTTAATGAATAACATAGAAATAAATCAATAATGTGATAACAACAACTGTCACATCACATTGACAACAACAAGCTCAGTGCAAAATTCGAAAATAAAAAATATTTTGTTTGAATTGGAATAATTCTGCTATGTGACTTCCACAGATATATCACTTTAATAAAATACAAAATTGATTGTTTGAAATCTTAAATACTGAGCTTTTAAGTTTAGCTTTCATGGCCGCAATTATTTAGATATTCAATCACTTGTAAATACTTCAGATTAGCTCACATTTCATCAATTTTCAATATTGTTCAACTTTTGATGTGCTTTGGTGAGCTTTTCATACTTCATGTCAACAAAATATACTTGTGCTAGAAAGAGACAAATTTTTTTTTGTTTTTTCATGTTTAAATAAAAAATATAGTAATAAATTAATTATATGACAACAACAACTATCATCTTATACATTGACAACAACAATTTTGTCTAGTGCAAAATTCGATTTTTAAACAGATATTTCGGTCGATTCGAAATATGGTAGCTCTGCGGTAATAAAACAATTTAATGCAATCCAAATTTTGTTGGTTAAATATTGAGCTTTCAAGTTAAGCTTTTATGACCACAATTAGTTAGAATATAATATATGTAAATATTTCCGTTCATCGATTTCCAGTAGTGTTCATGCAAGGAGCTTTAATAAGCTTTTCATTCTTCATGTCAACACAATATACTTGTGTAATGAAGAAACTCTAATGTTCCTTATGTAATGTTGAAATAATAATATATTAATAAATTAATTATATGACAACAAATATCACCTTACATTGACAACAACAATTTTATCCATTGTAAAATTCGAGTTTTAAACAAATATTTTCTTCGAATTGGAACAATCCTGCTATGATATTAAAATTTGATTGTTTCTAAGCTTAAATATTGAGCTTTTTATTTAAACTTTCACAACCACAATTATTTAGGATATAACCTATGCTAATATTTTAGAATAAATCACAGTTCATCAATTTCCAGTATTGTACAACTTTTGATGAGCTTTGGTGAGCTTTTGAGACATAAGAGCCTTTCAGTCTTCATGTTTCACTATACTTGTGTTTTAAAGAGATTTTATAGTTTTATTCCATTTTAATTGAATAGCACAGATATAAATTAATAATGTGACTACAACAACTATCACTTCACATTGACAACAACAATTTTTTTCAGTGGTAAATTCGATTTTTGAACAAAGATTTTAATCGATTTTGAACAATTCTGCTATATCACCTACACAGATACATCTTTTTAGTAAAATTCAAAATTTGATTGTTTGAAAGCTCAAATATTGAGCTTTCAAGTTTAACATTCATGACCACAATTATTTAGAATAAACTGCACATAGTATAGTATATAATGCTATATACTAGCTTCTAGTACTGTTCAACTTTCGACGAGCTTTGGTGAGCTTTTTGTGAAAAAGCTTTAATTGCTCATGACAGTATAATATATTTGTGTTCACAGTTAAATTTACAATATTGTTTAACATTCAATGAGCTTTTCATTCTTCATGACAACACAACATACCTGTGTTAAAAAGAAAGTCTATATTTTCGTTATTTCATATTTAAGTAATAATATATAAATTAATTTACTAAGTAACGACAACCACAATGACAACAACAATTTTTTCTAGTGTAAAATTAATACTTTGTTCGATTCGGAATAGTTCTGCTGTGGCATAACACTTCAATACCATTCGTAATTTGATTTTTTCAAAGCTTAAATATTAAGCTTTCAAGTTTAGCTTTTTTGAGTGCAATTATTTAAAATATAATCATTTGATAATCTTTGATATTAAATCACAGTTAATCAATCTCCATATAATATTATACAGCTTTCATGAGCTTTGGCGGGCTTTTTGTATTGGAATAGCTTTTAATTCGTCATGTCAACATTATATTTAATAAATTAATTATGTGACAGCAACAACGATCACATCTAACCAAATGCAATATTTGCGTTTTCAACCAAAAATTATGCAGCTTTTAAGCTTAAATATGTACAATTATCAAATGTAGTGGAATATGTACAGAACATAGGTCTTCTGCCAGTAAACAAGTGAACATTTGAAAATTGTTACATCAGATATTTACATTGCTCGACATCACCTTTGACTACCTTGTCAAAAAATAAATTTTAGCTTAAACTTTCTTTGTAAAATACGTTGTCAAATAACTTCTGGATTCATCAGATAACACTTATCGATGGCACAAAACTGTCTGATAAATTAACTTTAACTGTCTGATAATATGAACCTCGTTCTTATTGGTGAAATCTGGTAACGTGTGAACCCTTTCTAAACCAAACAAATGATGCTCCAACAAATACATTTACCCGCGTTTAACTGTGGAGGCAATTCCACATCGAAAATTAATTTGGAACGAAAATTTAATACAAGAAAGAGTTGATGAAACCCAAGCACGTGAGGAAGTTGACAGAAGAAAAACTTTGAGTGATTTTGGTACTAGGAATGGGTGAGACCTAAAAGTTTGTTAATTTGTGATATATGAATTCGCGTACTAGAAAGTGGGATTGTTTTAGTAACCGTACACGTATGAAAACCTGTTGGTTGACCTAGTTCCAGACTTCGATTTCGTGATCGTGACTATTGGAAGACCAACTAGAATGATGAAGTAGGAGGTACGGCTAGTATACTAGATCTAGCCTTTGCATCTATTGATCTGTCCGACTGAATCTCGGAGAACATCAAAAAAATCAATGCCAGTAAGAAAGAACGGATAAATAAAAATTGTATTAAAATTGTGGATTGAAAGAAAGCTGAAAAATTTCCTAAAATCACTCAAGAAACGATTCGTGTCAGCTATAAAATCAATCAGTTGTTGAGTGAACAGCAAAACAAAATTTACTTGAGATACTAAATAAAGTTTGGAAGAGTTCTAAAAAATACCAGATAAATGGAAAGAGAGCAGGATGGTGCCCATTTCTTAACGAAATAGAAATTCGAACGTGGCAACAAATTATCGCGGCATATGTCTGTATCGAATGGTTTATGAATGAAAAGAATCTGTTGCCATCAACAATATTCGAGTTTCGAAAGAATCACTCTTCAATCGAGTGTGAGAAAAAGTTTGTGTGGGAAGTAAAAATTTGTCGCCCTTGTTGACAGAGATAGTAGCGTGCTTGCTCTGCCAGTCGGAGGTCTAGGATTCAATTTTCGGTGGTAACCAAAAACGCTTTACAATTGGGTTTTATGAATCTGTTTAAGTATGTGTGTGTATAACTTGTATAGGGTCTCTAGTGGCATTGAGTTTTGGATTACTTTCCAGCTTATTTGATTGTAAAGACAGGATATCGTGAAAGTTGACTGGTATAATTATATGGAATATTTTTAATGAAAGCTACTATAGGTTGGATGGTTTGGTACCTATTGGACTTCCAGAAGGAAGTAGGATATCGCCAACTCTTTTCAATCTATATACGAGTGAGGTACACAGCATCAATACTGAATTCCAAATTGTTCTGAAGTTGCCAGACGATCTTCTTATAATAGGAATGGAAGAAGTATTGATGGAGAAATTAAAAATGCGAAATCTTAGACTTAATCCAAAGAGTCATTGTATTAATACATGTTGTAGAATACATGAAGTAAATGTAAACATTTGTGGGCACATACAATTTTGGCAGTAAAGTGCAACAAAGGATAAATAGCAAACCTAAACGGGGCTTCTCACTCATACTAAGAAAGGCCCTTATTTAATTCAAAATTTGAAATGGCATTACTGGGTTTGGAATTGGTTCAAAAATGCCGTTTAACCAACTGCTGAAAGGGAAGAGTTCGTGTGTCAGAGTGGTATTGGCGATCATAGTGAAAGAGACTATGTGAATGATAACAAGGATCATTGAGTCTTGGAATGATTGTAAGGCTTGAAAGTAGTTCGGTACACAAACCAATATATAGAACTAGCATTTTACTTGAACATTTGGATATATTTTTGAGTATAGGCAATGCTGGTCCACATCCAAGCAATTGTAATATTTGCATGAACACAAAGGAATGAAAATTTACATAAATATTTCCATGAATAATGACGATTGGACCATGAAAATTGATTAACATTTTTGTCGAACATCGATTTAGAGTGGATTTTTTTTCGTGTACATCTTGTTGATCTATAAACAATATCTTAAATCATATTTGATGAAACCACCATCCATCCGTCAATGTCAACTGAAGTTTACACAGAGAGGCAGGATTCTATCAAATCTATATAAACGCACTTATGATAATCATCGACTCGAGGTGACCGCTTGAGTTATTTGACTCAATGTAACGATCAAAGTATCGAAAAGCTCCTGCGATACTATTATATTTTATAATGGTTTTCTGTGTTGTTATGGATTTCCATTGGTTTAGATCACGAGCCAGCTCTTATTCTGTTCTTAACTAGATCAATCGTTGTGCCGTTGAGCCATCATTACCGACAATTGCCTTATCTCCTACCGAAATACGGACCTCCCTTTATAGATCGATTTATCATTTTTTCCAGATCAGCACGCAAAACCTGACTGAGTCAGCGTACTCGTTTCTACATTTATCTGACCTTCACAGGAGAATAGCGTTGTTTATCCTCCTTCCCTATTCGCCTGGCTATTAAATAAACTTCCATCGTTGCAATATTCAGATAATGGTTACCTAATACGATTTTTTTTAAGAACGACATTAGATCTCACTTCTTGGACAACCCGACCTCGCCCCTTTTGAAATCTACACATGGTCAATTTGGGTTTCGGGATGTTTTATGTGGATGTGTCAGGTTCCCAATTGGTTATTTTTATGAGGAAAGAATGTACTTACCACTTTGAGATCATGACTGATCGCAAAGTATGTCATTCTTTCTTTATATTTGGTCACAATCTCGTGTCAGTCTGATTTCTGCCAGCTATACCATTGAAATAACCAATTTGACGTTGTGCTTGTGGCGTTCTAAGTAGGTATACCAAAAATAATTGATTCCTACAATTAAAGGCCCACAATCAAATATACAATCGATATTTCAAGTTGTGTTCTAGTAATTTGCTAGAACTGTCTGTACGAACATCAAGTCCGATAGCATATGCCTGATGAGACGGGTTTGATCTTTTCGATCACACTGTTATTCAATTAGATCCAAATCACTGGCTTGCGAATTACAACAACATGAACATCGATAACAATTCACAAAGATTTCCAACAACGTGGTGCTAGATGCTCAAGTAAGTAAAAGATTACCGAGGCCATATCTACACTTTGTAGTAATGTAAATAAAGCATTGATACAAATTGCCTTCCCTTAGTTTTCCGACCATCGTGTTTCTTAGACCATCGAGTTTCTTTCATCCAGCCGATACTCATACATGTTATAAGGACGTCCAATGCGGCAGGTACTTAACCGATTTCATTGTAATGTGTCACTGCTAACCATGGTTTGCAACTTGGTTTAAACATGGTTTCGGAATGAGCTATTTTTTCTCATCCCATGCGGCATTTTTGTGACGACAGTGTCAAGATATACAGGTAGTGAATAGCGAAAACTATAAAAATTGGTGTTTTCATGTATTTGTTTATTTTTTTTATACAAATTGAAGTTCTCAAAAAAATTAATTAATACAGAATTCGATAAATTAACGGAAAATAAAACTAAAAATAAAAATAGGAAAATTTGGGTGGAGGGCGAAACCAAAATATATTTAAATTTTAATGAAGTATGGATAAACTGTCAAATGAAATGAGAACTGTAGTGTGTCATATATTCTCATTTCGAAAATCATAGTTTCATGATCATGGTTACGAAATCAGATATGTGTCTATGGTACGACAAGTTCTGGATGTTGTGGTGGTATATTCAATAGGTCTTATGTTTCTTGCGAAATATTTACGAAACTATTGGATGCCCCATCCTATATACGGGGCTAAACTGGTGTATCATTAGAAATATTAAATGCTTTTGGTATAGTTATGGCAGGCATGCGCTTATATCAGAACCGGCTTATCTCGATTTTCATGTATTTATATATATTCTTACTGACTACTTTTATGAAATATTATCTTATAAAATCATTTTAACGATAAAAATAAATTTGAAACTGTCGGAATCATATTTTACAGTCATAAAAATCGAAATCGTTAAGTTTGTAATTAAATACGCGCACAATCAGCTTATAGACGCGTTTTGGGATCACGCACACAATTTCTGATGACCTAAAACGTTTTGGTTGTTATTCTTAAGATCTCGTATATTATCAAACCAATTTCTATTTATAGTTTATACAAGCGATTTCGAAAGTATCTCGAGATGATATGACGATTTTGGTATGAAATATTTTAAAGGTAAAGGTGAAGGATATACGTGTGCGGTTTTTATCACAAAAAATCCAAGATTATGTGTGTTATTGACAATGAAGATGCATATAACATATAATGTATACATCTTTAGGCCATGTAACAGTGATCCCGCATATAATTAATGGCACTGTCCTCGCTTTATCGCAGCATATACGAGTGTGACTCATCAATAATATATTTAGATAGAGGTATACACTTGAGTATATATGAAATATCTCCTTCTTTCATCAATCTCATTAAAGAAAGCCTCCATTTCTGTATATACTCGTATACACAATGCAATGATCTTGTCATCTCGATCATAAATATATATAAAATTTCTTTATAAACGATATAACATCTATTATATTTATAGACACACAGTGTGTACACAGTGTTTTAACATTGAAAATTCATATTTTATTTGCAAAACACTTTAAGATTTTGATTTGTTACAAGAAAAAATTACTTGTCCTTACGTATCATAACATATATACGAGATCCGCAATAATATATACGCGATAATGACAACATAACACAATAACAGATCTCTAATAGATATGAAATATAAGACGAGATGAAATCGTATATAGAGAAAATTTGCACGGTATGATGGTTTTGTTCAATTCAAAAGCAATGCATCGATAAGTTCAAGATCATGCTAAGATGAGTTCAAGAAATCAATTTATATAGGAAATCATTAATCATGTATGTGCATAATTTGTATACATGGCTTGTCATATATGTGTATTTTGTTAGAGATAGAACGAATTTGGAGAGGTTGTCTGTTTCGTGTCTTATCCAAAATAAAAGTACGTGTTCAGGTAGGTTTAGGTCCAGTAGGTTAAAGAGGCACACCCTTAACATTTACAGTGACAATGGTACGAAGTTTGTAGGTGCTCGAAATGAGCTAAGCAAAGAACTACAGTTGGTTATACGCAACAAACGAGCCACAATGCAGATCAGCAAGCGCAGCCAACCATGGAACAAACTGGCATTTTATGCCGGCCACACTTCAGTGGCATCTGAAAATCTGGGATGAAGTCAACAAAACGCACCTAAACAGATTATAGTGAAACAACTTTGACCTATATGAAGAGTTTAGTACGATACTAACACAAATTGAAGCATGCTTAAATTCTAGCCCGATTCATCCGCCAACACGTGATCTCAATGACTGCGAAGCTCTACGCTTGGCCACTTCTTAATCGAAAGATTTCATTAATTTCACCTCCTGAGTCAGATAAAACCAGAATAAGAGATGTACTTGATTGTCAAAAGTTACGCAGGTATTTTGGAGAATATTTAACCAATCAGCAACGAAGTTTCAAGTGGAATCGTCAACAGAGAGCTATGAGGTAGGATAACTAGTACTTATAAAATATGAACAACTCCCACCTACAAAATGGACAATGGGAAGAATATACTCACCGAGTATATATTCAAATATACTCACCGAGGATCAGATGGTCTAACCAGAGTTGTATCATTTAAAGGTTCCAGAAACTCCAACTTCAAGAGACCTATTACTAAAATTATTCCTCTGCCAACTGACGATAATATAGAGCTAGCCAAGAAGTCAAATCAGAATGGAACAGTAACCAGCAAAAAGATAGGAAGGACCAAGGTTTGTAACAAAAATGCTAGCCCAAACAAGATGTTCTACGCGATGCTCCTTGTCACATGTACAAATTTACAAACTCCAATATCACTTAGAGATCAACAGAAATATATGTGGACTGTTAGAACCATTGTTCAAACAATCTTTAAAATAAGTAAACCACAAGGACAAATTGCATCATGACCATAGAGTGAGCTTTGGAAGAAGCAAGCGAGGAGCTCTCGATATAGTAGGAAATATAGCAAATGATCTATTCGCCATCTACTAGCTTTATCAATATACACACAACGTTATACTGATGATTTCGTTTAGGGAAATTTAAGATAAACTGATCGATGCAGTATTTGATACACACAACCATTACAAGGTTTTTAACCATCCAACACCTTAAATGCGAATTAGATTTCATGGTGAGAAATCTACCGCTTGAACTTATGCTGCCGACCATCGATGACACTGATTATATATTATCCTTACACCAGCTCATAATAGAACTACCCGTTACTGATTTACATCGACATTCATATACGTAATAACAAATTCCAAATGTCAAACTTGTATTACTTTCAACGACTTTAGAATATGCGAACTAACCCAGGCCATTCTTCAAAGTCAAGAAGATGACAACATATGCGAACTACTTCTGTCACGACACGAGCGAATAAACAACCAGTATATAGTCGAAATAAAGGTATCGAACCAACCTGGTACGTGGATTCAACTGAGAAATTGCCAATGGCTCTACTCACTACCAAAACAACGGATGGTCACTTTTGTTTGTCACTTCCAGCCATTCGCTACTAAAATATGAGTTAGCCATTTTTTAAGCTTAGGCTCTGGTTGCACTTTGAAGGGAAGAACAGTCACCTTACCAGCAAAGCAGAAGTACTTTAATGAAGTATACTCATCACTTTTACCAACATTTTACATCTCAATGGAAATGACAACTTTATGACAAGAAAAAGGATCTTTTTACCCGTATCATTTCAATGAGTTGGCAGAATCATTAGGCAGAATCATCATAATTATCTTACCACATATTTACATATAGACTGATTGATCGTGGCAATCAAAAGGAATCGAAAGTGTGCTGAAACTAAAAATAAACCAAAACAGAAGCGAAAGCTCCACAATTGGTATAAACTACACATCATTCAAGCAGTGTGGCCGCCCTGAATCAAGATCCCTGAATTGAACGATAGAATCTGATGAATATACTGTTTTTCCTATAGATGGGTGTGGTCACAAAATTCTAAATGTCTTCACTTCACGATGCCATTAAATTTTATACATCAACATGCCGAATTTTTTCCATGGGGCGAGAATAAAGTTTCGCCAATCATGATTTGTTGTGACTCTGGTGCCTTTGATTTCAGATATTGGAACAATTGGTGTATCTGGTTATTGAGTAATGTAAGTAGGGCAACAGAATCAAAAAGCCAATTTGAACATGAAAAAAAAAACCGAGATGGAAAAAAATGGACAAGGTATTTTGAAAACATCCAAACATTTATGACCGTATGTCGATATCGACCTTTTGAATGACGGCTTTTGGTCTGTTAATGTCGATCTTTTCTCTATGTCGGGCTTCTGTTCGGGATTTCCCAGTATTATTTTGTACACTCAGAGATAAATTCCTCTTCTAATTATAATTCGTGAATATGCCCCCAGAAAACAAGATTTAATTTCCTATACCTTGTCACAATTAATCTATGGACATCTTGAAATGCTTGTTATGCAGACTTACTCCAAGATGGTTTTATAGCTTGTACACATTTCTCATATTGAAATTTCCCAAATTGTCACTCGTCGGTAAGATAATGGGATACTTCACGTTGATTTTTGAATCCGGCCTACTCCTCGTAGCATCTCTGTCAAATCTAATTGGGATATTTTTTATTAAACTCAGTTGATCAACTTACCATGATCTAGAAAGTTGGGAGAGTGAATCAGTATAACTTACCTCGCTCTGGACTCAGGGCTGTACTGAACCATGGGATGTGCCCACCATTATTTTTGAGTAGGTGAAAAGCAGTGTTATTTTGATTTAGTTAACTCTGATTCCCACAAAATACATTAGATTGGTCGATAATAATGCACTCATCAGTTCCATCATATTTGAACTACTGTAAATACAACAGTGGCAAATGCGAGTTTGCTTGCTTCGTTGTACTCAATTTAGCTGACTTCGTCGCTAGCCTTTTAAAATCACCATCTCGATTGATATTTTACTATCAACAAGCAGTAAAATTTCAGCTAAATTTCCTTATCCTCTCTATCACTTAGACCTGCCTTTTATATTTTGAATAGATTTTGTATGAGTAGGGGCTGCACTGATGTAAATAGACCGTCAACGACAACTCAGAGCTTCGAGTTTCTGCAAATGGCTTTAAGTAATCTGTGATATAAAAGATAGTACTTATTTGGTTTGCTATGTTTTACTACACGTTGCATGTGGCCTAAATTTTCATATTCTGTCATAAATGCTCGAAAGCTGCAATATATGTAGTGCGGTAAAACAATTGTGTGACGTTTCAAGGTTCATATCTGTCTGCCTGATCAACAAATTTTTTGTTTGTGTTTATTTTTAGTAAAGTTGTTCGTAATTCCTCATCACACTGCTGTTCTTATCGTGTACTTTTTATACTTCTCAAAAGCTCTTTCACCTCCAAAAACCTGAGGAGTGACGTATCATCAAATAGAATAATGTAATTTTTAGTATTTTGAACAGTTATCAGTTCACTTGCATAATGTATATTACTCAGACCCAAGCAAAGTCTTTTGAAGAAGATGTCGATCCCTATAGGTCAGGTTCATTTATAATGTTTAACCGTGCAGCTTCTATAGTTTGATATCATTGTGTACGCCAGATGAAGGCTTATGTTGTTAATATTGTTACGTTTTCCCCCAGGAGGGATTCAAACCAATCCTCGGTTCGATCACTGGATTGTGAATAATAAAACCATTTGCTTGTTTTCCACTATCACTCTTATTAGTAATCACCACAATTCACTATTACAGTACTATTATTTCACTGTTACTTTTACTATTTCACTTTTTATCACTTTTCCCGATTTTAATTTATCGCTGTTCCAATTCAGACTGAAATCCTACGCTTTCTGTTCGCGTATTCATACTTATTTTGCCCGCTTCTCAGTCCTAGTAGAATTTTCCATTTATTTATTATTTCGCCTGTACACTGCGATTCATGCTGATTTCCAATTAAGAACTAAATTACATTTAGTTAATCTATTCAATCAGAGATGTCACCTCCGTCGGTTTTAAATTAGTCCGTTTTAAACAATATTTTTAAATTAGTTGGCGATATATAATGATCAGTTACGTGGATCCTCGTCTTATGTCGCTTATTGTTTCCTTCACGTTACTCTGTTGAAATCTCAACCACTGCACTTTTTCGAAATAAAACAAAAACACCTTTAATAAATACGTGTTGAAACTTGTACTTAAGATGAATACCCGGTTAATTTATTCAAAGCCCCCTAAATATATAAAGCCAGAATGAATACTCAGTTTTTGAAATGAGCTTTATTTAGTGTATCAATAATGTACGTTTTATCAAGAAACTCATACGAAACGTACAAATTTCTTTTTAAGTTTTTAGCTATTGCAACTTGGAGCTTTTAAAATTTTATTTCATAAAATGACTAAGAAAGGGTAAAAATAGATGTGAACATATACCATTTTTTTCAAATCAAAATAAATCACGATCAAATTTAATTATAAATTGATCTATATTTTTATAAATTTTGTGCTTTTCATTTCAATATAAACGATATCCTCTAAAATATATTTTCCTCGCTCTAATCAAATCCCCCTAAATATATTAATCGAGACTGCTTTGATTATTCGACTAACTTTGTGTAAGTATGCGGATAAACGTATTTACTTAGCATATGTCTTCTATCTATGGGCATTATTATTTCGTAGAGATGACCTCAATTCTGAGATTTCTGATAAAGGTTGTGAGTTCAATGTTTATTAAGAGACAAACCAGGAGAGAGATGCAATCGCATCTAGATTTTGGAAAGTATCTTTATTATTTTCTGGTTCGTCAAATCATATTTTTGTCGTTTATATTCGAGTAAGATAATATTTCGCGATCTCAATCATTTCAATCCTTTTTTATTTACTTTGAATGGTTGTCATATCTTCGATCATATCTTGGATGATTTGGATGGTTTCTAGTTTTCGAGATGAACTTTAAAACTAGAAATCTTCCAAATTATTCAAGATATGATCAAAGATATGACAACCATTTAAAGCAATTGAAAAAGTGTCGAACTACCTATGGGTTCGCAAAACGTAGGGTTCAAACATATCAATTAAAGAAGTATGCTGGCGGAAGCTAATTAACTGTATGAACCTTGGGGTTTGTTTGATCCTTTATGGCATGTGAAGCTAAGAATGCGGTAAAACATATTTCTTCGGGTGGGTCAAATCGCTAAACTATTTTCTGATAATTTCTATGAATAAAAGACATTTGTCGATAAATCTTTTCTACATCTGAATGCTTTCTGAATCTCAAAATGATTGGGCCTAAGGTAAAACTTTTGATACAATTTGGAATATTGTATATATTGGATCTCTATTAAAGCAGAGTTCAAATTCTTGAGCCTTTGAATTACTACTGCTTGTGTATCTGGTGATTTATTAATTGGTATCTTAATGATGAAGTGTCATTGAGCATATCTTTCTTATTATTTAAATGGCGAAGGTATAGTTATAAATTTCGATTGATTTTAGTTCTAAGAATCGAAGAATTTACTTTCGTTCTAATAACTGGTCGTTTCGACACTACCCAGACTTATTTATTAAAGAGAATAGACTTCATTGGCCTCCATTGTATTGATCATTTTGCGAATAAGCTGATCAAATTGTAATATAAATAAGATGCGCGGAAGAAACAATACTTGTGTGTAGTCTTTGGCATCCGTTCATTTTCGTTAAAACTACAGCTTCAATGAAATACCCGGGAATGTGGTTAGATCGAACAACAATGGTGACTTGTTGTTTTGATATTAAGTGATCCGAATGTTCTATAGTACAAAGTGTGGTTTGCAATGTAACGAGGTTTTGCCGAAATTTATTTACTCTAGTGTGTACAATCGACGACTTATAAAATTTATAAATTTTAAATATTATAAGTTGATCATTTTCTGTCGAACGTTGAGTATAAAGTAAGTTCGTCTATCAAAGACTGTTTTGCATAGCGTTTGAATCCCATTGAACTCTTTTTGTACGAAGAGATGATTATGCAATCATCTTCTTCAAGACACACACTCTCAGTTCTGAAATCTGTTTACTCGGCGAATGGGACCCTAAATATGCGGTATTCTCGAAGTCATCCGTATAGATTCTCAAACCGGAATAGTGATTTCAAGCTGTGCAGTCTTCAAGAAGGACTGGGATCTTTGCTAATTTATTGTTTCAAAGACGACTTTGGTAGCAAGAGATGAACTTCCATCTATTCTGGTACAGACCTTCAAAGTGTTCTCTCTTATGAGATAATAATGTCACCCCTGGAATGGAATTAGGAACCTAGGAAACGAATTGCGATCTGTCTTTTGCACACTGTTTTAGGGCATCTAATAATCAGCAGTAACCAAGACTTGATGAGATCGGCGTTCATAGAAATATAACCAATATGTTGGAGAATATAGCTGCTAAATATGGCCCTTTTTAGTGACCTAATTTACATAGTTTCCCTGGTATGCACATTCCATGAATATTTACCTCTTGTTTTCAGAACGCTGACCATAACCTAACCCTTATTTATGACGGTTTAAAATATCGATATATTTCATACCATATCGCCGTCCTTGTAACATCCACCCCGAAATATGTTTGTTCGTTGAATGAAGCCTAAGATAACCGATGTCATCAAGGTCGTCAATTGATCCTCAAATAGGAATCGTGATCGAAAAGAGTGCAGTCTATGAGGACGATGAAGAACAAGAGTACAATATGAACAAAAGATTCTTTCTCACCCTATGTTCGCAGTTTGCATTCCTCCAAATTTTTATCCTGAATATTAAGAGAACAATGTCCCGTAAGAATACCCAAAAAGATTCTCAAAGTGCGTTCATCATAATTGAAGAAATTCTGTAAAGTTTGCTAATTTATTGTTCCAAAGAAGATTTGGGATAGGTGACCAGAGATGTAAGTTGGGCCATCTTCTCTGTTGCAGACCGCAAATTAAAGAGACAGTCGATATCTCTCTTAAGAGATAATAATCTTTTAAGAGAAAAACGGGCTAATTTATCAGTCAATGGATATCCAAGGAAACGGACTAGTTTCCTTGGATATCCATGTGACTGGGTAATCAGTAAAGTTTACGTTGTGTCTCCAAAGCTATTTTCGATTGTATTGGAGTTATTCGACTTTACAACATCTTGGCTGTCAAAACGAATGCAGTTACGACGATATCTGCAATTCATCTCCTTTGCATAGTGGGTTGCTCTTAAAATGGCAGCAATTTCTGCCTGAAAGACAGTAGCGTACCTCCCAATGGGGGATATATAATTTGACCTCATGATTTAGCATAGATGACTCGGCACCAGTCGAACTATAACAGCATACTAATCCATTAGTATCGACCACATCCCTCCATATTTGGCAGTGCCCAAAAGGGCTAAATTGATTGTTTCTGCCTTGAGCAGCTGTTTCCGTTGCCCACCTTCCGATCGAAAGGTCAAGCGCAGCAGCTGACCCAAAGCCATCTCAAGAGCTGCAGTGGGTGTGGTGTACATAAAGCTCCAGCAAACAAACAACTTTTAAAAGACGGTTTAAGGATTTCTCTCCAAATCCACACAATGTTTTAGGCCACCAAAAAACTGTGGCAAACGATCTAGTTGGGTCTAAGACGTATAGCTAGCACACGTGTCTGGGTTTCAAGCCTCATATTTTACCCAATGACTGTTGGCATTTCTCATCTTTATGTTCTGAAGAGTGGGTTCGTGGAAACAATAACTTTTGGAAGACTAAAGTTTCCCAAAGTCTTGCATCTATATGGTTTACTGATAGACCTTGATCACTACACCAGGCTACAACTATACGTTAATCGTATATAGGTGATTAGGTCATTCTTAAATCGAAACCACCAGAATAACAAGAAATTGCGGAAATTCAATTAAAAAAAATTAACTAAAGTATTTTTTGTACCCATACTGCTCAATTATTATTTAACTGGTTTTGTCTTATTTATTTTACTTTAAGTATAAAAAAATATAAATTAAAAATAATTTATTGAATTATTATTATTATATATATTGTATAACATGAAATTGTTTTTAACACACAATTATTAACTTATTTTAGTGAGACATGAAATTATATTAAGTACGCGCGGTGGTATACAACATTACTTTCAGATTTACTGTCTGCACACACAGCCTCACACACACACACTTTCGACTACACACATAACTTAGCTAAATTTCGAATATAATTTCTTAAGTCGTTCGATTTGATCAGCAGACAATTAGCAATTTGTGGTTGTTGCTGTACCATTTGATGGTGGTCGATGTCGTTTTCGGTTCGTTCAATTCGATTGATTATGTTGTGTTTGGTTGATGTGATGTCGATCGAATACTGAAATTATTACAACACACACGATTCGAAATTATAATTGGTAATTTTATAATGTGGGATGACAAGTATGTCGATATTTATAGGTCGTCAAATTTCTGATTTGGTCAACGTACAAATAACGAGATTATATATATACTTACATTGTGATATGTGTCCATTGTTACGTGACGAAAATCATTCACCAAACCAACCATCTCCTCCGTTATCGAATCACTCAGTTCCGCAATCATTTGTAGTATTTTATCGTAGTTTTCGATGCGTCGGCAAAAATTCATTTCGCTGTCGATCAATTCGATCACATTGTCGATCTCATCGCGTCGATAGCATCGTCTCAAATCGTCGCCAATCGATTGCTTAATATCGTACCTGATTCGACTTATTTCGATCTTATTGCGTGCCTCAACGTCCCGATACTGTTTCATGGTCCGTTCGATGAATCGATCTAGCTCCTGTTTGACATCCTTTTGTAAATTTTGCATTTCAACGTTGATCGCATGGGCACCCTTTGGTCTCATATATCGACCGACAACTTTCATAAATTCTTCGAACGTATTGTTTATCCCCGACACAAGATTTTGCAGTGATAAACGAAATATATTTTGAAATCTTATCGATCTATTGTTTAGATTTTCACTTGTATTGTTATTATCCGGATTTGAAAGGAAACCTTGGATTAACGATAGAATCGAATTAAATGAGGCGTTTAATATCCCGGCTGATCGATTAACGAGGGTCATTAAAATATTTTCACTCAAACTAACAACACCATTAGCCGCACTAAATACACCATTTTCGAGATTAATGGCGAGACCTTGAACAGTATCGAATGTATTTTCGAGTATCACACCTGATCCGTTTACAAATCCGGTAGTTAAATCAGCAGCGGTTTCGATTACATCACTTCCCGTGTTTATAATGGTGGCGCCAATTGTTTCGACTAAATTGATTGTTGAATTGGCTATGCCCCTCGTTGTATTCAAGACAGCTGTTGCTAACAGTTCGGTCGAATTAACCAAATTGAGACCAACATTTTCGGTCTCGAGAACAACCGTATTCGCAAGACTACCCAACTGGTTCAGTGTTATGTCGATAATTAAACCCGTCCCGTTTACAGTCGATTCTAATCCCGATCCAACTACGCCGATTATGTCACTTCCTGTATCGCCGATCCTATCAACAGTGTTGTCGATCCATGAACCAATAAGTTCGATACCATTTGATAGGCCACCACTCGGTCTCGATATAGCGTTTACCCCGGTAACTATTACATTGCCCGTTGTGTTTATCAAACCGGTACCGATCACATCGGATGCCGCGTACACAGTCGTATTAATTACATTTCCAACCGATCCAGCCGTAGTCCCTATCAAGTTTGTCGTGCCGTTGATCAAATAGTACGTCGTGTTTGAAATAGCCCCGATTCCCGATCCCAGCACATTGCTCGATGCGTTCAAGGTTGTCGTTAGGATTTGTCCCGCCCCTCTAATAGTAGTGTCTAATAAATTGCCTGTTGCATTAATCAAACTACCGGTTGCGTTTATAGCAGCCTTCGAAACGTCTGCCACCGTTTCGACACCATAATTGAGTAGCCCACCACTTGCATCAACGACGCGATTTAATATATTCGCTGTCGACTCGACTATAGTGTCGGTTGTGTTGGCCAATCGATCAACGCCCGTATTAACCAATCCACCAGCAACAACGATTGTGGTATTTAATATACTTCCGGTCGCGTTAACCGCCGTATTAATAACGCTCGCTGTCGCATTAACCAGATTCCCGGTCGAATTTAACGCCGTTCCGATTACAACACCTCCCAAATATGCCGTATTCGCAATTAAACTTCCACCTGCATCTAATGTTGCATTGACCACCCGACCACCGGTGTCGATTAGTGTTTGGCCGGTTTCACCGATTAAATTACCAATCGAATTGATCGTCGTATTAATTAAGCTGCCGCTCGAATTCACAACACCGCCAATTAAATTCGCTGTTTGATTGTATAAATTACCGGTAATTTCACTGCCACCATTTACTGTATCGATAATTATGCTATCGGTTACATTAATTAAATTATTGGTTTCGTTTGTTGTTGTATTAATTAGCGTAATAAGTGAATTAGCTAAATTTGCTGTCGTTACATTAACACCCGTTTGTATTACATTCTCTGATGTGTTCGCGATATTGTTTGCAACCGCAGCCGTTGTTTGAGCTAAATTATTGATTACGATGGTGGTGGCATTTGTTGTGGTTACCAAGGTGTTGGCGGTTCGATTGATGGCATTATTTAACGATGTGGTTGATGTTTGGGCAGCACTCGCAATTATGTTTTCTATATTGTGGGTTGCGCCTACGGCGATACTGTTCAGGGCACCACTTAAAGTAGTTGCAAATTGTCCGAACGGTGTGATCGGCGATGATTCACTAGCGATTCGCGACAGTATGACATACACAATTAATATGTTTAACACTTTGAACGACATTTTTAAGATTGAACATTTTTTATGTTGTCTAAGTTATGTACTAAACTGTGTTGCATCGAAGATCGTGATATTTATATACATTTGATCATAAATTGGGTTGTCGTCGACTTATTTGTTCAGCATGGGTTCCACATCTGTGTAAACATAATATTTTCAATTTTTCATAATTTTTTGGGAATTTCCAATTTCGTTGATCGTAACTGGGTTAAAGTCTATCGCAACACAAAACTTGTTATGTATTCTGAAAACTTCCCGTTTTGTAAGATGACTGACAATAAATATATTTTATATAGGTACTTCAAGCATCAAGGTTTCGTCGCTCAACAAATACGATTTAATAGGCAAATACCATTTGCGGTTTTTAAAATCCGCAAATAACTGTACAACATTTGTAGGAAGACTATGATTAGAAATAACCACACACAGATGCAGGGTGGATGATTTTCGACAGATTACAGCAAATATTATATAGAGAAGGTCACTAGAACAACCAATTGAGAAAAACCAGATTTTCGACCCACACTATCGTTTTAACATAGTACAGTAGCATCTATATAATTCACTCTGCTGGTCAGTTTTATCTAAGTTGATGATACACGATGTATAAGTCAGAGAACGAAAGTAAATGTTCTTCCAGAGACTAAGCTGGTATACTTAACTTGTGGTAATTGGCATCGAGCTAAATCATAAACCACTGCAGTTATCAGAACTTCACAGTAATCGTGGACCAAGTCTTAATATCATTTCTGTTCGCTGCGAAATAATAGTCGACAGAAATATGACAAAATCTGATATCCTTAAGGTTATTCTCTAGGATAAAACTGAATGTTTCCCATGAAATTCGCGTTTTGACTTATATCACAGCTTTATCTCTAATCTGTTTTGGGGTCTCAAGGCACTCCCTACTATTTGTGGTTCGCTTATTTACGTCCTTTATTTTACAACATTACAGCCAATTCGAGGACGTACGGCTATAGGTCCGATTTTCCTAACCATCTGCAAATTACATAGCTCAATGCCAGCCAGAGGGTCATAGTTGTGTTCATTCACACCACAGATCGCAATCTAATGGTGTAAAATTCCTTTTGCATCCTGCCCCTATCAGGATTCGAACCCGGTACCTCCCGCTCCAACTGCCGCAGCTTTAACCACTGCGCCACCTGGGCGGTTACTACCAATCTTCTTCGAATATTAAGTACATCTCAACTTTCTCTAACTGACAATATTCAATGATTGACACAATGTTGAACAGTTAAATTTGCATGTCATTTTGTGTTCAACGCAGTATCATACTGATAGGGGTCTTCACCCAACCTGTGAAAAAGAGGAAATTATCGAGATCTCAAGCAAAAAGGTCATCAAATAGAAAATGCCGTCAACATCACAAAGAAAGAAAAAATCGAAACCGAACAAGGAGTTCAAATCAAGAAAAGAGGGCATCCACTAAGGCAATACTTAACATGAGAGTTAGAGCCATTGAAAAAAAAATAGCGGTCGTATACCGCAGTGCAAAAAATGTCCAGGTTTTAACCATACTCAGAAATATTGCCCAAGAGATGCTAGATGCGTTAGGTGTGCTGGTAAATATCACGCTGAAGTATGCCTGGTTGGTAAAGATGTTCCTGCAAAATGTAATAATTGCTTACAGTCACATCCGGTAAATTACAGGGGATGTGAAATAGCTAAGGAGCTACAGAGATTAAGAGAAATATCTCGAAGGAAAAATCCAGTTATACCGAAAAAAACTAATCAAGCTTACACCAAAGAGGAACCAAATAAAACTGGAGAACAGATGGCGCAGTGGTTAAAGCGGCAGTTGGAGCGGAAGGTACCGGGTTCGAATCCCGATATGGGCAGGATGCAAAAGGAATTTTTCACCATACGATTACGATCTATGGTGTGAATGAACACAATGGCCCCCTGTTGGAGTGCAGAACTCATGGGTCGACTCATCTTTCATGTCAGCACTATAGGCTGGCATGGAGCTATATGCAATGTGCAGATGGTTAGGAAAATCGGACCTGTATAGCCAGCCGTACGTCCTCGAATTGGCTATAATGGCATAAACGTAATAAGCTTGATAAGCTTAGCAACAATGCAGCTGCGAGTATCACTCCGTAGATCAACCAACATATTGGCCTAACGATAGAAATAAATTACTCGATCTTATAGACTTCTTTGTCACCAAAGGTATAGAGACGATAATTACATATGACTATAGAAAGCAGCGACGGGATATGACAGATCACATACAACTGTTATTATGACAAATAACAAAATCTGCTGGGGAAAATTTCAGAAGCTAATTGAGGATAATATTATTCTCCAAGTGCCAATTCGAAATCCAATCCAGCTAGAAGAAGAATAAGAACAACTTAACAGCGTCATACAACAAGCAACGTGGACTAGTACACGAAAAACACGCAAGAATGGTATTTATCACTTGGAAGTTAGGGAATTGGTAGCAACAAAACGAAAAACAAGAAAAACTTGGCCTAGGAACCAAGTGCCTGAATATAAAACTACTCTAAACTTTTTGTCCAACAAACTAAAGCTGCTAATTAAAGTCTGGGAAAAAAGATACCGAGTACTCCCTTTGAAAAGAAGCAAACATGTTAAACCACCTAAACTTCAAATGCCTCCAGTTGGAAACGACGATGGAGCTTGGGCCAAAAGCGCAAAACAGAAAGTAACATTATTTGCGACTCACCTTGAAAAACACGTTCCAGGCTAACCAATCTATATGGGAGATGATACTTATTTATAGAATATAGAATTTTGTGAGTAATATGAAGCTTTAAGTAGGTCGGCTGACTCCAACGGGTCATGAAAGGAAAAATAAAGAACAACTTGACTAGAGGTTAAGAATTCTAGATCTCAACTGAAAGTAAGTTGATTTTCATTTTAAAACCGGCGAAGTGCTCACTTGGCGCTTATTTCTCAAAAGACAGGTGCGGTCTCAGCATGTGTTTTGCAAGGGAAGTGGGTGGTACTGCCATAAGTGGTACCTACCTTACTTCGTATAATAGCGGGACCACTTAGTTCGACGGAATGTAATTTGGTGGCATATTTGATATTGGCGGGAGGAATCTTCCATAACGTAAGGGTAGCCGAGATGATTAGAAATTGGCTCCTATACAGAGTGAAAATATCCTGCTGAAAAATATACGGAAGTGGGTATAGTAAGAGTATAGTTATAAATGAATTGCTGTTGGAATTGGTAACATTGAGGATAACCGTTATATGCAGACGATGTATAGCGCTAGCTCTCTCAGGTAAACACCTCGAAACAATTATAGAGATAATGCAAAATGCCTCTTTGATTGTTATTAAATCAGCCATTAGGAGTGGTTTGAAAGTAAACTCATCCAAAACAGAACTACTCCGTTTTACTAAAAAAAACATATTTCCGTTAGGCACGAGCATTTACTGACAAGACAAGATTTTTGAGCACCAACTTATCGGCAGCCAAATTTTTTGGAGAGTCAACAAGGCTACTAGATTTTTGTACACTTGTAAAACCACCATTAGGAAGAGCTTCAAACCGGGGAATTATACCGCCATAGCAAGGCCTATACTCATGTAACCTATACAGGAAAATACTGAACACGCTACCGTTTTCTTGTTCCGAGAATTTATAACTGTCTAAGTGCATGTGTTATTGGATATCTCAGAAAATATAATATTTTAGAGCGCCGCAAGTCCGTTGCCACACAAACTTGCCTTTTGAGCCGGTAATATCATAGTCTAGCTGTTTATTCCGATCTAAATTTAAACATGTCCAGTGACTGCAATGTTTAGATAAAAAAGGCACACTCATATGCCAAATTCGACGCCAGGGAAACTGATCTTATGATTTTATGGTTGCCTGTCTATCCATTGCCTGCTTGCTGCATATATTGCAATATCGACAGCTGGTGTTGGCAACTTTTGAAATTCAAAATCAATCTAAGAGCTTAATTGACCTATACTACGCGTACTTTTTTATTGCCTTTATCACATCTATCACGTCTTAAAGCAGACGAGCATACAAAAATGATAGAAGCTGATAAGTAAACTAGGCCTACTCAAACTATACAATACTGAGCATCGAGATAAGTTGATGGTAAACGATATTCGAAACATGCAAATTAGTTACCATTTATATCTGATCGAATAGAAGCAGTTGATAGCAGTTTTCGCTCTGGAAATGGAGTATTATAACTGAAAACAATACCGATTCTACAGCCAGACCAATATAGTATATGCCAGATAGAAGTGCTGCAGAGTCCAAATTGAGAAATCAAAAATATTGGAGATGTAAGAATCTGAGATCGTAAATTTAACTCACCGTCAACCAACAGATCAACTTACGAACAAAGACGACTGCAGAACACGGGGATTAATGAAAGGATATCTATTGATTTAGTTCTGTTTCCAGAGACAACAAAATGCAATGTATTCATCAAGGTCATCATAGACTTATTCACTAAGTGTCAGAAAGAGTACTATAGCAACAGTTTTTCGTAGATTAGTGGGAACGCTAAGCTGTCTAGGACATTCAACAGTACGAACACCTATATTAACCGACAGTCAGATCTCATGGTGACAAGGTTCAGCCAAACCATGGAAAAACTTTTATTCTCCGTATAAGTGGTTAGGTGTGATAGGAGCAATGTTCAAACTGAAATGGTAAATTCCTTTAACTTTATGCGATGGAGAGCTTGCATATGACTATGCCGTACCTCAGATCCTTGGCTCCCATCAGTTTTTCAACCTCTGTTCGGCCGGTTCTCATAATGTTTGGTATCGATTGTCTGGTAGCGATACAGATCTGTATAGTAGGCGGGTGGTTTGAATTTGAGTTGATGTGGGTTCTTGTTGTTGCTCTTAAGTTCTTTCAATCTCTGAACATTTATTTCTACATTAACTGCTCTCTTCTCGAATCATCAGTTCGCCATTCAGCTAATTCATGCTGCATCTCTTAGTTTTCTAACAAGTCGGTAAGTAAGGTCTTCTTTCAGTCAGTCTTCTTGGATCTTATTCTATACTCCTAACTCAGCTTCATCGGATTATGTGCTACTTCTATTACGTAGCTTACCACTAACTCCACAATCGAACTATTGGATTACTACACGAACCGCAGACGGTTTTAGTATGTTCGAGATACTTGGGTTCAGTTGAATTCATATGAGAAAAAACTCACTCTGGCCTTTCCCGAAGTAAATAAAACTTCCATTAACTCTTAGATTTCTCTCTTTTCTACTTTGTAAGACAGTATGAATCACCCTGTATATAGAAAAATTTAAGTGGAAATTCAAATATAAACAGAAAACGAAAGTCAATTCAAAAGTTTTAATGAACCAATTGACATTTCAAAATCACCTTACATACACTTAAGTGGCGCTACATAATATACACAATGTCTATATAGTGTATATATGTTATAATCAGCTTCTACATGATTGGCCTTTAGCCTACCAATTTAATTAATTTTCAGGTTCTTGAAGTAAACACTCGTTGGCATACATATACATAGATTCTCGTTGAGGAAGACTTTTTTTCTGACCATCACCAAGATTACATTTGTAAGTGTTACATCTTGCACAAACATCACGTTTCAATTATATAGATTTTTTTTTCTAAAATATAACTTTCTAAATATTTCGATATGCGGGAGGCCGAGGGGTGCATGTAAATATATGTAATATTGTGGTTATGGCATTTGAAGTATTTAACACCGAAGCATATTCATTACACTTCAAGTAAAAGCATTTCTAATTAAAAAATATCGTTACGATATATTTATGTTATGTATGCGACTGTATAATGCAACTCATTTTGTTACGGATAATCGTGTAATTTACATATCTCGATTTATATATATATATGGATAATCTTCATGTTGTGTGTAGGTAGTGATGGCGATGGTTTATTTTTAGAGTTTTCCTGCGATGGCTTTCAACGATCAACGCTAATGCACTATACCATATATAGTTAATCTTGGAGATGGGATGTAGTGCCGGACACCATACTCGTATATACAAACACACACACACACACAGTTCAATTAACTTTTTGAGGTTGATTGGCTTTTCAAGAATTCACATTATGTACGTTGATTTGTAATCTTGTATTTTTTAGTGTCGGTGTCAAACAAATTTTAGGTGCATCCTCACAATTAATTGGTTGATTTTATAACTGGCGGTATTTTATTGAATCGCGTCTTCGATTGTATTTATGCTAATTACTTGATCGTGAACCAATGTTGATTTGGGAAGGCCTTACCAACTATTATGTTATACCAATACCAAATAAGACCACATAACAAGAAACAAACCTCTTGCAGGCTATAATAATCGATGTGAATCGATTCGATGCGACAGAGAAGTTATAATTTTATTTGAGACCACCAAGTTACCCGAATTGTAAGCAAGATACTATAAAGGCTGTAGTCACTGGTCGTTTCAATCTAATGACGGACATCATTGAGTTATCGTTAAGATCAATTTCATCTCATTAGGGGTACGCAACTGGACTTGATATCGTACTGTACATTATTGAGCCTGCTGTAGTTGTTTGTGAGTGTCTGATTCACTCTGAGTGTCTGAGCACAGTCTTGTTCCAGTTTAAATCTGGACACTCGAATTCCCTATTTTGTTAGGGAAGCTATATGGTTCTATAGCCAATCAATTGGGAGGAAAGATGTGATCGTGATGTACTGGATGGCCGTATCAGAAGGTTCCAGTTATGCATAAACACATTCCTCTGAGATCATCACTTTAAAAGCTTTTATTATTAATTTATTTGAACAACGGTCCTGTTTAGCTTTCGACAGAAGAGTTCGTTCTAGATTAATCGGCTTCATTCAGGTAACACATACCTTTTATGGACTAATCTTGTTTAGTTTACCATCGCAGCAGAATAATTGGCGAGTTGGGATAGTATTTTTGGTTGGCACCATGGTCCAAACGAGGTGGCATTGAATCGGTGATTCCATTTTAATTTCCATTATACAATTCCTACAAGACACAAATATAAGTTGCTCATATAGTGTGCTCATATGCTGACTGTAATGGACTGAATATAGGCTATTAAGCACAAAATAATGGACTCTAAAGCCGAACAAAATGTTTGGTATAACTTTAATGCTAGCGCTGGTATAAATAAATCAAATCGGTGATCAACCGATAAGTCAACATGGGACTCTGGAAGTACGATATGTAAGATCGAATCGGGTTTCAACCAAAGTCAAGGAAAATTGATGAATGGTGTCATCGCAACAGGCTCTCAGGTTGGTGAAAACTCTCTGTTTACGTGTTAGAACATGGATTGAATGGTGCTACTTGACGAATCTAATTGTGCAGTATAATTTGAACTGTCCTGATGTGGACGCTGTTCCATCATGTCCGATGAGGTTAGATTCTATGAAGACCGCGTAAGTTGTGAAAAGTTGTCGAATATAGGACATTTAACTGACGTTGTTTTTTCAATGGAAAACTTAAGCCATTTTGACTGTGAATCCCTACCAGTGTAAGAGAAAAAATAACCCAGAAAAAGCCAATATGTAGTTATAACCTCGGATGTTTGGGTGTCTCTGGACGAATAAAACAACTCAGTTTACGCTCAATATCAGAGTCCAGATGTTAGGCCACCAGATGTAGTTTTTGGCCACTGCTTTCATCCGAACAATACTTGCTGCTCAGATTGTAGTGTATTGAGGATAGTGCTTCTTCCAGCCGGTGAAATGATGATCTCGTAAACTCGATATTATAATCGAAATAAGGAAAACGTTTATTTGTTCAATACAATTGATCTGGGTCAACTCCTGAAGATGATCGAAATCATTGTTGCCATTTTTGTGCATCAAATATGGATGAGGCAACCTCTTGATTAAGAGTTTTTTTACGATGTGATATTCTTCGGTAGTTTGTAGTGCTAGTCGACTAAAAAATCAGCGTTACCCATCTTAACTCCGGAACTTCTTTGTTTTAAGCTCGTGAAAGTTTTAACTCCGGGAACGATTGTTTAGGCTTCCCAATCGATTAAGGCATAATTTCACTTTGCTTTCGTTAGGGTTGTCGAGTAAAACGAAATCAGTTTAGCCGATCCATCATTGAGACAATGACACAGTATCGTGCCAATACCATACGGTGATGAACAATTACTGTCTTCGAAGAAAACGAAATATTTAAGAGTTTCAAATGCTTTCAGGTTTACGTCATCCCACATCCACTTCAGATGTTTGTTTGACAAACGTTGAAATTGTTCTGCGTTTGTATAGCTTTCTCCTGGTACAAAGGAAAGGTATAAAAAATAGGTTATCTCAGAAACGCAGGAAGTAAAGATTTTAAAACCGACAAATATAACAGTCGATACGCCAAACCTGCAAATGTCCTTGTGCAAGCGTATAGTCTAGAGGAGTAAGGATTGTTCATCAACAGAAAATTTTTGATATGCTTATAAAGTTCAGTTTGGTGGAAACTAGTGAAAATAGTGCTCTGTAAGCATTTGAAACAATGAGGACCTACAGCATTACTCTGGGTTGACTTAAAATCGCCGCAGATCCTAATCATTTCATTACTCTTATACGTGTGCCCGGGGAATCATAGAAGTGGCACAGACAGAATAATTCGATGACCCTATGACATTCTTTCCTGCTACTCTATTGAGTTCTACTACCATATCCTTCATGGCTAGAAGAATATGGCGTGGCGCCAATGGAATTGAACGGACAGTGTCGGCGATTTGGAGTCATACAGATAGACTTAGATATGTTTCTAACATATTGGTGAATGACGTACTTTCCGAAATTTCATTCATGGTTGATTTTGTTTCTATATGAGATGACACCATTACGGTGCAGATCAGTTAAAGCAGAGTAATTTGCACGAGGGACATGCCCTAGTTATGATTTAACTTGCAGTGCTGTCCAACTGGCGGCCCGAGGGCCACATCCGGCCCTCGCCTCTTTTTATTTTGGCCCTTGCTTTTGAGTTTAATTTGGCCAGCCAAAACATTAATAATAAAATATATTTCGTTTTATTTGTAATAAAATCATAATTTTAAATAATTAAAAATATATTTTTTACTATTTTGAAAATAAAGCAAATAAGTAAAGAGACTTAATAACTTTTAACTGGTATAAGTTAGTAAATTCGTGCTGTTCTGTCTCATTATTTTAAATAACTTTTAAATTTATTAGACTGTGTTTAATGCTTTGGTAGTGTAATTGTTCTGTTTTTTGATTTAATTTAAAATAGTCTGTGAGTTACGGTACATTTTGATAAAATAGTTTTGTGAAAAATTGGTGTACTTTGTTACGTTTTCATCTATTACAAATAAAGTTTATAAAAAATTAATAAAAGTAGAATAAAATTAAATACATTCATATAATTATGAGTGCGAATAAAATAAGAAAAGTAGATTTAGAAAATAGAGAATTTCAGGAACGCTGGGAAAAACAATATTTATTCGTTATGCACAATGGAAAAATTACATGTTTGGTTTGTTTACAAAATATTGCAGTTTGTAAGGAGTATAATATAAAACGGCATTACAATACAAGTCATGAAGACAAGTACGCAGGATATAAAGATGAGTCAAGAAACACTTTAATCCAGAAGCTGAAAGATCAACTTAAACAACAATCTTATTTTTTTACCAATGTGAAAAATATTCAAAAAGAATCAGTACATGCTTCCTTTGCCGTTTGTAGAGAAATTGCAAAAGCCAAAAAACCGTTCACAGATGGAGAACTTATAAAAAAATGTTCAATTGCAATGGCTCGATCATTTGGCGAAGAGGCGATTGCAAAGAAGTTCAAAAAGGTCTCGCTTTCTCATCAAACTGTAAGTCGGCGGGTCTTGGAAATTGATAAACACGTTAGGGAACAATTAGGAGAGATAATTGAAAAGTGTTGCTACTTTTCTATAGCATTAGATGAGAGCACGGATATTTCTCACACCAGCCAAATGTTAATTTTTATCCGAACTGTAGATGCTGATTTTAACTCTTTTGAGGAGCTATTAAAACTCGCGTCGCTTCACGAGAACACGAAAGGCGAAGACATTTTTAAAGAACTCAAAAGTGCAGTAACGAAAGTCACTGATTTTAAGAAATGTACAGCCATTGTGACTGACGGTGCCAAATCTATGACCGGTCAAAATATTGGGCTAAAAGGATTGATGAAAGCCGATGGTATTAATTGTCGAATGCTACACTGTATTATTCATCAAGAAAGTTTGTGTGGGTCTACAATGGGAATGAGCAATATAATGGACACAGTTGCGAAAATAACCAACAAAATAAGAGGTGGCAATCGTGCTCTTATCCACCGAAAATTTAAAATATTTTTAGAAGAACTAGATGCCCAATATGGTGATCTATTACTACACAGCAACGTTCGGTGGTTGAGTTCTGGTAAATGTTTAAATCGATTTTTCCAACTCAGAAAGGAAATACATTTCTTCTTAACATTTCATTTCAATTCAATTTCTTATGTCGCTTGCATTTTTAACTGATATTACTCAATATTTAAATATTTTAAATATGTTTTTGCAAGGGAAAAATCAAAATATCAACGATCTTTATAGTCACGTAACTGGGTTCAAAAACAAACTGTGTTTATTTAAATCTAATTTGGAAAACAATAATTTATCACATTTCGAGGCATGTCAAGAATTATTTGATGAGATGAAAGTACTTAACGAAAACTTAAATTTCCAAAAGTTTGTTCGAATGTTAGATATCTTGATTGATAATTTTTCGAAACGATTTTCAGATTTTGATTCGTTAAAAGTCAGCTTAGCGATGTTTAACAATCCAATGTCTATAAATGTCGAAGACACAGATATCCAGTTTCACATGGAATTGTGTGAATTACAAGCTGATCAATTTTTTTTATTTAGAAAAGAAAGTGGAATTGAGTTCTTTAAAATGTTACCGAAAGACAAATATCCAAATCTTCGTAATTTTGGATTACAAATAATATCTATGTTTGGAAGCACCTATATATGTGAAAAGGGATTTTCTGATATGAAATACATTAAATCGAAATATCGGAATTCAATCAATGATAGTAAATTAGAAGAAATAATACGAATTTCAACAACAAACATCGACATAGATATTAATAAAATTGTATCAGAACAGTGTCATTTGCAGTTATCACATTGAAACTTTTTATATTTTAAGTACATACATATAATTTCACGAATAAATTATGAATACATACTAAATTTTTGTGTAAGAAAATGAATTAATAAATATTATTATATGAAGAAAAGTTATTATCTAGTTATTGTATTAAATAAAGTATATGTTGGCCCGGCTTAGTCTTTAAAAATATTATTCGGCTCGCGATCATTGAAAAGTTGGACAGCTGATTTAAGGTATAAATATTATGGAATATTCGAATTGATACGATGGTGTAATTGGAACCAGAATCAACCTCGAACTTGTACTTATTGTGGTACATTTCCATCTTTATTCTGTTTATGGCAAATGGCTAAATATGATTATGACACCCGATGTTGAAAGATGTGGGCGAAGCTTAGCTTGCTGTCCTATTGATGAATATATTTGGTTGACGACGGTCGGCGCATTCGTTAACTACCCGCCCTTTCACTTTCGGCATACAAGCATGACGGCCATGAATTTTGGCGGTTGGCATTACGATACGAATTGGAATGATGTTGCTGTTTAGTTGGCAAATCTCCTATTGGTTAACTGGCGCAGCTTCCGATGATGTAAAGTATAAAATATACGGTTGAAGTCTCTCCCCCTTTCAAATGGCATTTGTTGCTTTCTTGAATGATGTTCCAAAAAATAACAACCAAAGCGTTTAATTTATCTACGATAGCCAAATTGACGATTTTTAGAAAAATGCTCAGCTTGGCGGTCATTAGATCAACACTATATGTTACAAGATTCTTATCACACTTATGCAATAATGATGTTAGTTGGTTGAGATGAAACAACCTTATCTCGACCAATGGGATGAAACAATTCACTTCCAATTTGCAACATGTTTAACATAAATTGCATGAAGACTTTATCTTGGTCATTTCGTTGAACCACTGCATTATGGTAGTAAAAAATTTCATCACACTTCTTGATAACTGTCAAATTTGTATATGGGTCTAAAAAATTTAAGCTTTCCAGTTCAATTTATTCCTAATATTTAGTCTAGAACGATCCACCGACATTTAACTACGATTCATTGGATATATGTAAGGGCAACCTGAACTATTACCGACCAAATGGCGCAGTG
The DNA here is from genome assembly GCA_963932295.1 of Tipula lateralis. Classification (NCBI taxonomy): domain Eukaryota; kingdom Metazoa; phylum Arthropoda; class Insecta; order Diptera; family Tipulidae; genus Tipula; species Tipula lateralis. The sequence goes on along the minus strand of OZ010737.1, from coordinate 45,559,840 downwards.
GTTCAACCTTTTCGAATCCCGATTGGGGCAGGATCTGATCACGATTGGTGGTGTGTATGAACATACCTATGACCTCCTGCTTGAGTATAGATTTATGGACCAACTGATCCCACATGTCAGTACTATACAAGGTGGCATGGTGATTTGGCTCTGTAATGACGAAAATTAGTATGTAAATAAGCAACCGCGAAAGAGTGGAAGTGCTATTAGCCCCACCAGATAGAAACAAACGACATGGACTGTATATATAGGGCAATGGTATACAATTCCAATGGGGATAGTAATAATAATCCAGTGGTTGAACAGCTTTCAAAGAACTTATAAAGTTTGTCAGTACACACATATATAATAGATGAGAGATCACATTCTGTATCATTTATTAGTAATCTAACCATTTCCTGCCACCCTTGGAATAACTTCCCATATTATGAAGATATACCAATAAAATCACGTAAATATTAAAAGTAAAGACGGATCGCATAAAGACGCTAATTAATTAATGTAAAGTAATAAAATTATAATTTTCTAATTAATAGCGTTTTCCTATATTCAATTATTGTACTTGTAGTGTCGTTTCATTCATTTCCTTCATTTTTATGTCAACATCTTGATCAATAATATGGGCACAAGTACATCCATCACAATATATAGTTATGGCGTATGATCGCGATTGACATTAATTGAAATAAAATTATTAGACCCGAAATGTACAAAAACCCAAAGACGTTTTATGTAATTACAAGACGTCGAGTTAATTTACCGTTGCATCTTTAATACGACATTCAATTATATGAAAATTGAAAGTAAATGATGTGCACAGTGTTACGTAACACACATGCGCAAAAATAATATAATCTTACACCTCGATATGAACGTAAATTATTTATAATTAAAAATTTTATGAATATTTATTTGTGTGGCTTGTTAATTAGTGAAATTATATTTCAGCAAATATTATATTAATAATTTATTAGCAAAGTTATCTCGGTATAGTGTTATACCGGATGGGTGAGAAATCCCAATTGTGGTTACATAAATTATTAGTCAATTTTATACAATATCGACACTACTGTGTATGTACAATTTTTGGGTCACAATAGAGGTTACATAAGTCAAATGAGATGGTGAATGTGAAGTTGAGCCAAATTTATCACAAACAAAAGCTATGGCAAAGCATTAACAAGCGTCTCTTTTATTTCCCAGATCTAACAACAAATCATAGTGAGATCGATGACCGAATCCTGAAATAGATCACATACATAGAGAGAACGAGAACATTTTTTGAAGTAGCTATAAATGGGTCGATATGGCTATGGATACGATTGGCACTGGATACGATCAATATCTGAACTATCAAAAAGTCATAGCGAAAGCCATGAGCAAACCTAAAAACGATCACTTTCATTGAGATGAAGTGTACATTTCCCGAAGAAATTCCCATGAATATCGTCTAATCGTTTGTACTGGTAATGATTATAACTAGTACTAAACGGATCACTATAATACCGAACCGTATGTGATCATCGACCAAATAATTGTTTGGAATAACCAATAGATCAGTTTCTGGCAGGTTCAAAGTGCTTTCATAGGCATAGGTTGAACCTTCTATGTTTGCTTGTAACCCTCTTGCTAAATGGTATAATGGATTCCAATTAACCATTATACCATTTAACAAGGGGGTTCAAGCGTTAGGCTCTTCAGATACAATAATTATCTTATTTAGATTTCCATTTAGTTTTTCCTGGATACGTAATTCCCATATTGGTTGGCATACACCGTGGATCAGTTCTGGATAAACAGTTAAATTTAGCCTGCTACGTTACCACTTCGCTACCAAATCTGGCTGTAATAATACTACTTTCAAGCATGCACTCAATTTAACAAATTTTAATGACAAATATATTGATAAATATTTGTCAGTGTTTTTTATTGTTATTTTGAAAAAAATTATTTCATTCTGATAATTTATTTTCATTTCGAATTAGAATATTACAGTTATACCTTCATTTATATTTTTCAACAAATATAAAAATTTTTATTATTCTTAACAATATTTTATCAGTATGATAAAAATGTATTCTATATGATAAATTTATTAGTTATTTATAAATGTTCTAACAAATCAGTTTACTATCAAAGTGAACATCAATCTACATGGATAAGAAAATAGAAATTTGCAAAAATGGCCGATATTTCGCGTACATTCTTGTAATTCGCTAGAACTGGACGTACTCGACTGAAAGTATATATTGTGACGAATCACAGATGTCACCAGTGATAACTAAAAAGAGATATAAATTATAGCAGTAGGGGTTACCTTGTAACCAAATGTTTACAAATACGAACAAAATAAAAATAAATAATGAAATAGGCGGAGCGAACAAAATACGACGAATAGAACATTCGCGAAGTGTAGAGATGAAAAATAGTGGAATGTTCTACAAGTATTTGCGTCGTATAAATAGGTGTAGACATTTGAGTTGAAGACCAGAAAGTCGTCGTTAAAGAAACTACTCCTGGAGGTTTCAATATGGGGTAACTTAATGGCTGTAATGCAACAGATGCAGTTACAAACACAGCAAATGATCGGCGGCCTCCAAGTAAAAATGATCACCGGTCAAGATCAATTAAAGAGCGACCTGAAGGAACAGATGCGTGCCGATCAAGTAAGCATGAGAACAGGACAATAGAGCATCATCAAACGGTTGGAGCAGCAAGAAAGATGTGTCAACGAGAAATTTCGAGAGCTTTCCGCTACATTTAACACAAAAGTTGACACCATCAAAATCGAAATGAATCAGCAATTTTAGGTGGCTGATCAACGATTCATGAAGATCGAGAGGGAACTGATGGATTTAAAAACCAACGGCAGCGCCCCAATTGCTCGGCCAACCAGGTCAATAAAATTGAAGCCACCAACGTTCGACGGAACCACACCATTCAACATATTCAAACTCCAGTTTGAAATGGCGGCCACAAGAAATGGTTGATGTGAAGAGGATCGGGTAGCAGCATTAATTGTGGTTTTAAAGGGAAGTGCTGCGGAAAAACTTCAGATCGTGCCGGAATACGAACAAGAGGATTACGGTAAAATCATGTTGACTTTGGAGCGTAAATATGGAGGTGACCACCGACGGGAGCTACATCGTATGGAGTTGAAGGGACGATGTCAGCGGGATGGAGAGGCTCCAGGAGTATGTGGCTGATATAGAGCGGTTAGTGCACCTCGCCCAATACAACATGGCAGGAGAATACACCGAGCGGATCAAGATTGACGCTTTCACCGATGGAATACGAGATCCCGATACGATACATGCTGTCGTATTGTCACCAAAAGCAACGTTCGCGGAAACAATCGCGTGTGCACTAACCAATAAGACTGTAAACAACATCATCAAACCAGCAGTCAAGGTACGTCGTGTGGAAGTAAAACCAACAATCAGTCACAAACAGGGCAATAACATCAAACCAACAGATAACTGGCGGACATTGAGATTCCGGGATGGAACTAGTAAAATCAGATGTTGGGTTTGTGACAAAATAGGAAACATCGCAAGAACACCATCGCCGGTGTACCGAAGGCCACAGGAGGAAAGAAAAGCAGCAGCCGAATAGGAACGCCAAACAACAACAAAGGCGTTAAACAAGTAAGAGTCAGCTTTGAGAAGCAAAAACTGACTCCCACAACCAAATGCTCTATGACCTTCATCCCCATTTCCAGATTGGCAAAAGGTGGTGATAGCTTGATGGTGCGAGGCGAAGTAGAGGGACGATCCAATATGATAACGTTGGACACTGGAGCAACGAGAACGATTGTGCGGCCGGATTTTATCACGGATGGAGTTCGGACAATGGATGGATTCAAGTTACAAACGGTGACAGTCCGACTATCAAAGGAAAGAAGGTGACAATACGAATTGGGAACAACAGTTTTCGACATGAAGTTCTGGTTGCGGATATTGTGGATGAGGTCATCCTGGGAATGGACGTCATGAAGCGAAACAACGGGGAGAAGCCAGTCGTAAAGAGGATAAAACTGGATCATTGGACGAAGCGACCACCACACTCGGAAACGGTTGTTTGTGGGAAATTGGATGGAGGTCCTGGAACACTACCAAGGAATGGATTATCAAAGAAGTTAGAACCTGGATGAGAGGGAACGGATGTTAGAACCTGGATGACGTGATCTATAGGATCCAAAGAGGACTGCAAGGAAAACCAAAGGTTGGACAGCTGGAGCGACTGGCTTTCTACAGAGGAAGAGGTCTGGATCCTGTTCGGGACGAACAGGTTTGGGCGGAGGGTAGTGTGACGAATCACAGATGTCACCAGTGATAACTAAAAAGAGATATAAATTATAGTAGTAGGGGTTACCCTGTAACCAAATGTTTACAAATACGAACAAAATAAAAAAAAATAATGAAATAGGCGGAGCGAACAAAATACGACGAAAAGAACATTCACGAAGTGTAGAGATGCAAAATAATGGAATGTTCTACAAGTATTTGCGTCGTATAAATAGGTGTAGACATTTGAGTTACGAGTTAGTTACGTTAAATTTTGAATTTCGAAGTGTTAATATCGGGAAGTACAAAAAAGTGAAAGTGAAGTGTTCAAATAATTGTAGTGATAATTACTGTGTAAAATAAGTGTAGTAATAATTATTTGTGAAATAATTGTGGAATTTATTGGGAAATAAATTTATTGTAAAAATTAAAGTTTGCGAGTTTGATATTCACAGTCGAGTGATCGAATCGGATAAATTATTTGAATAACCACTCGGCGAAAACGTAACAATATATAATAATTGCACGTCAAATCAGGTAACATACGCCTGAATAGATGAATTTGATCTATTCGATCGCAATCTATTTATTATGACGTCATCCAACACATCGAAACCGGCAGAAGCAGTATTACAACATTAAACTAAAAAGCAACAATGAATTATATTACAAGTCCCAGTAAAGAAACCTACAGTTAAAATAAAAATTACATCCATAGAAGATAGATCTTAGAAAATAATCCAATCGATAAATTCACTTTTCTTATTGATAATATATTGTTGAACTTTTTAGCTAGCTATAAATTTGTAAATCTTATTGATAGGAATCATTGTCGGTTGTATATTGATAAGAAATTTTTCAATGTGATTGTCATTTTGGTCAGTTTGAACAATTAATTTTTTCAGTGTGGAGACGAGTAATAGATTTGATCCTATTTATAGATCTGATTTGAGGCTAAATCACTCTTATATTTTCCGTTGATAAACTCGCTAGTCTGTATGGTTGAACCAATAAGTACGATGAGATGGTTGTTGTTCACAGTCATCAATAACAAATCGATAAGGGTAACTAGGTTATTATCGCGCAGCCAAATAGCACTTTTGGTGCATAAATTACTTTGCAACACCCACTTTTATAATTAGACATACATAATTTTTAGAAAATGTAATATGACATTGATACTGTTTTAACCGCGAATAATTATAAAATTAACATAATTTTGAAATTATATTTATATATAGTTTACAGCATGAAACAAAAAATAGTTAATTTAAATCGTATTCGACACTTTTGAACTTTAGACGTGTGATGTTACGACATTTTAGACATTCTACGAGTATATACCTTTACTTTTACCAATTGTATGTAAGATCAATCAATCCGCGTGCAACGCATTTCACCCATTGCCAATGAATTGGATAAATTCAACGTTTTGCATAGATGGTTTTGGTGTTGCGTAATCCATCGCACATTTTTAATTAATAAAGTAACCAAATATTTACTAAATTATATAATATTTAATTAAAAATATTTCCAATTGAATTGCTTTTCGTTGACACGTTGTGTTGTATATATGGTATGGATATACATGTTTATAGACAGCGGATCGATCGCTTAAATAAATTTCGCCAAATTTTAACTTTTAATTAACGCATAACTTTGTTTTGAGTTTGGTTTATGAAATTTTCCGGTTAATTAAATTTTTAACCTTCGCTCATGGTGCGTTGCTCGCGCGGTATACCATATACCATTGACAAAAGAGTTGATAAGCAAATTATTAAAATTATTGGATTGTTGGGTAAAATTTTTTTTAAATTAAATTTGGAACAGAATTCGGGTTGACATGTTATATAAAAATTATTGGAGTTTGAAAAATATGATGACGTGTGTTTGTGATGGAAATAATAATCGAAAGTTCGATCGCTTATGAGTTCTTCGACCCAATATTGTTTTCATCTCGCCCTGAACAGAATACTCTCCAGGCCTTTCTTCTCTGTTCCATCGTTTGCAGACTACATGCTTATCATGCCGTTATACAGACCCCAGAACTTAAAAGAGATCCAAAGGATCTCCAGAAGCACAAGGTGAGCTTATCACTTTTCTCTCAATTAAGTGTTCTCCGTTGGACATGTTTCCCCTCTTCAAGATCTTTGAGCTTGTCTTTGACAAGCGCTCAGCTCTCGTGAAGTACTGATCGTGAGCTCTCATCCCGGTTGCCTATGACTTTAAGCTAGATCTGTGTCTAGATCTAGCTTAAAATCATGTCATTTGTGTCTAGGCTTATAACACAGTGGCATCCTAGTCTTCTGTTTAAGATTCCATTAATGTCACTAGAAATATGTTATCTAGAGAAGCTGAAAGCACTTCTAAATATAATTTTTTGTAGTTCATATAATTACCTCGCACGAGTAGTGGAGAAGAAATTGTCTATCTGTGCAGGGATCTACAAGCACTTGTTGAAGCTATGAGATATGTAGCTGACAACTAGTACCAATTTGATTCCTCCAGACAGGATTAGATTCACACCTGACCACCATTATTAGGAATAGTATCGGAGACAATACAAATGATTTTTATTCCTTTGTATTGAACTTTGCTAAATAAATATCTCTTTGTTTAGATCAATTATTTTCTTCGGTATTTCACGGAGTGCATGCCAGATTGCAGTTCGACTGATTGAGTCAAATGCACGTTCCCAGTCTACGATGAGTAAGTATAGCAATGAAGTTTATTCGTTTGACTGTGCTGCGATGATACGTGTAATGTTGATATGATCTGTACAGCTCCTTCCTGACCTAAAGCAAGCTGTAAAGTCTCTCAGAAGCTATAGAATAATAAAAATTAGGCGCGAGTCGGATAAACTCGTCTTTCTCTAGTACAATCATAAATTTAGGAGTCATTTGACACAAAATCATTAAGTTTATAACGAAGTTGTCTGTGATGGATAGAATGCATAACCTTACAATTCGCCGCTTGAGAAGTGATCCTTGATATTTCATGGTAGCTGTTTTTACCAGACTGAAAAAAACTTGATGTGTCTCAAGAATCAACCATCACAAAAGTGGACAGTCCACGAGTTGAGTCACAGTAAGACTTGAGTCATTCAGGTCGCGGTTGAAAGCAAGATAAATATTCTATAAACCAGATACTGCAAAAATACTGATGCATCTTTGTTGATATATCGATTTAAACGAATAACTCCTACTTCCAGTAAAGTGACTACCGGCATGGTTAATATTCTTTGTTCATTCAATATTTGACAAAGTGATCGAGTATTTAAACATGATTCGCTTTAACACAGTAGAGTAGCCATCTCAACTAATATGTGGTAAAGTAAGTGGAATGCAGCTCCATCCAGACTCAGAAGTTCGTCAATTTTTGGATTTAATTCCTTGGTGCTCGTTGATGAAGGAATGTCAATTGAGAGCACGAACTAATGAAATTAGTTGCACAGTCACTATATATATTCTAAATTTTGGCCATCGGTCTCACTATGATTTTTTGATAGTTCTTGTCTTAATCGTTACCAGTGCAAAGAATTGGATGGTTGCCATGAGAATCTCTTAGCCATAATGGCCAATATATAGCTACTTTGAAAGTGTTCACTTCATTGATTTTAGATTTGGTGATTAATCTCACAATAATTTTTTTTCTAGTTCTGGTCTTGATCATTATCAGTGCAAGGAATTAGATGGTTGTCATAGAAATCTCAGAACCATGTTGGCCTATAGCTACTTCGAAAATTGTACACTTCATTTCAATGTATGTGATCATTTTCAGGTTTGGCCATGGTTAGGTTAGGTTAGGTTGTTGTGGTTGCTTTCGCACACTTAGACCGTAGAACCATCTGCGCATTGCATAACTCCATATAGTACTGACATGGAAGATGGGTCGGCCCATGGATTCTAAACACGACAAGGGATCCAGATATATGTTCATCTTACACCACCGATCGCACCGCCCAAACGATCGAAGGTGAAAAATCCATTTCCATCTTGCCCCGAATTGGGATTCGAACCCGGTACCTCCCACTCCAACTGTCGCAGCTTTAGCCACTGCGCCACCTAGGCGGTCAGGTTTGGCCATAGATCTCGTTTAGATTTTTCGACAGTTCTGGTCTTGATCGTTACCAGTGCAAAGAGTAAGTTCATTGAAATAGAAACAACATATCCAAAATGGCTCATAGTTACTCCAGAAATTGTACAATTTATTTGAATGCATTTGATCTTTTCCAGTTTTGAACGACGATCTCGCCATATTGCCCCATATGATATTGTAAAATTCATCACAAAGTATCTGATCATTTTAAATTTTGGCCATCGATCTAGCTAAAATTGTTCAATAGTTCGGGTCTTAATCGTTACCAGTGCAAATAATTAGACGGTTAAACTGGAAACCATCTAGACAAAATAGCCCATATATAGTAACTCCGGGAAATGTACACTTCATCTCAATGTAATGAACGTTTTCAAATTTAGACATAGATCTCGGTATGATGTTTTGGTAGTTTTGGTCTTGATCATTACCAGTGCAATTGTAATGGAAATGTCATAGCTTTAAGGGTCCATTTGTAGCTACTTCAGAAAATGTGAACGTTATTAGTTTTGGTCGTCAATGGGTTTGCTATGAGTTTGCGTTAGGTCCGGTTTTAATCGCTACCAAGGAAAAAACATAGACGATTGCCATGGGGATCGTATAACCAATTAATCTAACATGCTTTATAAACTCATAATGGCCCATATTTAGCTATTTTAAAAAATCTACACTTTATCTTAATTTTCAGTTTTGAACATCGATGTAGCTATGATTTTGTGATAGCTCCGATCTTGTAACCATTGTAAATAATTAGACGGTTGCCATTCGGATCTCATATTATGACTATGGCCCATATATAGCCTCTTTGGAAATATACACCTCATCTCACTGTATATCAACGTTTTCAGTTTTGGACATCGATATCGCTAAAATAATTCAATAAGATGATTTTCATGAAGACCACATAGCCATAATGGCCCATATTTATATTAAACTTCATCTCAATGTATGCGAACGTTTCCTGTTTAGGACCTGTATGATTTTTCAATAGTTCTGGTTTTAATCGTAAGCAGAGTAAAGGATCAGACGATTTCACAGGGAGCTCAGAGCCATAATCGCCCATGTGATTGTTTTCAGTTTTGGCCATCGATCTCGCTCAGATTTTTTGATAGGTCAGGTCTTGATGTAGCTAATTCGAAAAATGTGTTCATTCAATGTATATGTGATCATCTCAATGTATGTGATCGTTTTCATTTTTGGTCATGATTTTCGGATATACTTATGATTTAACAGTTCTGGTCTTGATCGTAATCAATGCAAAGAGTTAGCGATTTTTAGACGGTTGACATGGGGAGTTCTTGGCCATAAGGAACCATTACGTATTGTTCGAAAAATTTACAACTCATATCAATGTATATGAACGTTTCCAGTTTTAGACATAGATCTCGTTCTGAGTTTTTGAGTTATTAGTCAAGAAATCGATTTGTATTTCCAAATGAGCAAGAAAATGTTCAGTAGGTCGTAAGTCCCTCTGTGGATAAAATATGTAATACGAGTCTTAAACTTCTTCTTCCTTCCAAAATTCGGAACGCACTCAAAAAACTATATGTCTAAATGCATTCAAAGTGCGTCTGACATAATTCAAGATATGTCTTTTCTGATTACCGTACAGCTCTATGCTATTGAAGGCTTAATGATGTCTAAATAACAAATTATATCGGAAAGCTAAACGGGCCTAATGGTTCATGGATCCCGTACCATTAACTTTAACTGCCTGAATATACGATCAAACAACCAAAAACTATAAACAAAGTAATTCTCATGTTGGCACCAGGGCATACTGGAGACGAGGGAAACTGCTGCTGACTCCACCCACGAAAGTAAAGCTACAACTTTTTTTTCAACCGGAACCCATTTTTCGTATCACTTGTACCTCCTTTTACACTGTAACATGGAAGTGATATAAGCAGAACACACTATGTCAATACGCGGTTTTTTTTTGCGGTCAACATCTAAACGGAATAACTGTAACAGAGTGATGCAATAAACCGAATAGAGTGACGCCCTCCAAAGCTTTTAACGATTGGGAGGTTCAACTAAAAAGGGACAACCTAGTACACAAGTTTCTTATAGTTTTCAGACCATACAGATTGCTTCTCAACCAGTTAACTCAAATTTCAGTAACGCAAATAAGAAAATGTAATAGGATGGAGCATGCATGTCTGAATAAACACTATAAAAGCACTTCCCCCTCAGTAGCCCGATGAGAACTCTGACACTATTGTGGACAAAAAGCTGAGCATACTCAAGAAAAAAAATAAGAAAACTTTCAACCAAGCTATAAAAGATTAAACTTGTAGAAATATGACATCATGAAATGAACAACCGCTGGGCTTAAGAGAATTTCGACTTAATTTTATCTATAAATTAGTATCCGAATATAGAAACTTCCAAGTTTCAATAATTGGAACGAGGTATCGAACGTGCAAGATACAATTCAAATGGGCACTGGGAGACTTTTGTGGCGTAACCCGATGAATAAATCTCAGTTAACACTGATTTCGTTACTGTTATCAGAGTTATAGTGTATTGTTCAGTATACATTTGATTCTGTAGAAGTATGAATATAAGGACAAAAAAAAACCTTCGAACCATGTTTAAAAACCGATCCATGTTAAATTTGTTCATCCAGGAATAATGAGAGTTATGCACCAACTGCAAAAACAATCAACTTCACAGCCTAAATTAAATCAACCATTTACAGGAACCAATAATCACATGAATATCAAATTGATTGATCGATTTGGCCCAGGCAGATTCATCTATTGCCATTAAGTAGTAGTATTGCCATTAAGGCAAAGTGACTCTAAGTACTTTTATAGAACAAAAGATTTTTAACAAATCGTGGGGCGACTCATACCCTGTGTATGTCTCAAAGAAGCGGGCTTAAAGCTATTTCTTGAAAGAGGAAAATTCGTGGGGACGACTCATACCCTGAGAAGTCTTAAGAAGGGCATTGAAGCTATTTCATGACAAGAGTAATACCAAGAGTAGTACAAGATGTTGATCAAGAAGAATATCCATTATGTGAAAAGTTCCTTACTCTTGTTGGTTGTCGTTTTTGGTTACCATGTACATTTATAACTGTAGAGCTCTGTCATATCTAGAATTTCTATGCTTCGGCTTGAACTCAACCCTGACCTACCACCACGATTCTGGAACTGAATTCATTAGTTATTCTCAAAATTCAACCATATAGAAGCCCTCTGATTGTCTCCTATATAAAATCAATCCGCTCCGTATATACATTGAATGATGATCAAATACTGTAAGATGGCATAAGTTCAGTAACTTTAGATACAATCGGTACGATGTATACGAGTATGTGCTTTGAAAATATTTAATTTCCGACACGACAAGCAGTCTACCAATTTTTATAGTGTACCACACTAAGAATAAAAACTCAGATGAAGAAATATTATACCTTTTCGTGTCTTAAAGTAATATCGAAATTTATTACAATTATATTAAGATTTTTTTTTTATTGAACCACAAGATGCGAATTGATACTTCAGAAATATCAATTTTAAATTTATGTCTTAAAAAAAGTTTTTCACAAGATTGGTTTTACATATATGCGCGGCGTTATATATCGTGAAGGTCAACTTAATACTCGTAGTCGATAACATTTACTCTTTTGTATGCTGTATAAGCAACTTGTATCAGACCTCCCATATTTGTATTATTTCGATTTAATTTAAATTGCATTATACCCACACACACAATTTTCTGGACACGCATGATACAGTGCAATGGAAAGGAAAGACCTCTAATTTATTCATGCTCAAAGATGAATCTTTCTCCTTTCTTACTCGTTCTTTGATCTTAATCACTTCACCGAATATGTATATACAAACTATAATTCCATTCAAATTCATCTCCGCAGATATAAGATTTGGTTTTATAAACGAAATGTAAATTTGTTCGTTTATATGGTTACACAGGTTCATCGACCATTTTTGGACGACCACTATCCAACGGGAAATTCATTAGCCAAAAAATATAATATTTAAGATAAAAAAAAATTTTATATACAGCATACATGTATCTCTTATACACTTTAATATGATACCAAGAAATGTATATTATAATAAAAGAAAAACGAAACATGTTTTAAATTTATAAGAAGAAGATGTATATAATAAGCCATCCAACCGAATGAACCAACACCAACCAAATAAAATTGTGATTTATATAAATTTGAGAAGAAATTGCGATTTATTTCCAACTGGACTGGAAAAAATTGGATTAACTTGTACGACGATGAGTCACATGAAAAGAAATTAAGTAATGTAACCATGTAGACGCCATATAGGTTAGCTGAAAAGGGGTAAAGAGCTGGTTAGTCTAATTATCACCTAATCACAATGGACAAAGTGATTGAGTAAACCAAAGATATGCAAACTCACATCACGTATATGCTGGGGCAGTGCCGATACTAATCGTAGAGAAATTTCCCTCATGGAATACCTATCCACGTCTGACCCATAATCATCACAAATGTGGCCCATAGACCTACATTTTTGACATCCTCAAGGCAAGAAGTAATTGATATTACTCCTGCCTCACGGAGTGGAAAAGTCTCGTCCTGGATGGTCTTATAGATGGCATTACTCTCTCTGACCAATGCTACAACTCCTTCTCTCTAACCAACGATAAACCTGAAATTAGAGAATTTAGGAACCCGAGAAACACGGATTGAGAACTTTACAGACTCCATCTCAACCGGTCACTTCTATCTTCAGTATTGAAAAAAAAAGAAAGTGCGGAGAAATGGAAAAAGCAGCTGACAAACTTGAAGAAGCACTAATTAGCGCCTATGAGAAGAGCTGTCCTCTAAGTAAGCGTAAAAGAAGTGGGACACCATGGTGGACTAGTAATTTGGGCAGACTGAGGAAACAGACAAGAAAACTTCTAAAGAAGGCCATGAAAACCGGTGCAACGGTAGATTGGGACTTGTACAAATCTTTACGAAGAAATTATAAGAAATGTATATCCGATGTGAAAAAACATCGAAATGGAGATCTTTCTGTGAGGAAGTGGACAGCCTTATGGCAAGAGCTAAACTCAAGAAAGTTCTCTGTGGAAACATGAGGGTCACTATCGGAACTCTAGAGAAATCGGATGGAAGCTTTAGATATACTAATGAAACCTCATTTTCCCGAAAGTGAGAATTCAAATGAAGTTGATGGAAATCAACTCCCACATCCACTACCAAGTTTCAGAGATTGGAGCTTGGTGGCGAAGGTGGTGACAAAAGACAGAATCCGATGAAGCATCGGTTCTTTCTTCATCCAGATGGGATATTCCTGGATCTCCTACAGGAAGGACTGTAAATTATCCTAGACCACCTTAAACATATCTTCATTCCAAGATCTTGGAGAAAAGTCAGGGTAGTGTTCGGCCTATGAGCATGTCCTTTTTTCTACTTAAATGCTTAGAGCGAATGGTTGACAGATATTTCAGGAATAATTCACTATTAGTAAATCCCGTACACTCCAAATAACACGCATACCAGAAAGGCAGATCTATTGAAACATCACTCCATGAAGTCGTTCGACGGACTTGTTTTTGAAGCTATTAAGTGTTTTAAATCGACTGGGCATACTGAATAAAATTAGACTTCGCTGGATAACATGTCACATGGGTTTCAAAGGGAATATATTGGCCGATAAGTTGGCCCAATTGGGTGCGACATCCACCTTTGTGGGACCTGTGCTTGCTCTATGAGTGATGTCACTATCTCTTAAACAAGAAATTCTCTTAACTTTGAAGATCTGCACCAAAAGATATGGGATAATCTCATCTCTAGTCGTTCATCCAAAATCTTCTTTGGGTTAGAAAACCAGCAAAGATCCCAGTCTTTCTTGAATTATGATATGACCACTTTAAGGATGTTGCTGGGCATTGTCACGGAGCACTGCTCCCTGTTCGAAACACCTCATACTACGAACAGTGTGGGGACGGGGCGGAAGAAACACAATTCCTGTTTGAGGACCAATTGACGACCTTGAGGATACCGGATATCTTGAGCTTCATTAGAAGAACAGTTGGGAAAATCCCCCAACTTCAAAACTCCTATCAATTTCTATATGTCTGTTCAGCCATTAATAGGGTCCGTATAACTTTTTAATTAACCGAATTTATTTATCTCTACTGCAACACAAGATACTCTTGGCTGAAATATCTCGTGAAATTAAACCTAGCTCTTTAGTTCACTTCTATTGTACCTGATGATTTTGTGAAACCTATTATTTCATAGACATTTTGTCTACCAGTATGGGCCTCCCTTATAATTGTTGCTGTTGTGTCGGCGGCAGCTCTTATACATCAGTTTTTGTCTTGTTTGGGTAGAATGAAAATATCGGTATCTCTCACAAGGGATATATATGTCGCTGTTCATCTTAAATTTACTTCAGGAATCGTTCAAAAATAAAGAACAGTTAACGGTACAAAGGGAGAAGATCTTGAAGCTGTTATATGAGTATCTATAAACGAGGAAAGAATCCTTTTATACGAGAAGCAAATAGGTTTAACGCATCATTCATCGATATTATCGAAGGGTTCAACGTTGTGTGACGCCACGTTTTAGATTTAACGGTGAAAAATTTATAACACAAAACGAGCAAAAAGAATATTCTAAATAATGAAACGAATTGTAATCCGAACAATACGCCTGAGTCCAAATGCAAGTCAAAAAGCTAGAACAACCTGAAAGGTGTTACGATGGCTGTTTTGGGAATGTCAAATGAAACCACTACAATCTGTATAAAAGCTCGTACTATAGTTGACATGTTAAGCTCTGAAGATGTGATGCTAGATATCGATCTGGAATCGTCCAACACTCCTTTCGAGGAAGCCAAATTCTAGGTCTACATATTCATTGTGATTTTATTCTCAAAAAAATCGTGAGCAATAACAACTTGGGCTTTTGTAACAAAGTTTATAGACTGATCGGTCGATTTTTGTTTTGTAACGAAGACATCTTTGATCGTTGATTCAATTTGACCGTAGGAAAATTTACATGTTATATACGTCGGTAGATTTTTGATATTTTAAAACAGATGGCACTATCATCTGTGTATTTATCATGACGCTGGTTTTTACATAATTTTCATAAAAAAAATAAAAAACGTTTTTTACATGTAAAATCCCAACTGTGATCCCGAATCCTACAGTGTACATTGTACAATATTCTCTGTAGTTCCAATACGGGCTTATCCATTGGAAAAAAATTTGAGTGAACCCCTATAAAAAATAATAATTTAAGGAACCCTTTTAACTGGAAATGAAAGAATATCTGGTATCGTTTCCCGTCAATAGCCACTTGGAGGCAGGTCCCAACCGGAGTTACTCCAATCATACTAACATTAACCATTGAGTTTAACTTAAATTGAAGACTTTAGTATAACTTGTTCAATGTCCAGCATTCAGTATACCTTTTTCTTCCGAAGTCAAACTGCTGATTAGAAAAAAGACGTCTTTGTGAAGTCTGCGGTATGAACTGTGAATTTTTTTCTTAAAGTTTACCTGATATTGGCAGAAGCATGATATAGGTTTATATGATTTAGGAGGCAGGGGATCGTGATCTCTTGAGGTGCTTCCCACACATCACCTCGTGTGACGTGACACTGTTCCATCAGATGGTTCATGCGGTATACGTGAATTAAGAAGAGGGTGTCAATCGATTGACAATGATCACACGTTTTTAATTGTTCAGCATCAAATGTGTATACCAAGCCCGGGGGTCAATTTGCTTTTGCTGTGACGTGATACTTGACATGACTGGTCCTCTCTTTTTTTTTAAATTAGCTTTTTGATTGTTTTTGGTGCCATTGATCTGTGTTGCAAATGTCCGCCAGCTTTTACGTGATAACATCAACACGCTTCGTTGATAAGCTCAACTTTTTTTAATGAATCAATGCTGGACCTTGATTGTACCAGTTATAAGTCGCAAACAGTCCCTGGTTTGCTTGTTTAAGATTATACTTAGTGTATGTTTACTTTAACGGACTCGTTAAGTGGTACAATTGTTTGATGTAATGGTCGGTTTTTTATGGCATATAAGATAAATGAAACTCTATTGGATAAAATAGAAGCCGGTAATTTGAGATTGAATTTCGACTACTATATACAATGAATATAAAAATTCTCGTTCTGAGCTCTGATGGCTGAATTTGATTGCTTTCAAGAATAGATTTACATAATATTGTCATTCCACTGATTTCAGTATGTCCCTTTGTACCGTACACCTTCTGGTTATTATGAGAACACTTCTGCTATTTATGTCCATCGTTTGACTACATCATCCATCCATAGAAAGGACATCGAATGGAGGTGGAGGCTTGAAACCAGCAAATAATCAAGTCTGAACGTACTGATAGTGTGAAATCAAAACCACGATCTGTTACCAGTTAGGGTGATTATATCTTGTTATTCGCGTATACGCATCGACACTGTTTATATTCTTTCGATTCAGATATTTGATATCTGAAGATTTTTAAGTTTATCGATTTTGCAAAACTGGTCTACTAACCTATACAAGAAACTCTTCTATATGCTCTCCGTCGATATAAGCAAATAACTAAGTTCCTGTTTTTGACTGATCATACGTCACAGATAATTACGCTGGATAATTTTTGCCGACTTTCGATGCGACGTCCCTAAATCATTCATTTTCATACGAAGTCAATTTGGTTTTGAATGAGCCAATTATCGGTTCGCAGAGAATGAGCATTTGGTAAATGGCCCAAAGGATTTTGTCCCAGGAGAACCGACTTTATATTCTCTATATACGGCTGAATTAGGGAGACTTGGCCA
The DNA here is from genome assembly GCA_963932295.1 of Tipula lateralis. Taxonomy (NCBI): domain Eukaryota; kingdom Metazoa; phylum Arthropoda; class Insecta; order Diptera; family Tipulidae; genus Tipula; species Tipula lateralis. The sequence goes on along the minus strand of OZ010737.1, from coordinate 45,542,639 downwards.
TTATAACCTACAAGCGAGATACACATTTTCGACACAGTTCTAACAATTTTTTAAAATTATATCCACTATCAGCGCCAAATGATCCGTTGCAAATATCCGCGTCTCAATCGATAATTTGTGAGTTGACGGAAGTCATTCACTCGACTGTACCTATAGATAAGTATACGCAACAAAAGATAGAAAGTAAGACAAATATGCGTCAACAGTTATTGTTATAGCTGATGGTTCAACAGATCTATGCGCGTAACCAATACAAATTATCACAGCATTCATCTTGCGTCATCGGGCATAACCGTTACGGTGTTTAAAAACAAAAGCAACTTCTTTACTATAAACACCAATCCAATCAATAAAATTTATGTATCGAGAAGTTGGTTGACGCGCAATTGATCGTGAAATTGAGATAAAACAAAGAAATTTTTTTGTTTATCTTAAGTTAAAAAATTATTGTCTTAAATCGTAAATAAATTTAATATTTTATTTATTTATATTATGCGTTAAAAATTTGTAAAGATCAGCATAATGTTGACTACGATCATCGTTGATCGTGCGTCTGTATATATGGTATATGTACCAAAGATTCTGGTTCACATCAACACGTGCGTAATTATCACATGTATGTTGACGACCCATTTCCTTGAAACTATATATTTGCGGGATCTAAAGATTTTATATTTCCTGGAATCATAAATTTAATGCGCGAGATGGGCGAAGATAAGATCGCTGCGGTGATAAATAAATCAATTAAAACTTATATAAACAAGTAAAAATTAGGCGTGACCATAATTATTCTGAAACTTGTATAAAGATGTTAACGATGTACTGAATAAAGCTGTGTGAAGATTGTCCCAATTACATAAAATTAACGATTTCAGATGTATTCGACGATGAGGGTTTTGATCTTTTCGGTTTTATATTTGTGTTAATGCAATATTTTGATGGCAGTTATAACGGCGGTTATGTAGTGAGTGGCTGGTTGTAGCTTAATGGTTAATAGAGTTTTGCATCACACCGCCGTTAACCAAAAATTAACATAAAACATTCGTAGGGCTGACCACATACAATGTGCAAACGGTCGTTTACGCCCTCTAAGCCATAGATTATTATTTATGTAGTGTGTAAATATGATCTATATGGTTGACTATATATAACCTACTGAGAAGCCAGATAGATAGGACGATTTCACTTATTATGATCCATATTCGATGTTTTAAATCGACATATCACAAGCATATATAAATCGCAAGCGTACAAACCACTCATAGTCAAAGTGTCATATATAAGCTCACAGCATTTATCTCGAAGAAAAACTGTATCTAGGAAAACATTGGAAGCCTAAATAGAGCGATTGGAGAAACGACTTGCTTACTTACAATGGACACATGGGATCGCAACATAGTTGATTAATAAATCGAGCCGATTTACATTTCAAATAGCGACCAGTGAAACCACTCCAGTTCATAGACACAGTGATCAGCTTGTTCGATTTAGAAAAAGCTCAAACATCGGTTAGTAAAGGGTCCGCCATCTAAAGTTTTTTTGTCAACTAGTGCTTATTTCGTGAGTGGTAACACTTAGCTCATGTCTGATTTGACAGATAATGAGTTTTATCCTTCCGCTGAACAAATATGGTTGTGTGTACGCTTGAACAACGCTGGAATGTTGCAGAATGTGTGCGAAAATTGCGAACGGATTTTGGAAGAAGAGAAGCACCGTCAGCTCCGTATGTTCGTTATCTTGTGAAAAAAGTGAAAGAAACTGGCATCCTCATCGATAAACCAAAGCGTGAAAAGCCAAAAACAGTGCGTACCCCCGAGAATATTGATATTGTGGCAGAAAATGTGCGTGATGAGCCATCAACATCAATTCACCGTCGTTCTCAACAATTGAACATTTCGGAGACATCATTGAGGCAAATTTTGCATAAAGACCTTGGTATGACGCCATACAAAGTCCAATTGGTTCAGGAATTGAGGCCAACTGACCATCCAATGCGTTTTCGCTTCGCTGAGTGAGCCTGCGATCGACTTACAGAAGATGCCGATTTTGCCAAAAAAATCATCATTGATGAAGCACATTTTGATCTTTGCGGGTGTGTAAACAAGCAAACTTGTCGCATTTGGGGCACGGACAACCCGCACGCATACATTGAAAAGCCGGTACACCCAAAACGAGTCACTGTTTGGTGCGGATTTTGGTCCAGAGGCATAATTGGGCCATTTTTATTCGAAAATGAGCAAGGAGTGGCCGTTACAGTCAATGGCGATCGTTATCGGGCCATGTTGAACGAATTTTTGTTCACAAAAATTGAAGAGGAGGATATTGGCAACATTTGGTTTCAACAGGACGGCGCTACGTGCCACACAGCTGAAGCTACACTCGGTGTTTTGCGCCCTGTTTTTGAAGATCGCATTATCAGCCGCAGAGCTGATGTCGTTTGGCCACCTCGGAGCTGCGATTTGACATCGCGTTGGACTTTTATTTGTGGGGTGCCCTCAAAGATAAGTGTTACGCCGACAAGCCAGAGACAATTGACGCTTTAAAGGACAATATTCGTGAAGCCATTGGTGAAGTACAGCTGCACACAATCGATAATGTGCTAAAAAATTGGACCGATCGTGTAAGATACTGCATGACCAACCGAGGCAGCCATTTGAATGAAATTATGTTCCATTATTAACCGGAAGGATTGTACTTTTAAATAAAAAAAGAAATTTGAGAAAATATTCAGTAGTTTTTTTTATAGCATTTTCAAAAAAAAAAGTTATTTGGCGGACCCTGTAGTTGCCGAGATATTGAAGATGAGTTTATAATCGGAATCGAAACAGAACCAATTTTTGCTCAGGAAAACTGAACTTTGCGATACGCACCTAAGCAATGAAACGGTAATGAATTCAACTAACATTACAGGCCAACGTATGGCCCAGAACAAAAGGGTCGTCTTAATCATCGATGTTAATTAAGCCAACTAATAACAACTAGTCCAATCGATCAAAACATCACAATCAGCAATGGTGAACAAAATACCAGCCGATAGAAAAGATGAACAGTTATCTGGATGGACAGAAACATATCGAAACTATACCGACTACCCAAAGAATTGCAACCCACAAAAAAAGATATGTCAAGAGAATTCTGGCAAAAAAACGACGCTTACTGGAAAGAAGAGGAAGATGATGAGAGAACGAACCACGTCAACCGAATTATAACAACATAAAAAACGTCATTTTACCATCAAAAAACCCATGGACATCACTATAGTGGTCTTAGTACAGAAAAGAGATGGATCAATCCGCGCCTGCGTGTACTACCGAAGGCACAACAATGTCACAATCAAGGACAGCTATCCATTTTCGTAATTTGATGACACGCTGGATACATATAGTCAGAAGCAAAATAGTTCATTGGAACTGAAAGTGCTGGCAAGTAGAAGTTCATCCAGTAAAGGGCTCCTGATCGCCACCTGAAATTTCCTAGATATTATTGCCAATTCATGAGATTATACTCATGGATCACGGTTCATGAACAATCTTAGTAAGATCATTCAGCAGAGCGATAGACATCGATTCCCGACCTGTTGAACAGAGAATTTTTTTTTTGTTATTGATGAGGCCGCTTACGCACACTTAGACCAGCGGTTGGTCCGTTGTGACACCACTTTTTATGTACGGCTATAGGTCCGATTTTCGTAGAACCATCTGCGCATTGCATGTCAGCCTGATACTACAGTACTGACCTGAACGTTGGGATGGCCCATGGATTCTAAATTCGACAGGGATCCAGATGTGTTCATTCACACCACCAATCGCACCGCCCAAACGATCGATTGTGAAAAATCCCTTTTTGCATCTAGCCCCAGGATCGGGATTCGAACCCGGTACCTACCGCTCCAACTGCCGCCGCTTAAACCACTGTGCCACCTAGGCGGTCAACAGAGAAGTTGATAGCCAAGCATTCGAAAATGACGAGGAACAAATTGAACTCCATTTAGTAATACCGACTACTAATGAAGTTTTGCGATCACGATTCGTACTATCAAACAGTATGATCTTACGTTATGGATGGACATCTTACGTAATTCAAACATTTCGTAAACTTCCTATCATATTTAAATGAATTATAAGATCGTTATTCCAAATGGACAAATAAAAAATAATATTACCCAAGCTCACGCTGATCATTTAGAGCAACAATTAGACAACGTTGGTCCTATCGTTTCAATTAGTTGGTGTAGTGATCGATTTTCATTCAACTCTTAATCATATATCGTTATGATATAGACAGTTACTCGCGCAGGTTGAAATATATTGCAAGGTCGAATCGCAAGACTAGTAGTTATAAAAGTATTACCAGGATGGTTTTCAGCTCACGGTTGTCCAGAGAGTTTAACATCCAATAATAGGCAATAAATTTAATCTGTGCAAGAATTTAAACCAAACGCGAAAGATTGGCATTCAACCAGGTCAACAAATTATGACGATGATATCAAACTAATCATCAATCACTTACATAGATGTGTTTATCCACATCACCGATCGTAGTCGAATGATTAAGTCTAATATCTTCTGATACCTTCCGCTTTAACTACTGCAGGTTTAATGCCTGTGACGTTTAGTCAGTACCAACTAGATTAGTTTAGCCACGCTAAGGACATACTGTCTAAAAATAACAAAATATTTCTGACCAATCATAACACACGAACAATTAAAAAAGATCACAGATTCCTGGTTTGATATTCACTTAAGAACTAAAGCACTTCTATTGCTTGCATCGTAAATTTGTCCTCCAGGAAGGAACTAAAATAACAAAACCTATAAAATTGGTACAAACCACAATCGACTCTTTCTAGCTTTTCAGTTACACAACTTATCTAACATTGAGAACCCACTATAGTGAACTATAGTGGTTGATAGCTAAATGACCTCCTTAGATGATAAATGTACAATACGATCACTAGAGGTCCTTTAGTATGTGAATGACTATTAACTATCAGTGATTCCATCCATACTCGAATAATTATAACTTTAAAATACGACATAATAATGAAATATTGTTCTTGATATATCAGTAACATCGTGGTTTGAAAGTTTACGATGCGATCACTAGATGTCGTTTAGTACCTATCTAAATATGAACTATACTATAGAATAAAAAATACTTGACTCTTTCTAACTTGTGAATGAGTGCTTCAAATCATCTAAAATAAAGTATACATGAAGGTCAACGATTCTTCATGCGATCGGTCATATCCTCGGTAGAAAAATTTACGATGCGATCACTACAAATCATTGAGTCACTAAATGGTTATGAACTATACTATAGAGGTGGAATATACCATACTCGACCCTTAAATGAGTCCTTTAAATCATACATATTGTATACATACATGGGGGTCCACTATTGTTCTCTTGATAGATCAGTAACATCCTGGGTTGACAAATTTACGATGCGCACCAAATGATTATGAATGATTATGAACTATATAGCATAAAAGCGGTACAAAACTTCATTGACCCTTCTACAATGAACAGGTTTTTTTCGATACATCCAAAATAAAGTATACATATACATGAGGGTCAACGATTGGACTTGATAGATCAACTACATCATGGGTACGATGCTATCACTAGAGGTTGTTCGTACTGTATAAGTTATACAAACCATCATCGTCGTTATTTCTGCTCCAGACGAATATAATTTTAATTTATTCAATTCATATTCTTAATATTTTCTAGTAAAATGGTAAATAGTCGTGATTCAAATAGAAAATATAGAACCATATCAATCGATGATTGAACGTCCTCACTGTTTATGATCCATATTCGACGTTTTAAATCGAAATGTTATATATGTTGCAAGCGCACATTAACTAGTCCCACAAAGATAAGTTCCGTTTCTCAGATAAGCCGGAAAAAAAGAATAGATGGAGCGATTGGAGGAGCGACTTGCTTATAAACTTACAATGGACACAGATGGATCGTAACTTAGGTGATTAATAAATCGAGGCGACTTACACTTTAAACAGTGAGAACTGAAACAACTCCAGTTCATGGAGAAATTGACTAACCTATTCGATTTGAAAACAGCTCAAAAATCGTTTCATAACAGTCTAGATATTGAAGACGAGTTTATAACCGGAATCGATTTTATGAAACAGAACCAATTTGTTCTAAATAACCGATGCTAATTGAGCTAGATATAATTTAACAACTTCGAAGGGAATATCATAGCTGGCCAAACAGTTATAACAGCCAGAGAAGGAGTTGTACTTGACTTTCTGATAAAAGAACATTACATTCGGAAATGATAAATTACCAAGTGTCAACAGACGGAAAAGATTACTCGATAAACTTCTTTCCATCACACAGCAAATGTCAAGAGAATTATTACAAAAATGAGGAACGTTTGCTGTAAAGAAGAGGAAGATGATGAGAGAAAGAACCACACTCGACATAAAATCAACAGTAGGAATACTCTTCCCATCAAACAACTAACGATAAATTAACGATATCACGATGTCTATGGAGATCGCTAGTGGTCTTAGTAAAGAAGAGAAATGTATCAATTCGGTTCTACGTGTACTATAATGTCGCAATCAAGGACGCACTGGATATAGTCAGAAGTAAAATGAAGTGGAAGTTCATCCAGAAATTGGCTCCTGATTGTCAAGACACGACAAAGAAAACAATAACAATCTTAGTAAAGTCATTCACCAGAGCGATAAAGTGATCTATTAACAGGAGCAGACACCGATTCCCGATCGGTTCAGCAGCGACGCTGATAGCCCAGTATTCGAAAATGGCGATGGACAGATTCAAATCCAATTAGTATACCAATGATTACTATAATGCAGCTGACCTGATGAAAACGATTCGTATACTATATCAAACAGTAACATCTTACGTAATGGAAGGATGGAGATCAAATATTTTGTTCCAAATGTACCAATAAAAAAGATTATTAGCCCAGCTCACGCTGATCATTTAGACCAACAATTAGACAAAGCTGGTGCTATTCGTTTCAAACATTGCAAGGTCGAATCGTAAGGCTCAAAAGAAGTTATAAAAGTATTGCCAAAATGGTTTTCAGTTTACGGTTGTCCAGATAGTTTAGAATCCGATAGTAGGTCACAATCGATATTCAAATCTGATACCCCAATTTACTTAACATAAAACGACAAACGGGCAGTTATTTGCTGTAAGTATGTAAGAAGAGGTTATATAATTTTGTAAACTATTTACTTAATCACAAGCAGTTTGAAGAAGCAAAATTAGTGTTATGAATTGGAACTACTCCTATACCGGTTAATAAAACATTCTAGACTGTCTTAACATAAAATAATATTTAAGGCCAATCATAACACAAGAACGATTGGTTGTCAATGGTGTTTCAGAAACTGGAATAATTATCAAATTTAATGCTATCGCTATGGGTACTAACTGAACATGAACTATACTCAAACTATAGAAGTGGTTTAAACCATCATTGTCATTATGTCTGCTCCAGACGAGTATAATAACGGGCCTTACCGCGTCTCAACTGAGATTTTACGAACCAGTTTTAACGATTGGTGCACATTGTAGGTGGTCAGCCCAACGAATTATTTTACACACAAACGCGATTTTTGTCATCCGGTTGCATGTTAATTAAAATTCCATCACTAGAGGTCGCACCTAAATGATCATGAAGCTTCTATAGTAGTGGTACTAACCATACTCGACCCTTTTAATCTTGATTCGGTCCTTCAAATCGTCTAAAATAAAGAAGACATGAGGGTCAACTATTGTTCTTGATGAATCAATAACATCATGGGTTGATAAATTTACGATTTGATCATTAGAGGTCCTTTAGTACATTAATCATTTTTTTTCCCGGTTTTTACAGGCCATTATTGGCCCGTACCGATTCAACAGACTCCATCGGTTTCTATCACGAGCCAGCTCTTCAAACCGTTGTAGACAGTTTGAAGATGCCAGATCGCTCTCTACGCCGTGGAGTCATCGTCGCCGACAGCGACCTCTTCGCCTACTGAAAGGCGGTTCTCCCTTAAAGGTTCGCTGTATCATTCGTTTCGGATCAGCACGCAGAACGTGTCCGAGCCAGCGTACTCGCTGTCCTTTAATTTCATGCACGATATCAGGAATTTGCATTAAATTCCTGATCTCGTGATTGAATAGAACTCGGTAAGTGCCATTGACGTCGCGTTTTGGACCATATATCACACGCATGATTCTTCTCTCGAATGTTAGAAGCCATCTTTCGTACTCATCCGTCAAGGTCCAACTCTCACATCCATACCTGACAACGGGTCTGATCAACACTCTGTACAGTTTCAGCTTATCCGTATTTGCAAGATATTTTGATTTCAGCAGTGGACGTAGAGGATACAAAGCCCGATTGCCAGCGGCAAGGCGGACCTTGATATCCTCGCCCACACTATTATCGTGAGTGATGAGAGATCCAAGATACTTGAATCTCATCACTCCTTCAAACGTGTGGTTACCACTACTGAAATCAATTGCGTCTTGGTCTCGAAAACCCGAGATTAAATATTTGGTTTTTGACTCACACAGATATCATCTGCATAAGCAAGAAGTTGATTGGATTGTCGGAATAAGATGTTGTCCTGAGGTGTTTCACTTTTACGAAGGATGTATTCCAACATGAGATTAAAAAGTATCTGGGACAACGCATCTCCTTGTCGAACACCGGAATTGATTGCAAAAGTTCTCGATAGCCTGTTCTCAACTTTAACACAGCATTGTGACTGCGTTACTGTCATTTTACACAGATGTACATATTTTTTCGGTACTCCTAAATATTCAAGCGCATACCATAATCTCTCTCGATTGATCGAGTCATAGGCTTGCTTGAAATCTAGGAATACCTGGTGTAGATCGCGAGATGTTTCGTAGTACTTGGAAAGAATCATCCGTAGCGAAAAAACTTGATCAGTGACTGACCGATTTGGACGGAATCCTCCTTGGTAGTCACCGACAATTTCCTCCGCCAGAGGAGTAATTCTTCCCAAGATGATGTATGACAGTAACTTGTATGCTGTGCAAAGGAGAGTTATACCGCGATAATTCTCGCATTTCATGCGATCACCCTTTTTGAATATTGGGCATAACGCGGCCACTTTCCATTCGTCAGGCATAACTTCATTTTGCCATACCAATCGAACAAGGTCGAAAAGACAGTTCCATAAAGTTAGCCCTCCGAATATCAAGAGCTCTGAATTAATGCAATCAACTCCTGGTGAACGATTTTTCTTTAATCTCTGCATGGCCATTGTGAATTCCTGATAGGATGGATCCTCAATGAACATCTCCGCGGTCTGTATTTGAGAGTATTCAAATACAGCTTGTGATACATGTGGAACATTAAGTAGATCAGAGAAATGTTCACGCCATGTACCGAGTACCGCATCGTCATTAACACAGAGGTTTCCATCCTGGTCCCGAATGACAGTTGACCGAGATCTTAAGGTATGGTGCAATTCGGTGATTCCTTTAAAGAAACCACGCGAATTGTGCTCATTGCTGAGTTGTTGTACTCTTAAGACCTTAGCCTTCCACTATTCCCGCTTCTTCAGTCTACAAATGCGTTTAGCTGTCCTCCTAGCAAGAACTGCTTTGTTTTCCCTTGCGATTGTAAACCGAGTCTGCGCTTCATTATAGGCTATATTGCGTTGCTCAACAGCAAGACGACACTCCTCATCAAACCAATCATTTTTGGGCTTAGTTTTCACTATACCGAGAGTGTGCTGGGCAGCATCGACAACCGAGGTTTTCAATACTTCCCAGACACTGTTCACATCATCAGATTGGTAATTGGATTGCATAATGCTATTGCTGACAAGATCTTGATATTTTCGTTGCGTTTCTTCATTTATCAGACCTTCACAGGAGAATCGCGTTGTATATTCTCCTGTCCTCCCTGACTTGTACGAAAATTTCCATCGTAGCTTTGCAGCAACCATAAAATGGTCACTGCCTACGAATTTTGTTGACGACCGATACGATCTCACGTCTTGGACAACCCGAGCCCGCCCTTTTGAAATCAACACATGGTCAATTTGGCTTCGGGATGTTTTACGTGGATGTGTCCATGTTTCTAAGTGGATGTTTTTATGAGGAAAGAATGTACTTGCCACTTTGAGATCATGAGCGATCGCAAAGTACATCATTCTTTCCCCATTCTCGGTCGCAGTTTCGTGTCGGGAGTACGGACCTATATTGTTACATAAGTCGGTCTGATTTCTGCCAGCTCTAGCATTTAAGTCACCAATCACCAATCTGACATCGTGCTCCGGTATAGAACCCATCAGATTATCCAGATTATTGTAAAATGAGTCTTTATCCTGGGATTGGCTTACATCAGTGGGCGCATGTATACAGACAATTGACAAGTTGGCTAATCTCATGTGCAAGCGAAGCTTACACATTCGATTATCGACTGCTTGGATGTCCAAGACAGCCTTTTTTACCTGTGACCCAATGAGAAATCCAACCCCAAGATTTCCGAGGTCATCTCCACTGTGTAGCAACGTATAGCCTTGGGACACATGGTCTCCACTTTTAGGCCATCGAGTTTCTTGGAGAGCTACGAGTTCCATGCTATACTCTTTCATGCATGTGATAAGGCCGTCCAACGCGCCAGGTTTTCTTAATGACTGCACGTTCCATGTGCCGATCCTCAATCTCGTGTCCGGGTACTTAAGCGGGGATTCGTTTTTTTTGTTGTTTTGGCGGTATCCGATTTTTTATTTTTGTCGACATTTTTAACATGTAAAAATGTTAAAAATGTCAACAAAAATAAATATGGTGGTATTCTATGGGTCTCATGTTTCGTTCATAATATTTACGAAACACGAATGCCCCCAACCACAGGGCTTACATTAATTATTATGAACTAAATATAAAAGTGGTACAAATCTTAGTCGACCATTGTTACATTGTCCGGGTTCTTCAATTCACCTTAAATTAAGTATACATGAGAGTCAACGATTGCTCTCGATAGATCAACAACATCATGGATTAACAAATTTACCATGCTATCGCACTAGCGGTCCGTACTTTAGAAATGGTTTAAACCACAATTTATTCCATTCATATTCTAAATATTTTCTAATAAAATTGTAAATAGTCGTGATCCAAATTGGCAACATAAAACCATATCAATCGATGATTATGCATCAACGGCCAATTCAGTTTTGCACAACAAACTAAAATTTGTTCATGTTATGCAAAATATTGCGATTTTATAGTTGGATTCGAGCATTGAAATTTTTTTTAATCAAAACTAATGTTTCTTCACTTGCACATATTAATTGGGTATGATCTATAAATAAAGATTTCTAGATACAAAAATTGAAAATTATGCAAACAACCACCTTGAAAACATGAACAGTTGGGAAAATATTTCCTTCAGTCTAGCAAATTACTAACCGCATGATTTGGTTTTTAGAAATAGACTTGAAGTTTCGAAATGTGTAGCAAAAAAATCGAATTGACAAATTGAAACCAATTTCCGAAAGCACACAAATAGGATGTTTATGTGTGTTCTTGTGTATATGTGTCCGCGAATGTCATGGGAATTTCTAAACATATAACCGCGAATAATTCCCACGTTTACTTAATTAAATAAAACATTTATGCTCTACACTATTTATTCAAACGTTTTGATATTTGACGGAATTGTTCCACTTGAGCTGATTCTTGCTTATATACTAACAGACATACATACACAACCGAAATAATTTAAATATTGATTAATGGCCATACACTACAATACCAATTGTTTTCAATATCATTCAAATCACATAAAACACATAAAAAAAAATTTAGAATTTCAATTAAATTGACATTAAACCTTTTAAACCGTGACTAATTAAATAATTACACTTTCATTCCCAAATTTTGGTATCTACAACTCAAATCTATAAATATACAACAACAACCAGCTTAAATCCCTCAAAGACATAAATCTGTGTGTTTACAGTTTCTTTTGCGAATTTCATGCACGATAACCTCTAAACTGCAAGAATTGTTGGCATACGTTTCAATCAAATCAATCACAAATCCGCGAGCTTATTAAGCGATAAAAAAAACAACCAATAATCAACATGCAGCAGATTTGATTAATTAAAATATAAAATTTGAAACCAAAATTGATCCCAAAGTCAAGAATTTTATATACGAGTATATATAGACATTGTATGTTAGCCGAATCCGTGTGTGTATCTAGCGAATTCCTTTCAATTTGTACATAAACAAAACAAATTGTTTCCATGAACCAAATTCTTGGCGTATAAAAAATCTTGAACTTTCTTAAGCTTAAACTTGCACTTGTCTATAGTCGCTAGACATCTCTTATATATTATATAACATAATACACGTATCCCCATATGTCTTGTGTATCAATTTTCAAGTGCAAACTTTTATCGTGTTGTTGTTGGGTATAGTGCGCGGCTATTGTTAAAATATTATTTGAGAGGTCTTTTCGAAGTGTATAGCATTGATCGCATGCGGTATATCGAATTAAAACGTGATCATATATGTACATAAGTAAATAGATTTCAGCACTCTCTCCGCGTTTAACTATTTCATTGACAAAATTCTATAAACGTATATATGTTATATTTTGACGGCTAGAAATGTAAATATTAAATCAAATATAATTGGTGGAACAAAATGTTTCATTGATTCGGGTGGATTTTTGTATAATAAAATTAGTTACCCAATTTGGGCGAATGTGGTTTATAATCGCTTGTCCTTGTTAAGAATCTGTTTCTATATGTCATACTATATAGAGTTAGATTCCCACGCATGGGAGTCTCAAATTGTTCTCATACTTCTTAATTATTTAGTTATTAATAAGTGATAAACATTGTCCTTTGGCGATTATTGTGTGCTTTAAAGTTGTGATAAAATGTGGCCATATGAAAGCTAAGATCTATGTAAATTAATACTTCTCTAAGTGAACGTATAGAAGAAAGTTTATTGAGCTAAAATAATAATTATTTGTAAAATATTTAACTGAAATACCACTTAAAAATAAATTACAAAATAAAATTCTTGAAAAAAAATTTGTCATATGTTTTAGTTTATGTTAATGTGTCTAGTATACCTCCACGTGGTAACTCCCGGGCAACGTTAAAAAAAACTGCCAAATACTAGAGGCGAGTGGATTACACTATAAATATACGATATGCAATGAGTAAACCAGAAGGAAGTAATACCCCAGGTGGTACACCAATGGAAACATTGGAAACAACTCTCCGATGAGACTGGCTCTAAAGATTCTGGGGAGGGCCAATCCTTGCATACACAACACAACAAGAATATGGAAATAATAAGCAGACCGTTCGAAAGACGAGGAAGGGTTACTAGATCTCCTCAAAAAACTTTTAAGTTCGCATTTGAAAATAAACAAAACATTTCCAAAATAATATGGGTGCAGCAGCTGCACCCCAACAAGCAGGTATAACAACCACATATAATAATACTGAAACACCTTGTCTTAAACGTTTTGACACAGAACAAGAGCAAATGTTATACAACCAATGGCAAAAAGTAACAGAAGAGAAAAATCAGCAAAGCATTATTATTCTCAATTTACAACAACAAATTAACGAACTTAAAAAAGAAATGATGCTATTAAAGCAGCATAAAATCCAAGCAAAGCCATTAATGAAGCAGAATCAGAATACCAAATTTAATGTCGAATATGGTAAATGTCAAACCGAATCATCAATGATACAGAACCAAGACACTAATTCTAAAACTAATAAAAAAAATGAATATCAAACTGATGAGGAAGACTTAGCTAAAGAAACCGAATGGATTCGTGCTAAGTCTAGAAAAAATAAAAAGATAAGGTTAAATAATACACCGTCACCACCACAAAAACCACAAACATTGGATCAAAACACTCCTCCTCAAAAGGTTGAGACTAATGTCAAAAAAGATAAACAAATACCTCCCCCACCACCTTTTATAGTATGATATTAAAAACTATCACGCGTTCTACGATACAATTAAGGCGAGTGTTCCAGAAGAATCATTCATCACAAAATTGATGAATCAAAATAAAATAGGCATCAATGTAAATAGCGGAGTTGCATATAAGAACGTAGTGAAAACTCTGACCGAAGGTGCATTTATCTCTCACGCGTATGAAAATAAACAAGAAAGGCCCATCAGAGTCATGGTAAGGAACTTACATCATACATGTAACCCAGAACGAGTTAAAGAGGAATTATCATTAAAACAATTTAAAATAATCAGTGTAATGAACAAAATTAGCTGGAGAAATAAAAAGTAGCTAGACATGTTCGTACTAACATTCAGCAGTGACGAAAATATAACTAAAATTTATAAGATCACTAGTTTATTGGGCTGCAAAGTGGAAATTCAATCACCTAGAAAGTCTAACCTAATTCCGCAGTGCAAAAGATGTCAAGCATATGGACACACGCAAAAATATTGTGGCAAACTTCCAAGGTGTGTTAAATGTGCTGGACACCATCTAACTGGTGAATGCGACAATCCGCAAGTTAATTTAAAGTGTGTACACTGTGGTCAAGGTCATCCTGCTAATTATCGAGGATGTATTGTTGCAAAGGAAATGCAGAAAATTAAAAATCAAAGGATGAATAAAGCTCAAATGTATGGTCTGGCAAATCGGTATGAGAAGCAGACAGAACAGAATAACGGGCAACCTTTCAGCCGCCAATTAAGAACTGAAGGTGTTACATATGCCGAAGCAACTAGAAGCGCAGTCAATAAACCCCAGCAAAAATTGATAGATGTTGACATCAGTCAAACATTACAAGATATTCTCACTAAATTTGATGAGAGGCTTCAAAAATTGGAAGAAAAAGCATTGGGAGCTAAACCCAAATTAATACAGAAATGAACAGCACAATGAAAATCATGTCATGGAATGCAATGGTTTGCTCCGACATCAGCACGAGCTACAAGCAGTCCTCGATATTGAGAGTATAGATGTGTGTCTTATTTCGGAAACACATTTTACTAAACAATCCTTCATTACATTTAAAGGTTATTGTGTTTATCATACTATTCATCCAGATAATTCAGCCAGAGGAGGAAGCGCAGTCATCATTATAAAAAATATCCAACATTTTGAAGAAGCAAAGTATGAAAAAGAAGAAATTCAGGCCACAGTTGTTTATATAAAAACTAACAACGTTCGTATTGTTGTGGCAGGATTGTACTGTCCACCAAGACATTCTATTAAAAACAAACAATATTCAGAGTTTTTCAAACGGCTCGGGAAAAGGTTCATCATAGGCGGTGACTTCAATGCGAAGAATCTCACCGGGGTTCTAGATTGACAACAACTAAAGGAAAAGAATTACTAATCGCTATTAAAGAAAATGGATGTGAATCCATTTCAACAGGAAAACCAACATATTGGCCAACTGACCCAGGAAAAATACCTGATCTAATCGATTTTTTTATAACCAAATATATTTCTAATAATTTTATGAAAGTCGAAGAGAGCCAAGATATGAGCTCAGACCATTCTCCAATACTTTTAACTCTAAGCGAGTATATCATCCAAAAAGGGAATAATCCAGCATTAACTAACAAATACACGGACGGGAAAAGTTTCAAAGTACACCTCGAACAAAGAATACTTTTGAAAGTTCCTTTAAAAACTATAGCTCAACTGGACAAAGAAGTAGAAAAGTTCACTACGGATATCCAGCAATCAGCATGGAAAAGCACTCCAGAAATCAAATCAAGGTTAAAAGGAAATAACTATCCAATAGAAATTAGAGATCTCCTTAGAGATAAACGCAAATCTAAAAAAAGTGGCACCAAACAAGAGCTCCACAAGGTAAAAAAAGACTAAACAATCTTACTCAACAATTAACAAGAGAAATTCGGAAATTAAAAAATGAGTCACTTAATTTCTACTTAAGTAAATTGACGAATGACAGTAATACAGAATATTCACTCTGGAAAGCAACTAAAACTCTGAAAAGGCCGATAATGTCAATACACCCTATCAGGAAAATGGATGGAACATGGGCGAGGAAAAACAAAGAAAAAGCTGAAGGATTTGCTAACCTTCTTGAAAATATATTTCAACCTCATGAAGTCAATTGCGAGAAACATTTGATGAAAACATAATTCAAATACACGATGATGTTACACCTACATCGTCCAAAGAAGTAGCAAACGATAAAAAACAATTTAAACTTAAAGAAAGCATCCGAGTTAGATTTGATTACCGCGGAGAAATAATAAAACAGCTTCCGAGAAAAGCTACGGTGAAGTTAACTAATATTATTAATGCTTCATTCAGATTAAAATATGTGCCAAAACTTTGGAAAGTAGCTGAGGTTATCATGATTCCTAAACCAGGAAAACCACCACATCTAATAACATCATATAGGCCTATATCGTTGCTGCCGATAATGTCTAAGCTCTTTGAAAAGTTACTTTTAAAAAGACTCAAACTAATAATTGAAAGAAATAACCTAATTCCGAATCACCAATTTGGTTTTCGCAGTGAGCACTCAACTATTGACCAGGTCCATAGAATAACCAATATTATTGAGAAGACATTAGAAGAGAGAAAAGTTTGTTCTGCAGTATTCCTTGATGTTGCACAGGCCTTTGACAAGGTTTGGCACGAAGGTTTAATCTATACAAGCTCAAACTAATCCTACCTAAATAGTACAGCATAATACTGGAATCATATATAACAGAAAGATATTTCAGACTTAAGCAAGAAGATGAATACTCTGAGTTAAAAGAAATAAAAGCAGGAGTTCCACAAGGAAGTATACTTGGGCCACTTCTGTATTTATTATACACCCGAGATGTTCCAATCCCACACAACAATACGATTGCCACTTTCGCCGATGACACAGCCATCATGGCAGTAGGAGACAATAACTCAGATACAACAGAGAAATTGCAAGCCGCCATAGATCAAGTATTGAACTGGACAAAAAAATGGCGCATAAAATTAAATGAAACTAAATCTGTCCACGTCGATTTTATGAACAAGAGATTAGTATACAAACCAGTATATTTAAACAACCAAGAAATACCGCATGCAAACACTGCTAAATATCTTGGTATGACATTAGACGTTAAGCTTCGCTGGCAGGCTCATGTAAAAAAGAAAAGAAATGAGATGAGTTTAAAATACAATAAAATTTATTGGTTTTGGGAAGAAATTCTCATCTATCAATCCCTAATAAGGTTCTACTATATAAGCAAATATTGAAGCCTGTTTGGACTTACGGTATACAGCTGTGGGGCTGTACTAAGCAGACCAACATAGATATTATCCAACGGTTCCAAAATAAGGTGTTAAGAAACATCGTGAATCCACAATGGTTTGTCAGAAATATACACATACACAAAGATTTGGGCATAAACCCATCAAAACTGAAATTATGAAATTTGCTAGAAGTCACGAACAACGACTGCTGCATCATGTCAACATAGAGGCTATCCAGCTACTGAATAATACGGATTTATTAAGAAGGCTAAAAAGAGTAAAGCCTTTTGAGTTAGTGTAAAATCGATTGAAATAAATGTATCTAGCGCACAACAAAAGCGCGATTAAATAACAAATATCATGTAATAAGGAGTAAATCGATGGATGAACCCTTAAATTTCAGTAAAATTTAGTAGTTTAAGTTTCAATAAAATTGCTTATTAGTCTAAGACTAGATTGTAATTAAAAAGAAATAATTAAGAAAAATTATTTAAAAAAAAAAAAAAATATGTTTTAGTTTATGTAACAAAATTATTTTAAAATCCAAATTATGAAAAAACAAAATATTATTAAAGATTTAAAATAAAAAAACCGAAAAAAAAATTTCATATAAAATATTTTTACTAGAACAAAATTTTTTTTTTATCATATTTTTTTTATTAAGTATTCAGAATATGTAAAAAAAAATACAAGAACTCGTATATGAAAAATAAATTCTGACAAAGTTTTTTCAACTAAAAAATTTATTTATTTAGAATATTTCAAAAAAATGGGATTGACCTCAAAAAACTTTTTCTTGAAAAATATAATAATAAAAACTTATGATGTAAAATATTTGTTTACGAAATTGTTTTTACGCTGGTTGATATTAGCTTTGTAAATTGACACTTTCTAAGAGAACGCCTAGAAGCGTTTATTGAGCTAAAATAATAATTTTTGTAAAATTTTTAACAGAATTACTACTTAAAAAATAAATTAGAAAAAAAAATTTCTTTCAATTTATGTAACAAAATTATTTCAAAATTCAAATTATGGAAAAACAAAACATTATGTAGAACAAAAATGAGAGCTTCAAAATAAAGAAAGATAAAATAACCAAAAAAATTAATGTAAAATTTTTTTACTAGAAAAAAATTTTATTTTTCGCTTATTCGATTTAGTATACAATATACATATTATTTTGTAAAAAATAAATATGTTTTTTTCAGCATAATTCAAAAAATTAGATTTGATCTCAAAATGCTATTTCTTTAAAAATATAAAGATAATAACTTACCATATAAAATATTTTTATACGAAACTTTTTTTACGTTGGTTGAGATTGAAGTTTTTTTTGTTAACAAATAAGTAACGAAATACCTGTACTCAAAATAAATTTTAGATTAGCAGTAATTATGTTGATCGAAATAAATAATGTTAATCCAGAAATCAAAAAGTTATTTCTTTGAAAAAAAAGATAAAAACTGGAAAAAAAAATTAGAAATATAATGTTGAATATTTTTAAACGAATAAATGTTTTTCACTGATGTTGGTGTTTAAAACTATGCTACAATTGAGAACCGAAAAAAATAACGATTCTAAAAAAAATTTTATATAAAAAAATTTTTAAGTGAAAAGTTGTTTCGATAAGGAAAAAAACACAAAAAAAAATTCACGTGGAAAGTTAATAATATTTACTCAAAAGGTTTTTCATAAAATAAAATTACGTAAGGAAATCGTTTATGAAAAAAAATTCTTTACTCAGAAAAAAAAATTTTCAGGAAAAAAATTTTGAAATCATTTTTTGTGGCATACAATCTTGATTTCTCCTCTCAGTCGCGACATGTATTTTTTCATAGAATGAAGCACAAGATATCCATTATCCTCAATATAGAAAATGAGTCGTCAAATAAATTAGATCTGTTCGTTTACACCACCCATGATAATGAGTTGGTGAAAAAATTCCTTTTTCATCCTGACCCTATCGGGATTCAAACCCGACAACTCCCACTCCCACTATCATAGCTGTTATCATTGCACAATTTGTTCGGATCCTATTACTATCGATGTCCATCCAGTTAAACAATCGTAGTTTGGGATAATATCCTATTTAGTGAAGATTTATTCAAGTGAGTAGAGATTATCTTTTTTAATCTTCAAAATGGTAAAGTAATCATTTTTTTGAAATATTCTAAATAAATAAATTTTTTAGTTGAAAGTTTTATCAACTAAAAAATTTATTTATTTAGAATATTTAAAAAAAAATGGGATTGACCTCAAAAAGCTTTTTCTTGAAAAATATAATAATAAAAACTTATGATATAAAATATTTTTATACGAAATTGTTTTTACGCTGGTTGATATTAGCTATGTAAAATGACACTTTCTAAGAGAACGCCTAGAAGCGTATATTGAGCTAAAATATTTTAACAGAAATAAAGCTAAAATTTTTAACAAAATTACTACTTAAAAAATAAATTAGAAAAATAAAATTTTTGAAAAAAAATCTATCATATATTTCAATTTATGCAACAAAATTATTTCCAAATTCAAATTATGGAAAAACAAAACATCATGTAGGAGAAAAATGAGAGATATTTATTTGCTTCAAAATAACAAAAGATAAAATTAATGTAAAAATTTTTTTCTAGAAAAAATTTTATTTTTCGCTTATTCGATTTAGTATACAATATAGATATTATTTTGTAAAAACATATTTATTCAGCATATTTCAAAAAATTAGATTTGATCTCAAAATGCTATTTCTTTAAAAATATAAAGATAATAACTTACCATATGAAATATTTATATACGAAATTTTTTTTTACGTTGGTTGAGATTGAACTTTTTTTTGTTAACAAATAAGTAACGAAATACCTGTACTCAAAATAAATTGTAGATTAGCAGTAATTATGTTGATCGAAATAAATAAAATTAATCCAGAAATCAAAAAGTTATTTCTTTGAAAAAAAAGATAAAAACTGGAAAAAAAATTTAGAAATATAATGTAGAATATTTTTAAACGAATAAATGTTTTTCACTGATGTTGGTGTTTAAAAATATGTTACAATTCAGAACCGAAAAAAATAACGATTCTAAAAAAATTTTATATAAAAAAATTTTTAAGTGAAAAGTTATTTCTATAAAAATATACAGAAAAAAAAACACAAAAGAAAATTCACGTGGAAAGTTAATAATATTTACTCAAAAGGTTTTTCATAAAATAAAATTACGTAAGGAAATCGTTTATGAAAAAAATTCACTTCTCAGAAAAAAAAATTTACAGGAAAAAAATTTTTAAATCATTTTTTGTGGCACACAATCTCGATTTCTCCTCTCAGTCGCGACATGTATTTTTTCGTAGAATGAAGCACAAGATATCCATTATCCTCAATATAGAAGATGAGTCGTCAAACAAATTAGATCTGTTCGTTCACACCACCCATCATAATCAGTTGGTGAAAAATCCCTTTTTTATCCTGACCCTATCGGGATTCAAACCCGACAACTCCCACTCCCACTATCATAGCCTCTATCATATCGATGTCCATCCAGTTAAACAATCCTTGAACAATATTGTTCAAGAGAGTAGATATTATCTTTTTTAATCTTCAAAATCGTAAAGTAATCATCGTCAAATAATATGATGATGTATCAGATCCAGCTAGTTGGCTTTAAAATAATTTGCAAGCTAAATCCAATTTTTCAAACTCTCCTCTCGGGTTTTTACAAGACAAATACATACCAGTATATGTATCGACCAAAACACTGTATAAAAAATTCACATCGTATTGACACGGTTTGACAAATATACAGGAATCACAAATACTGCGCCTGTCGTGTAGAACTATCTTTAGTGGAGTATTTTACACGAAATTTCTGATGGTATTCGCATCTGTGCAGTGGTTTTTTTGTTTCATGGTTTTCTTTTGGTGAGCTAATTAACGGGCTACTTGTTAGTTTTTTTCTTTTAGTTTATTACGTTTTTCGATGATGGCTTGATCATGCGATCGAGAGATCATGTGATCTTTATTGTGACCAGAAAAATCTAATTTCGTTTCTGAAGAATCGTCTATAAAGTTCATTTATAGTTCATTCGAGATATTCATTGATTATTCTTCTGGTTGGTTGATTAATAGTTACTATATTGACCAATGATCACTTTACAGGAAGCATGGTATTCAGTTCACAATTGGGACTGTGCTGCATCTGTCAAATTTTGGTTAAACTGTATTTCACTATGGTTTAAACGTTGGTTTAGTTATTTTTTTTTCTTCATTTTCCACCACGAACGGATGGAACCATAAGGTTGTTTCTTTATTCTTAATCACCTTCTTTTTACCAAAACCTAAAGTTTCTAATGTTTTGTTGTATTCTTGTGATCTTGAAAATGAATAAGCGTGCGTTCTGGTTCTCGTTTGATAGTCATTAATATAAAAAACAAAGCATCGATGTAGTATCAAAATTATGGAAAGCATGTACTCCTTGTTCGATCTGCGGTCACAACATTCTTATGTTGTACCCTTCAAACGATAGGTGTTTAAATTTGACAGCAATCTGACCATTGATTCGTGAGTTATATAGCATTTTGTGTGAAGCAACTTTTGTTTTTGAAAAAAAGTGAGAAAAAAGTGACTTTCGAGTTTTAATAAAGCATTGCTTTTTGATGAAAAAAATACAGTGGAAATCAAGTGCTGATAAACATTATCCGAACTCTGCTCCATCGAGATAAATGGTAGAGAAGTGGATTGGTGAATTTAAATGTGTTCGTACCAGTACAAATGATGTAGAGTGCAGCGGACGCCCAAATTAGCTTATTATTCCAGAAAACATAAAAAAAACATCAAATTTGTTATGAACGATCGCAAATTGAAGGCACACGAGCTAGCTGACATTGTAAAGATATCGGATTGTAGTGTTTTTACCATTTTACACGGACATTTGGATATGCGAGGCTTTGTGCAAAGTGGATGCCGCGTGAGCTCAAAGTCGAACGAAAACAACAGCTAATCGAGGCTTCAAAGGAGTGTTTGGCGCTGTTAAACCGCAATAAAATAGAATTCTATCGTCGATATGTGACAATAGATGAGACATGGTTTCACAATTATACACCAGAACCCAAAAGACAGTCAGCTGAGTCCAAAGCAACCAAAGACGAATATGTTGAATAATAAAATCGAGTTTGGTTTTGTTCTTACTTATCCTACGGACTTATTGAATGACCTGTTATCTTTGACCGATTTTTCTAGAGTAGCTCAAAAGTTATCAGAGTGTTTTGTTGTCCTTTGGCCTCTTTGTTTTTATTCTTCATAAACGCTATAAATTTAACTGGCCTGATCTAACGAGTTATTTTTGTGAATATTTTCTCTATAACGTACCATTCCCTTGGACCTATTTGAAGGCTAAACCTTTTTAGGAGAACTTTTAATGTTACCAGCTTATTTGTAGTTGACTGAGAATTGCCTTCTATACTTGCTTGCGTTTAGCTATCGAAGTTTAAATGTACTTTTGATTTTTCCATAGTTTTCCAGTATACCGGGTGTTTCTTTTAAACTGAGACGATCAAATATCTCAAAAAAACCACTCTACGGAAAAAATGTCCATAATCAAAATTTATGTAAGGTCCCCCACCTAACGCTTTGTTGGTGGGGCGGGGGTAACTTTTAAACTAAGATAGGAAGCCATACTTTTTATTGCAGATACGGATTCTACGACTAAAAGTACGTATGATTTAATGAAATATTTTGTTCGGTTCATAATAGATGGCGTTGTAATCGACGAAATTCAATATTTTCCATTTCTTCTTCTTAGAACACAGGCATTCGATTCTGCAATACGTTTGAAATAAAATTCGTCATCAAAACAATTTATTCAGTTTTGTAAATCACATTTAACGTTTATATTATTTCTTATCTTCATGTTTTTCGGAATTGCAAAATAAACGATAAAATACTTTAGAATGGAGCGTTTAACTGTGGCAGAGAAAATTGAAATGGTTCTGGTTTATGGAGAAGCTGGCAGAAATCTTGAAAATGATGTTGCTATTTACGCTCAACGTTTTCCGGATAAGATTCGTTCACGTGCTTCATTTGGCCGCACTATCAAACAATTTATTACTGATGGAAATGTTCAACCGAAAAAGAGGACCCGTAGAGCAACAGTCACTGGAGAAAATAATGAAATTGCTGTATTGGCAGCAGTGGATCATAATCCTCATGTTAGTACACGAGAAATAGTTCACGATTCCGGATTGTCCCTCACCAGTGTTTGGAGAATTTTAAAACGGCATAAGTATCATCCATATCATGTGTCTTTACACCAAGATCTTCATGGCGCTGATTTCCAAAATCGGGCAACTTTTTATAACATGCATTATTGGAGTGTTACAAATCCGCACTGGCTTCGTCAAGTTGAACATCAGCGTCCTTGGTCTGTCAACGTGTGGTGTGGAATAATTGGTAACAAACTCATAGGCCCTCACATTATTGAAGGCAACTTGAACGGTCAAATGTACCGAAACTTTTTGGAAAATGAACTGCCAATATTACTTGAAAATTTGAGCTTAGAAGTGAGACGGAACATGTGGTTTCAACATGATGGGTGTCCTGCACACTATTCGGTGGTGGCACTTGTAATACTTGATCGTGATTTCAATGGTCGCTAGATCGGTAGCGCTGGTCCGATAAATTGGCCCGCCAGATCACCAGAGTTACTGCGCCAGATTTCTGTTTGTGGGGCTATCTCAAAGACAAAGTTTACAAACAAGAACCAACAACACGTGAGAACATGATTGAGCGAATCAGAAATGCGTGTGCTGAAATTCAACCAAACACACTTCTCAGTTGTGTACAATCATTTGAAATGCGTATTAACACTATATAAGTGCATTGAAGTCGCAGGCCATCATTTTGAACACTTATTTTAAGCTAAAATTATTTTATTCACCTGCTATTTACATTAATAAATTGTTTTGATGACGAATTCCGAGTATTTCCAATGAAAACGTGATGTTTTTTATTTCAAACGTATTGCAGAATTGATGAAATTGAAAATATTGAATTTCGTCGATTACAACGCCATCTATCATGAACCGAACAAAATATTTCATTCAAATCATACGTACTTTTAGGCGTAGAATCCGTATTTGCAATAAAAAATACCGCCCCACCAACAATGCGTGGGTTAGGGGACTATTTTTTTGCACTAATGTATTTCCCCTGCGGTATGATTAAATTTTGATTATGGACATTTTTTCCGTAGAGTGGCTATTTTTCGAGATATTTGATCGTCTCAGTTTAAAAGAAACACCCGGTATACCTTGGACTGGAATACGCTTTTGAAGTGTTTCATACCAAATAACATCCATAAAAAGAGTAATGAATCTATTTGGTATTACCTACTGGTCATTTCAAGGGTGGAGGAATATAATATTGTGCCTAAATTATTTAAGTGAAAGCTCTCTCTTCAGTCTCTAGCCCCAACTTATACAAAATGTTGGACTTCGTTATTCATGGCGTCAACGTCAGCTCCTAATCCCAGCCCTTCTGTAAGGTCTACTAAAACTAGTTATAAAATATATAGTGGCTTTTTTATTGCATAAAGAACTGATGATTCCTAACCATTTCCCAATGTCTTAATGATGTAGTGGTTGGTTCTCTATGCCACTCTGAATATCATGGGGTCTGAGTTAAAGTCACCATATGTTCTGGATAACTTAGTTGATCCAAGACTTGGCTAAGATCGCGTGTGTATGATCATTGGTCCATGGTTACAGGTATTTACCAATACCTGTTCATGGTTACAGACCTTTTCCTTCCAACTGTTGAGGGATCGGAAATATCTAAAAAATTCTGTACCAATATATAAAACCATCACAACACAAATTCATTCGTTTCTTCTTAGTTATGTAACCATGGTGATTATGTTATATAGGTACACTCTTAATTATTATCATGGTCTTTAATACAATTCGTGCCTTAATTATGAAAACTATATTATATTCGTTTTTATGTTGATAATTGATTTTCCATTACTAATCTTTACTAAAATATACCAAGTGATTCTTATGATTATTTTGGGTTGCGCAATGCTTAGCTATAATTAGCTTGCCCTTGTTTCTTAACTTTTACCTCAATTTAAATCGAACTATAAAGGGAATATTGTAACAATAATTAATCCGTCTATACAATACAGAATTGATTACTGAACGCGATAATTAGTATAGTTTGTTGATGGACTCGGTAGCACGAGTATACGATGGGGTCAAAACTATTTTCGATTTCATTTTTTATTATACACAGCCCATTAAAGACATATATTATTGATTAAAATTTATTAGCGTGCTAAAGCAATAAAAGTTTAACAGTTACATGAGTATATACATATAAAGTGCATTTTAATGGCTCGCGCATATAATTATAAAATCTGATATCATCGCGGAATATAATAAACCGGCTGGCTTTATTCTTAATTCTAAGAACTTTTATATAAATCAACGATCACACTTATTCATGCACCTTGCTCAAATCGGGCCATAAAATTTTCTAAATCAATAAAAAACAATTATAACCGGATTAGAACAAGTCATCGCGACAAACAGACTGTCAGATTTGAATACACTTTATTACACTCAGCTATCACAATGAACACATTCCGATAATCCATAATTCCACGAATTAAAGACAAATTTAATTAAAAAACTCGATTTTTATATTCAATCTCACCGATCTCCGTTTTTTCTTTAAATATCATACAGAACTATACCAAACGCTTGGCATGCAGCAATTCTGGTCGAGACATGAACTGTTTTGGCCGCAACTGTGATACCCGCTGTCTTCTCACAATCCTGGAATCGTGTCTGAGTTGTTTCGAACTCTTTCATCACAATGTCGAGGGCCGTGAATATATTCGAAATTATTTCAACATCCATGCGCTCGATATCGAGTGCCGTGTTTATATCCGTAATCAGTGCCGTTGCAAGGCGTCTAATATGTCGATAATTATCAACCTCATCGTATACACAGCTAAATGCATTTTGTTGGGCCACCGCTCGTATATCGCCGATACCAAGCACAGCTACAGGTTTACATAGATCTGATAAGCCAGTCGCTAGTTGGACTACTAAAGTCTGCTCCATGTATTTTATATTGTTCTCCTGCTGTGCGATTGTGCTATTAATAGTCTTCGTAAACGTATCGACACTATTGATAGTGTTGTTCAAGAATACTAACGTATCGGATAGAAATTTGATCGTTTCTGTTTTGTTGGTTTGAGATCGGCGTCTTAATTTGTTCGAAGTTATTTCTTCCAAAATTAGGGTGCGCCTATTCAGGAGTGTTTTTTCAATAGTGGTGCGAGTGCTATTTTCTCCCATCCGGAAGCCAAAATTAATCTGTGGTCCATTCGCGAATATTGATTGTGTTGCATTAGTCACAGTTGAATTGATTTGAGATATAACACCAGCAAAGAAATTACCAATATTTTCGTTGAAATTATTAAAGGAGTTGTTGAAGTCATTCGTCGTTTGATTTTTCTTTTCCATATCGACCTGTAATAGTTCGGTAGCGTTTTGTGAACTAACTGTACTATTTATTTGATTAAAGAAATTATTGAGCTCGATTAGGTCACCGATTTCATTTGAAACTGAATCTGGGCTTAATGTTGTTGGTCTCGTCGTTGTTGGTCGTTTGTCTTGATTGGATGCAATTATTTCTTTTATTATAGCCGATGATAGGAGATTGGGATTGACAGCGGTCGGCGGTAACGTGCCTGTTCCCAAGTGTTCTCCGCCATTTGCGTTAAATATCAAGGTATTCAGTATATTTTGAAAAATACTAGCTGCTGATTTGGCGCTAAAAGGTTGTTTTCCAATATTCCAGAATGTTCCGTCTGCAGATGTCTTGTAAATAAATAAAATAAGATTTTGTGACTGATAAAATAATAAAGCTCGACTTACCGTTGCGTATAGAACGACTGACAATGCTAAAAGTGCTTGCATTTTCTTATATTCCGGCTCTTCGATGTATAACTATTCAAGGTGAAGTATCAACACTATTTAACTGACTTCAATCGAAATTAAACGGTTTTTATACATATTTCGTGTTATAAAATCGGATTATCGCAATAAGAATATAGTGTCGTTAGCTTCTCTTTTGTTTTGAGAATTATCCAGCTAAATACTTAAGCTCCGAACAAAAGTGTGTTTTAATATATTTTATATAGCACAAAGCTCTTTATTCATAACCCAGATTTACGCTTGCTACTAGAATTGGTATCAGTAATACAATTTATGACCACCAAGGTTATTCTCAACGAGCTCCAAAATTTGGTGTGAATATCACCAACTGTTCCATTTCTGTTTGTAGTATGTGCACGGCTTAAAGTTTCTCCCTCTACTTCAGTATAATTGCTGTGTGCCGGTATTGTGAGGGTGCAGGCGGGAAACCCGGATTGACCAAATCCTGTATATCCGGGCTAATTTAAATTAGTTCATATATAGTGAATGGACGTATACATTGCTCGAATATAAAGGAAAGTGTTGTTATTTTGAAGTCACTGGTTTGCCGTGCAATACCAAGAGCCATGGAGTGTAAGTACGTTTGTTTACGATTTCAGGATGATTTCATTTAGTTCGTATCTCGTTCTTAGAGTGTTGATCTAAGAGTGAAAATATTATTCTCTACATTGGAGTCTGGATTGCATGAAATATTGGCTGACTAACTTGTCTGATTGATGAATGTGAGAGTGATGTAAAAGATTGTTGTTGGTGGCTTTGAGTTGTGGAATTCGTTTGAGCTTGTGAATTTTATTTATCGAAGTCGAATGAATTTGGATTAACATATATTACACCCAGTCTGACGGTAGCATAACAGAATGACCGTGCACTTGCCCGATAAAAGGCAATCCTTGAGGAAATTTACACATCGCACCATTCTTGCGGTTTTGGTTTATCAGTGTTTAATAACCTTAGGAGCGGTTTGTAGTTGATCATGGTCGTAAGTTCTCGACCATATAAAAATTGTGGAACGTCGTAGTGCCGGCGATAATTGACAAGGTAAAAGTTTTATTAATTAGGGCTTATCGTTTATTATAAACGTATGGACGTTCATTATAACCCACCTTATGTGACAGGACAAGTCCGATGCCGAATGAGGAGGCATCACATCTAACAGCAAAGGCAGTTTATCATTGTATGGTATGAGAACACTATTGGTTGTAAGAGCATATTTAAGCTCGTTAAATCTTCTCTGTGGAAGATTGTAGCTTTCTCTTCGACACATGACCGAAATTCAAGAGCCCCAGAAATGCTTAAAGTTGGACATTATTTGTAGATGGCAGTGAATTTAGGATGGCTTTCGGTAGGGTGAAGACTACTGGAGTTTCCTTAAAAGCCTCTTTTATACCCCTTTTATACTACCTGAATGTTGAAATGATCACTCAACTGATTTAGAGACGAGCGGCAACCCAAGACCACTCTTGACGTCAGAGAAATAGAGTTCAGCGACTTGGTTGCCGCCTGACTGTCCACATAAATTGCGATATCAGTCGACGATACCACATTATCTCTCAACCTCCTCTATCGCTATCACCTCTGCCACTACCATTTTAAGAGAACTTTAATATTCTGAATATATGTTTTATTGAGTCTACCTGGGGGCCTAAAAACCGACGATGGTAAAAGATTGACAATGTATTTTGCGACGTTCCTAAAGTCATTATTATGTCATAGTTATAACGGTAGCATGATTGAATTATCGTACGCTGTCCCCATTAAAGACGAAATTGTTGCAATTTCGTTCATTTTTCGAACTCAAAATGGTCATTTATTTTTTCAACCCTCCCGTGCGCCGTGACAGTATACATTTTCATTGTCTGGACGGTGGCGATATCAGCCAATACAGGTAAGATTTCAGGATAAACTCCTTCGTATCATTGAAGCCGCATCCTATGCGGTGTCGTTTTATCGAGGTTGGATAATTTTAGGAGCCGTTCGTGATCATAGGCAATATCGTGAAACTTTTTAACGCCGGCGATAATTGACAAGGCATCGTTATCAATTTGGGTATATCGACGTTCGATGGATGTGACCGTCCTGTAAACACAATCGGACGATATGAGGAGGCATCCAATACCAACAGCAATGGAAGTTTCTTATATAGAAATTCCTGAGTGGCTCGAACCAGTTGAGACCCAAAGTGTTGATTTTATTTCCATTGGCCACGAATAGTGACATGTTGTCGACAAAATAGCCATTTTAATCAAGATCAACCTGAATACGACCAAGAATCTGTATCGGATTCTGTTGAAAGTTTCTTAATAGTAACCCAGATCGTTGAATAGACTCGGTAGTGGTTTCCAAATAGATTTAAATTCCCATTCCGATATAATTGTGTATCTAAATCCCGAGTCCACTTCGAATCTGAATGGTACTTTGTTGATCATGATAGTTGTGTCCGTTTTCATCATTTTCGACATTGAGACCTGTTTAACAGTTTCTTTTCTTCTGATTACTATTGGCAGGACAACAACGAAAAACTCGCAGAAGATAGCTGATGGGTCTATAAAATGCACAAGTGCTACTTCAATATTTGCAGAATGTTCTTAAACGCTTTGCAACCGCACCTTTCACATTGTAGCGTTACACGGTAACTGATCCTCATATATCGGATGCCTTGCTAGTATATCGGATTTCTCTTGACTGGACTCCTGTTCGGCATGGGTGATGGTTTTGTGATCCTCTGCCCAGTTTCAGTAGTGAAGGCGTCACTACTGAAACTGGGGGTCAAGGTTTTATCCGCTAGGAATTGCTGTTGTAAGGCTAAATTGCGGATTTCACAAACGATTAGGACGCGATGCATGCGGTCGAGACTTCCGGTTAGAAAATTGCACTCCTTTGGTAAACGTCGAAGCTCGGCGATATAGTCAGTTCAGTTTATTTTCTCTCGTTTGAAGAGCTTAAACGACTCAGCAATTACGGACGGAGTGGGGCCAAAAATGGTAAGTAAGCGTTTTGAGAGTTTTATTATTTATTACTGCTCTTACTCTATCACTCATAATTGTAGATTAGCACACATTACAACGATGCGCTGCTATGTAGTGTAGTACATTACAGTTTCATTCTAAAAACGTGCTTGTTATGCCAGAAGCACCTGTGGCGTTCAGAACAACTCAAATAAATCGCAAATTAGCTCACCGCCACACGCAACCAATAAAACTATTCGTATAGATACGAATCGCACAGTAGCCCGGTAGCATATGCCTGATGATTTGGAATTGATCTTTTCGATCACGCAGTCATTCAATGACGTTCATCATCAGATCGAAACCGGCCTAGTTGGAATACAAAGATAACAACTCGGATTTTACAACACACTTAAGTCAGTACTTTTTGACACAACCTCCCGATACCCTCCTGCTGCCTAACACAATGGAATTTTTCTGCCTTCTGTCTCAATACGTGGTAGTTCATTTTGCGCTCATGGCACAGATACATCCAGGAAGTTCGTCTCATGTCGCAACAAGCCTATCACTAAGCGGGCGAAAGCAGGCACCCCAACGCATTAGCGGCATAGATCACATAATCAAAAACGAAAAAAGAATTCACTTTCGGTCTGTTCCACCTGTTTTTTTTTTACGTTTTGTTTTAGTTGGGTGCAGGGAGGATTTTTACACTGACCTAGCTCCTTGTAACTGTCAGAGCTCCTGCACCCAACGCGCGATCCTTCAAGTAAAGGTTGATCCTTCAAGTAAAGGTTGACCTGCCTTAAAATTGTGCATTTTATACTTCAACGGAAATTGAAAACCAGTCAACGAATTCCACTTCTTAGATGTTCGATGAATGAATTCGCCCTTTGTACCTTCAGTTCAGAGGTTTCGGCAGCTTCACCGTAAACCTATGCGCATTGACCGTTCCTCGTGTTACCCGTCCTGGCGTAACTAATGGTGGTATTTTCTCCTTTAATTCTGCAGAACATTTACCATTTATTAATCTATAGAACACTCAGAGTTCTGCAACATCTCTGCGGTGCTGTAGGCTGTCTAGATCTTTCGTAAGTCTGGGGTTTCGTATTATTCGGATGGCACGCCGCTTAACTGTATCCAGCAACTGGAGAGCAGTACCATATAAAGGTGCCTAATAAAGGTTTTATATATTTGGAGAACCTGATGCGATTTAAAAAACCGTCTGCATCTATTGAGGAACCCGAGTTTACGTGAAGCTGATTTGGCTAATGCGATAATGTGTTCATTCCATTTTAGATTGTTGGTAATTTGAACACCAAGCAGACGAATTGAGTCACAACTCACGAGAACGTGTCCTTTTACCACAAAAGGGTATTCGTTGCGACTTCTTTTACGCGAGAACGTGCATATTTGTGTTTTTTTCTCGTTAAATTTGATCCAATTTTTAACTCCCCACTCAAATATTGTACTTAAATCGGAATTAAGCGAAGTGACAACTTCCAGCCGTTTACCGTTTAACTCTGAAGGAGTAGGCTCGACCTCGAATGAAATAGAAGAGTACAATGTTGCATCATCAGCAAAACTGTGGATAGTGTTGACAGTGCTATCCAACAAGTCATTAATGTATAACAAAAAATTGGTGACAAAACTGATCCTTGAGGGACTCCGGCATTTGGGGAGTGTGTCGTTGATGATCTCCCATTTAGCACAATGTTGATCTTTCGGTCTTTGAGAAAGCTATTTATCCACTTGATGGTCATCGAATCCAAGCCGTATGCCACAAGTTTATAAATGAGATTCTCATGCCAAACCTTGTCAAAAGCCTTGGATATATCCAAGGCGATTGCAAAGGCTTCTCCGTGTTGCTCAAGGGCGAGATTCCATTTGTTTGTAACATACGTCAAGAGATCGGTTGTGGAGCGGCTTTCGCGGAAGCCATATTGTTTATCTGAAATTATTTTATTAATCTCAAGATAATGCACCAGTTGTTATTGCATTACTCAAAAACTTTAGCCACGGCTGACACAATTGATATTGGCCGGTAGTTTTATCACCACCACGTTTAAGAACCGGTTGCACCATCGCACTCTTCCAGGCGTTCGGGTATTTACCTTGCTTATAAGAAAGGAGAAAAATTTTAGTTAATATTGGAGCCAATTGTCACTGGCAAACTCCTTCAATATCCTTCAATATTCGAACAGGAATTCCGTCAGGTCCGGTGGCCTTATTTATGTCCATTGCCTTCAGGTTTCTGAAGACAATATCCTCCGAGATGTTGACAGGATCCATTTTGGAACCACAATACGGAATTGACGGAGGCGTTACTCCATCTGGGACAACTAAGGTCGAGTTCGAAGTGAAGACGTTTGTCAGTAAGTCGGCCTGCAAATATGGATCCACCACCAAAGCACCATCTGCACATTTCAATGCTGAAATAGATGTTTTGGAAATATTGGCAACCGATGCGAACATCTGGTAAAAGTTGCGATCGGAGATTTTCAACTCGGAAGCCTTAGTGGCTTTCTTGTTGTCAGCTCTTTTCGCTTCCTTCGCACTGATTTTTTTACAGTTATTACGTGTGGCCTTATATACTTCAAACGAAATTTCGTTGCGCTTATATTTCTTGTGAGCAGATTTATTTTGTCTGGCTGCTTTGGCGGCTTCTTTTGAAAAGATTTTAAAATTAGGATTGGGATTGGAAAAGGATGATGGGATATATTTATTCATTCCATGTAAAACGGTTTCGGTGAAATTGGAAACGGCGGGCGTCGTCTATTTGATTGTTATAAAAAAAATTACCGTAACCCATCATTGTCAGCCTCGTTAAAATGCCATAGACGCCTTGGCTGCTGTCTAAATTCTGGTGGTGTTGCGACAGATATTTCTACTGTTATCAGGTTGTGGTCAGAATTTCCAATTCCAGCCGCGACACGCGCTTCCATGGAATGCGGAATTGTTGTTAGACAGAGATCCAGAATATGACTACTTAAAGAATTTTGACATTCAAATGTGGAATCACTAACAATCTGTGTAAGGTCATGCGAAACAGCAAGCCACTCCGTCTGACGCCCAGCACAGTTCGTATTTTGGTGATTCAACCGTTGTTTATGGTGGGCATTAAAGTCACCAACCATAATTAATTCCAATAGGGATGTTGATTGCGAATGTCATCACATTTGTCTGACAAAACCTCGAAGAATCGATATAAACTAATTAAAAAGAGGATTATATTAGGGAGGGATATTTTAAGTACAATAGTTTGAGCGGTGTTTGAGAAAATTTCGTACTTATGATGTCGAGCGTACGGTATGTGGTGTGTAATGAATATGCACACTCCACGTTGCAACTCGAATGCGTTGTTCGAGCTGGTAGCGCTTGAAGTAGAATTCATTCTCGTAGATGTTATGAGATACTTTGGTTTCCGTTAGCACTAATATGTCGGGTCTGCGTGATTCGAGATGTTGATGTGCGCAATTTTTATTAGTCACGAGTCCACGGACATTGGCAAAATGGATCGTAAGGCTATCAATTGTATCTTTACGAGGATTATGCCTCGCCCCGCGATCCGAAGAGGCATTTTTCGGGGATTTTTTATTTTTAATACTCATGGTAAAAAAAAACATTTTTGTGCGCAAAAATGCCAAATAGTTATTGTGCTTTCTGTTGCGTATCGGTTGGTGAACAAGAATGTACCATCATTGATTGAGTTCTTTCCAGTAACCTCCCACTCTCTTTGGAATTCAAAATTCAGTGTCTTCACTATGGTTGTCTATGTATTGCCTTTTTATACCTTTTTAAAATTGTTGTGTTGTGGAAGAATATAACCCGAGTTTTTGCTGAAGCCAATTTCTTGAGAATCGTTGTGGCTTTCCTTCTACCATTTTAAAACACCTTCAAGATTCTGATGGTTGAATTGGGTCCTCCTGATTGCCGAATTTCATCTATAAATGAGCTTTTGCGCTAGGCAAGAGTTAATGGCCACATGGCCAACCAGTAAAACCAATCGTACTGCAGCTTGATAATCTACTTTATTTACATACAAAAAAATACAACAAAACAACAAACTTTCAAAAACAGTTCGTCGTATATAGTTTACCATCTGTACTGGGGAAATTTCATCTTAGATGCTAGAGCATTTTCAAGTTACAAAACTAATTTTAATTTTTTTTTCCTTATAAATCTACATTTTACATAAAAATATATCTTAATATCCAATATGGCCCAATTTGTGTTATTTGTTCGCGTTGTATTGAGGTAGTTTTTGCGACCGAAAGTATAAAAACGGAAAATTTCAAATTCATGAATGAAGACATCTTAAAAAACACTTATTATTCCAATGCGATATCTTAGTAACGAAAACTTATAAAAATAAACACTTTGCATAAGGAACGGGTGGCATAACCAATTGGTTCGCCTATAAAACAGAACTGTTAAAATAGTTTTGATAAATTAAAACCGCGCAACACTAATAAAAACTATATAAACAACAAAAAAAAACTAAATGTTAAACAAAGTTAAGGTACAGCTACTCATAGATAAGAAAATCCGACCGGTTTGTTAATTTCTTGGCCAATATTTTACCAGATTCGGTTGGCGAACTAAACGCCAACTCGTCAAAACTTAAACAATAACCAAAAACAAAATTCGAGCGTACGGCATTGACGAGATGTCGTGCCACACCCTGATTGCGAAACGGTTCGGCAACCCAAATTTTCGAAATTCCACATTTTATGGGAATCGGTTGATTGGCATCATACGATGTAGTACCATCGGCCGCTTCTTGCAAACGATACGCTGTCGGTATGGGTTCGGCAACACAAAAGCCCATTATAATATTCTTACCAACTGCTAAGTACACAACAGAATTTGTATGTAGCTTAACGGAAGCATATCCCAAATCTCTATCAGCCATCCGTATAATAGATTTGGCACGATTTAACTGAAATTTAGGATCCGAACCAACAATCATTATGATACGGCCAAGTAAACCCCATTCAGCTACCTCAGCTACGGCTCGCTCATTTTGCCAACCCTTGTATCGCAACAACTTCAATGAATTATGAAAATTTAAATGGATAATTTCCTCTTCGGGTTCATGTGCCGTATACAGTAGGCCACACTCTCGACACATCGTTGCACCAAATCGTTTTTGTCCCGCATCAATTTGATACTGATCAGCACCAATGGGGATCCAAATTTTACTCTTACGCTTTGATTTTAATGGAACAGGTGACTTTGTTGTGTCCCGATAACCTTGGTCGAATAATGGAAAATTACGTACTCGATCCGGATTTTTCTCACCATCGTCGTTATTATTGTTGAGTGCACTTTCATCATTTGATTGTATTGTATTGGCTTCCTCTGTATCCATTGGACATTCGAGCACCAATTCGCTTGTCATATTACTTATTTGGCTTGTCGGCGACATTGGACAGTCTGAGTTAATTTCCTGTTCCGCAAATGCTGTATCAGGATGTGAATCGTCCACCACACATAACTGATCGAGTATTGCTTTTGCTTCATCAGAATGCTTATTCGGTTCCAGGATAAACACTTTGAAATGATAATCATCCAGCATATAGTTCATTGTTAAGAATTGAAGCAAATTTTCTTGTCGCTCACGTTCACTAGCATCGGTGGTTGGAGGTAATTTTGCACGAAAATACTCTAATTGCTCATCTACGTGCTCGGTTTCGAGCGATACATTCAAATCGTGTTCGTCTTGATCGTCGTGCACTAACTGGTCGTACAATTTATCAATAATACCTTCGACTTCTCTACGCTCATCGGTGAAATCAATCTCTGAAAAAAAGGAAACAATAAGTTAATTACGACACGGACTACATACTCTAAAAATTTTCCCACCATCCAACGAAAAATCGGATTGTTTCGATTTACGTTGATGCAACGAAATTCGACCACCACTCTCGACCGAAGCCGTTAGTCGATTTGTTATCCGATAAATATTTTTATTAGGTTTCTGTGATTTAAAAAATTTCTTAGCTGATCCCGTCACACTTGCCGTATCATCAAAATCATGAAGATCTGCTTCCGTTCCGACTGTACTCTCCACTTCAGCTTCTGTATTGAAGACGGTCAACGGTTGGGCCATTTCAATTGGATTCTTCATATTGCGCAATATATTATTGATCCGCTTCACCTGCTCCATTGTGATTCGTGTACTTTCACGCTCCTCCTCCGTCTTATCGAGCAGAATTGATTTCTTGAGCAATTCCATTTTTATCGCTTTAAATTTTGTATCGACTCTCGTTGGTGATATTAGGCCGCGAAACGATTTTGGACGTTTTTTAACGACCCGATGGAATACGCCACGATTTATTGTATTTGTATTCGGATGTTTGCGCGGTAAAGATTTACGGTGTAACAATCCCGAGCGCCGATAATTATCGGACGACGTTGATAAATTACATTTTGATATCGATTTTGCTTCGGGTGATTTGATTTTACCGATTTGGCCCTCGTCTGTGTTCTTCGACGAAGCGTAAAACGATTTGGTCGGTATAAATTCGTCGAACGATAGTGATGTTCGGGCTTTTGAATCGATTTTTTGTAATTTCATTTTGGGACTGCCATCAACAACGCTCGTCGGGTGCGAGTTTGATATCTGTTTCGGTGTCATCGATACATAGGGTCGTTTTTGGGGTTTATTGTGGACGACAACCGTTTCATCCGAAGTTGGTGTCTGATCATTGAATTCGAACACAAGTTTACGGAATTTTGGTTGAGTACCTAGACTGGGTGTCGTTTTGATTTGTTCACTTGGTGTTTTTAAGCTGATATTCTCCTTGTTGCGCCCATCAAATCCCATGAAGAACTTGTCCGTGGAATTATCATTCGATCCGTTTACATAGCTGATAGGCTCTTCATTTCGTTCTTGGCTCAATAATTTTGGCGATGGTGACAAAATAACATTGGACTTGGAACCGCTTATATCGTTCAAGATATTCCGAAATGAGATCCGCAAATTCTTTTTATTTTGTAAAATTTCGACTTTTTTCGAGTTATCATCGGCGTCATACTGTTGACTGCTCGACATCGACGATGATGATGAAAAGTTTAGAGGTGAAATTGGACCCAAATCGGAATCCTCATCTATTGGCAAATGTATAGGCGACTTCGAACCATCCGGAAACAGGGACTTCTTGCGCTCCGACATCTTAGGTGTTGGAACATGACGAGGACGAAGATTTCGACGATTTATCGGTGTTTCCATCTAAAAATGTATAATCCGATTGTAATTATCCACTGCACACCACTCATATATCAAGATTTGCATTACCTCGAGTTATAAAAAACATTTAGTTCGATTAAATACGTAAAATACAAAATGAGAACGCCAAAATACCAAAACACACTTTCCTCGTAAATGACAACTTTATGTCAAAATTGATTCGCGCGCCAACTATGTTTTATGGATGGGCAGCACCAACCAGTTTTGGTCTAAAAATTTTTCATTTTAATCAATATTTACCAATTAAATAAGTGAAAATGATCAATATAACGTGCTATTTTTCAATACTATTTCCTTTTTTCACTAATTTATTGATAAATAAGGAAAATTTGTTTAGTACTAAAAATGTATGTTTACTGATATGGTCAGTGCATTATTTGACAGCTCATTAGTTTGTTGTGATTTTTGTTGTGATATGAACTGCACGAAACAAATTTATTTATTTTGAATTTAAATTGCTTATTAAACTATTTAAATATTGATTAACGTTTATAATAACGTGAACTTAATAATTAATTATTACGAAATTGTGTAAAAGTGGTTAAATCAATACTTTTTGTTGTTCTATTCGCTAATAGATGGCATCCGCATCGAGCAGCAGTGCTAAAAATTTATTTGCTGATTCAAAACGACGTCTTGCTGATCGTGTAACAGTGAACGTGAACAATACAACCTCGGTGGCGCGGCAAATTGTTCGCGGATCCAGAACCAATGAAGTAGAAATAAATGTTTAAATGCGAATTGATTTGATTCAAATTATTATTTTGTAGATTATAATGCAGTCGGCTCGAAATTTTGCCGCATCCGAATCGATTATGGAAAACAGTTTACAGACTTTGAAGAAAGTTGAGTTGATTCGAGCGCATATCGGTTTTCAGTACGAAGCCATGCTGGATGCTGCCCAAAAGTTCGAGAATATCAAGGAACAGGTTAATGCTATGGAACGATGAGCTTGTGGAGTTTTTATTTATTGTATTTATTTTGTTGTAATAAAATGTGATTGAAGCGAATCTCGAAAATCGTTAATAATTTCCGTTGCAGCTTAGTAGCCAATGTGTATGGTCTGAGTTCGAACAAAATTCAGATTAGCATGCTTGACATTAGTGTCACGCGATAAATCCTAAATTATTATATTTTCGAAAATCGATTCAAAATTTAAAGTTTGATATACAAAATGTCGGCTTTGTATTATGGCAAAATGTGGATCGCCACCCAGCAGGATCTGGAAAATTTGTTGTTCCGCGAAAAGGTGCTGCAAAATTTGCAACCAATCAACGATCGTTTATTGGCACATCGAATATTTTCTAGTCTTTATGCCCGCTACATTATACTCGTCAACAATTTAAGCGAAATTTACGATCAAACACTTCAAGTCCAGAAGCGCGAGGTCGTTCGAAATATTCTGGTTAATGCAACACTCCGGCTGAAGGAGCTAGAAAAGGAGTTGAAAAATATCGAAATGAGCGAGTTTGTGTACATCGATCAAACTCTTATCGAAATGAAATTTATACCGCACGAAGTTCGTTACGTTCGGCCATTTTACTTTCCTCAAGAACGGACCAAAGAGATTCAAGATATTGTCGACGGTGTGCGTCCTAAACATGAACCGACCGAAGAGGAAAAACGTAAGAAAGAGGAAGAGTTGGCTAAGTTACCGAAACATTTACGTTTGGCATATGTCGAACCAACGGAAGAGGAGAAAAAGGCGATCGAGACGAAGAAAGCATTCGTAAACGCGATTGATTTGATTAAGACACACGAGAAGGCGCGACAAGCTCGTGAACTGCGACTAAACTATAAAACAGATCCGGAAAGATTTCGTCCGGTTCCATTTCCCGGACCACCCGAAATTGTATACGAATTTCATGCGAAACCCGATGAGCGTCAACTTAAAATTGTCAAACGAACAAAATATCGTGACAATTTCTATTTGGCCGACATTAAACAAAAATCGAGTTTTAAATTGTATGTCTGTCCGCAGCATCGATGCCCGCGCGATCCATCCCAACTAATCGATTATGAAAATTTGTTCGATGTCATACAAATACCGGAGAAAATGAAACGTGCATCGGATTTGGAGATCGAGGATAAAGATTTGCCCGATTCGCCCGAAGTGATTGCTATGCGAAATGTGTCCGCGTGGACGATACAAAGAGCTTGGCTGCACTATAAAATCCGAGTCTTGGTCGAAAAGCGAAAAGAAAAGCGACGAATGCTGTTGAATATGGCCGAGCCGAGAAATTGGGATCGGACACTATACGAAAACATCGAGAAAAGTATGAAAGTTCGTCGGTCGAAGAAACCAGAATTCGACGCGGTGTTTGTTCAGACGTGCTTGGATACAAAAGCAAGAATTTTACGGATTAAATCGCCATGGATTATGGAAGATATTTCCGATCAGATACGATTTTGGTTTCGCGATTTTTACGATAATTTCGAGCAATTCGATCGATTTCCTGATGAATGGCAGGGTGGTACGATTCTTGTGATTCGCGGCGAAACAAAATCGATCGAGGAATACGATGAGTATTTAAAGCAAAAGGCGGCCGATAAGTTAAAAACGGCCGATCAGAAAAAGGCCGATGCACAAAAGAAAAAAGATCTGAAAGAGCGTGCCAAAGAGAAACGCAAAAAAGAAAAACAAAAGAAAAAGAAATTATTGTTGGCGCGCAAGAAGCTCGAAGCGAAGCAAGGTAAGACTTGGTTTCTTAACGAACCGGAATTCGTTACGAAAAATTTCATTAACCTCGACAAATCGATGGAGGAATATGAGCGCGAGTGGCGATTTATTAACGAGCTGGATAATTTAAAAGAGGCGCCCTACGAGTGTTGGATCAATCTAGATAAATACGCGGAGGCACATCAAGAACTGCGACTAATTGTCGATGAAATGATGCGAATCGAATTTGAGCTACTTCGTATGTCGCTGGCGAAAGACCAAAAGAAAAAATACAAGCCACAGAAGGCAAAGAAACAACGTAAGAAACGTGGCAAAGGTAAGAAGCACAAAAAGAATAAAGATTTAACGGCCGATCGGCCACTGTACGAGTTATTTGATGAGCTCAAAGACGCGGGCATAATACAAACGTATACGGCGCGTAGTTTGGATAAATTTGTCGGCGATTTAAACTATTGTGCGTACGAGCTACGCAATTTATACGACGTTAGTCCATTGCATTGTAGCGGCGACGTAATTCAAGTCATAAGAAGCTCTATCACTGGAATGGGACCACTACAACTACCGAAGAGTAAATCGCTGTTG
This sequence comes from Tipula lateralis, assembly GCA_963932295.1. Lineage (NCBI taxonomy): Eukaryota > Metazoa > Arthropoda > Insecta > Diptera > Tipulidae > Tipula > Tipula lateralis. Next base: position 45,501,912 of record OZ010737.1, on the reverse strand, counting down.
ATCACCGGCCAAAAATTATGTGGCAAAAAATATTTAATGGAAGCGATTTGTACGGAAACCGATTCGGTTCTTTTCAATTTGTCACCAGAAGTTACTAAAAATTATAAGGATTTGGACTTTCTATTTAATCTGGTTGTCAAAATGTCCCGAATTCTAGAACCCTCGGTCATTTTTATCAATAATGCACAAAAAGTGTTTTACAAAAAAGTCCCGAAAGAGGAAAAGGATCCTGATCCGACACTAATGAAAAAATATATCCCCAAACTTTTGAAACAAATCAAACCAGTCGATAAAATTATGTTGATTGGGTGTGCCAACGAACCGTGGCGTGCCAATATTGGTAAATTTAAAAAAGTGTTTGAAAAAGTTATTTTGCTGCCGCTAACCGATTATGGTTCGGTACTGTTGATGTGGCGCCAAATGTGTCTTTCCAAATTGGGATTTGATCGTTTGTTTGATTTTTCGCCGCTTTCAATTGTCACCAAAGGTTTTGCAACCGGTTCCATAAAAGAAACTGTCGATCGTGTTATTGATATTCGACGGCGAATGACATTGTCGCGCGAGGAAGTCAAACATATGGAATTATTGGAGGGGATTTTAGTCGGTTCACCATATGAATTTCCACCGAATGAAACTGATTATTTGAAATACATGAAGTTTTATGCGAGAATTGATAAATTGGCCAAGAAACGGGCTAAGGCTGATAAAATTAAAGCAGCACTTAAGGAAAAGGAGGAGAAGAAGAAGGCTAAAAAATAAAATTGTAATTGTTTGGTTGGAGTCTGATTTGATTGGCCTGATGTGGCAACAAATATACTAAAGTTATGAGTTTTGTAAGATAAAACTACCGTTATGGTTCTTTTAATTAGAGATATATTCTGAAATACTTTGTAGTAGCCCAAACGACGCTAAAGACACTCCCAACTTTTTCGCGGTTTGATTTGTATTGCATTGCAGTCAGCCTATAGTAAGATGCCTTGCCCATGAATTATACACTGGAGGTCATAGATGTATTCATTCACATTGAACCTTCCGCTTCAACTAGCAGAATGTTAGACGGTGGTGTTTACTGTCTTAATTTTCATAGTCAAAATTTGCACTGGTTCTCGTTTATCTTGCTAACCAAATGAGGTTTAAACGTCTGGATGAAAGGTAATTTGATCTGCGTGATAAATTTTATTGTGGTTGGTTTTGCATAGCATAATATACCATCTGAACCTGTGCACGCACCTTCTATTATCGGAGTCAGTTCGGTTTTAAAAGTCTTAAAGAACCTCCCAAATGGACCTATATGATAAGGAACCTCCCAAATGGACGTTTATAATATCGCAAAAGTAAAGAAAGGAAGCTAGTTAGTTAGGATAGAACAATCCAGTTACAGACACCTGGCAATTCGTCACTAAACTACTGCTAGCACAAGTCAATCACATTTCCAATCTAATTGTCTGCAATCGCCAATTCGCAATCTCCAGTTGGCAACACCTATCTGAGTGAGACTACACTTTAAGCACCACAATTTTTAACATTCGGAGAAGCATTTGCAATCGCTTTGGATATATCCAAGGCTTTTGACAAGGTTTGTTAGCTTGTAGCATACGGCTTGGATTTGATGACCATCAAGTGGATAAAAAGCTATCTCAAAGACCGAAAGATCAACGTTGTGCTAAATGGGAGATCATTAACGACACACTCACGTAATCTCGGGTTCCTCAATAGACGCAGACTATTGCTGTCAAGTTTGAAGTGGAGCATATGACATTGGTCTCCAGTTGCAGGATAGAGTTCAGCGGCGTGCCATCCGAATCATACGAAGCTTCAGACTAACGAAAGATCTAGATAGTTTAGTTCACCGAAGAGATGTTGCAGAAATCTGCGTGTTCTATAGATCAATAAATATTAAATCTTCTGCAGAATTAAAGGAGAAAATACCATCATTTGTTACGCCTGGACGGGTAACACGAGGAACGGTTGCGCATTAAGCATAGGTTTACGGTGAAGCTGCCGAAACCTCGAACTGAAGGTGCAAAATAAAAAACAACCAATTTGCGGTCACTTGTCAACAGTTCCTACTGAGCTATGGAGAATTTCAAGATAGATGCGAGCGTATGTTAGAAAAATTACGGTTGGACACATGCATTATACATATATAAGAACATAGAGCAGAAATTATCACCGTCATCCATCAGGAGGTCACGCTGTGGTGGCGGATACGAAAACACTCAATTCCTAATTAAGATAACTCCTCCGCCACTCAGACATCTCCCCTATGCAAGCAGCAACTTTTGCACTCACTCACCCCACCCATTCAAACCACATACATCAAACTATAGACCGTCAACACAAATACGACACACAGAACACTAGCAATTCTAAAGAAAAAGTCAAAATCCACGAGACAATGACTCACCAACCCCCACAACCTATCAGCATCCATCTCTAGAGACAATATCCATCACCTGAAATCAGTATACGCTCAAAATCCACACGATCATCCAGTAAACCGGATGGTCATTCTTAAGCAAACCTTGCGTCAGTCACATCCATTCACATAAGACCATAAAATACGACCACAGTATCCAGAGCTGGTTTGATCGCTGAACTGACGTCCTGCATGCGTAAAAAAATCAAATGAAACGAAAACAACAACAATGACTCCCCACTGAGGACCCCTGGAACTCGCAGCACTCCAAGAAACTGAATGGACTTGTCTCCCAAGGCTATACACTGCTACAGAGTGGAGATGACCCCGGAAACCTTGGAGTTGGAATTCTCATTGGGCCACAGGATAATCGAAAGTGTAAGCTTCGCTTGCACATGATATTAGCCAACCTGTTAATTGTCTGTGTACATGGGCCCACTGATACCTTGACCAAATTTTTATAAAATTCTTTATATCTCCGTAAAAAGAAGCGCTACAGCGATTTTGGCTATAATTTGGGATTAAATCGAAATTTCGACTTAGGTACTTTTTAATCTCGTGCGCTGGGTTCGATACTTGTTAATCTCATGTTGGAATACGTTCGTCGTTGACAAACCAATCAACTGACTTATTTTGACAAACCAATCAACTGTTTGCAATAATTCGCAGTAAATGAGATATTTGATCTATCTATTGGAACACTGTTCAGTTTCTGTTGGTCTCAAAATCAATGATCTCCCGTTTTCGAGACCAAGACGCTACTGATTTCAGTAGTGGTACCCACATATTTGAAGAAGTAATGAGATTCAAATATATTGGATCTCTCATTATTCAAGATTGAAATGAGGGATAGTACATCAAGTTTCGCCTTGCCGCTGGCAATCGGGCTTTATATCCTCTACGTCCACTTCTGAAATCAAAATATCTTGCAAATGCGGATAACCCTGATACTGTACAGTGTGTTTTTCAGGATGTGGCTTTTAACATTCTATATAAGAGTCATGCGTGTGATAAGTGCAAATTTCTGACATTTCGCTGGCTCGATCACGTTCTGCATGCTGATCCGGACCGAATGATACAGCGATCTTTAAAGGGAGAGCTATACCTTTCGATAGGCGAAGGGGTCGCTGTCCGCGATGATGGCTTCACGGTGTAAAGAGCGATCTGGCATCTCCTGGTTGCTTGCAACAGTATGCAGAGCTGGCTCGTGATAAAAAGCGATTTTATGGTTGATATCGGTTAATAAAGGGGCCGCCATCTAAAGTTTTTTTTTCAACTAGTGCTTATTTCGTGAATGGTAACACTTAGCTCATGTCTGATTTGACAGATAATTAGTTTTATCCTTCCGCTGAACGATTATGGTTGTGTATACGCTTGAACAACGCTGGGAAATATTGCGACATTACTTTGAAAATCATGGTAATGTTGCAGAATGTGTGCGAAAATTGCGTAGGGATTTTGGAAGAAGAGAAGCACCGTCAGCTCCGTATGTTCGTTATCTTGTGAAAAAAGTGAAAGAAACTGGCATCCTCATCGATAAACCAAAGCGTGAAAAGCCAAAAAAAGTGCGTACACCCGAGAATATTGATACTGTGGCAGAAAGTGTGCGTGATGCGCCATCAACATCAATTCACCGTCGTTCTAAACAATTGAACATTTCGGAGACATCATTGAGACGAATTTTGCATCAAGACCTTGGTATGACGCCATACAAAGTCCAATTGGTTCAGGAATTGAGGCCAACTGACCATCCAATGCGTTTTCGCTTCGCTGAGTGGGCCTGCGATCGACTTACAGAAGATGCCGATTTTGCCAAAAAAATCATCTTTTCGGATGAAGCTCATTTTGATCTTGGCGGGTATGTAAACAAGCAAAATTGTCGCATTTGGGGCACGGAAAACCCGCACGCATACATTGAAAAGCAGGCACATCAAAACGAGTCACTGTTTAATGCGGATTTTGGTCCAGAGGCATAATTGGGCCATTTTTCTTCGAAAATGAGCAAGGAGTGGCCGTTACAGTCAATGGCGATCGTTATCGGGCCATGTTGAACGAATTTTTGTTCACAACAATTGAAGAGGAGGATATTGGCAACATTTGGTTTCAACAGGACGGCGCTACGTGCCACACAGCTGAAGCTACACTCGATGTTTTGCGCCCTGTTTTTGAAGATCGCATTATCAGCCGCAGAGCTGATGTCGTTTGGCCACCTCGGAGCTGCGATTTGACACCGTTGGACTATTATTTGTGGGGTGCCCTCAAAGATAAGTGTTACGCCGACAAGCCAGAAACAATTGACGCTTTAAAGGACAATATTCGTGAAGCCATTGGTGAAATACAGCTGCACACAATCGATAATATCCTGAAAAATTGGACCGATCGTGTAGGCTACTGCATCGGCCAGCCGAGGCAGCCATTTGAATGAAATTATTTTCCATTATTAACCGGAAGGATTGTACTTTAAATAAAAAAAGAAATTTGAGAAATATTCAGTAGTTTTTTTTTATAGCATTTTCAAAAAAAAAAAAAGTTATTTGGCGGACCCTTTATATTTATAGTAAAGATATGTGGACCAAAGATGTTCTCGATGTCATTAATCAAATAAAAAATAATTCGTTATTCCTAAATAATTTTTTTTTAATTTTTATTTTTTAATTTGCTTTGCTATAATACAATTTTTGTTTTTGTTTTTATTTAAATAATTTTTTTATTATTTTTTTTTTAATTATTTTATTTTGAATTTAAATCTTAAAAACTATATAATATATATATTTTTTTTATTTAAATTAAATTACTAATTTTATTTATTTACTTATTTATTTTATTTCATTTTATTTTTAATTAAATTAAATTATGGCATAAAACTTAATTATTATTTAATTATGTATAATATTTATAAATTTTATTTATATAAATTGGTACATACATATATATACACATATGTAATGTATGTATTTGTGTGTGTGTGTCCGTGTAGGTGTAAGACAAAAATTAAAAACAAATAAAAAAAATTATATAAATTATAAATTAAAATTATATATTTATAAATAATACATAAGTGAGTATAAAGTACCGTTATTTTTTTTTTAATTTGAATGTTGGTTTTAATTTAATATTTTTAATTAAAAAATTGGCACATAAATTTTGTACAAAGTTTTTTATTTAAATATATTTTTATTTTTATTTATATTATTTATTATTAATTTATTATTTAATCGAATATGCAGAAATAATAAGGCAAAAAATACGCCAAAATGTTGTGTGTGTTTGTGGAACGATCTTTGTTTTCTTCGAGCTACAGAGCAAAACAAAACTTTGGGTGTTGTGGCTTCAAAAGATAGGAAATAATTAAAAAAATTTGCAGATCTTCTGGACCGACCGATTATCCATTCAATAACTCTATTGGATTGGAGTTTCTAAGTCTGTTTGTTGCTATATTTGTGACCAGTTTACATCCTACTTTACGCTATTACAGACAAATCGAGGATGTACGGATGTAGATAAGCTTTATGTAGAAGCATCGTAATCGGTACCTCCCGATACAACTGTGGCAGCTTTAACCACTGCGACATTTGGTCAGTGAGTGTTTTACATTTGATTATTTTTAAGCGGGATATGCAGTTTATATCTAAAATGAGGCATTTTAATTTAAGCCTGAATTGAGGCAATGTTGGCATAATTGTGTCAGAGTGGAGTGGTTACTTAGTCAGTAACGACTTCTATTTCATCTGATATTCAAAAACATAGAAAATAATTATGATAATTGAGGTTCTGGACATATGTGGACTGAAAACTCTCTGGTTTTGACGAGTCATACCTATAACCTTGATAAAGTATGGTCATTTCGTTTCCTAACCTTGGCTACTCCATACTAGGAACCACAAACTACAGTTAAGCCATTTGAAGAAATTCTTAAATCTCATCAAGCAAGAGAACAAGCTCTAAGATACAATGTTATTGACAAAATAACGTTAAAAAAATGTTTAAAAATTAGACCTCAGTATGCGAGAGGGTTATAATTTGACCGGTTTCTATATATGTGCATTACTTTCCCTCTTTGTTTTGATTAGTAGAGCTACCCGCATTCGACCAACTTTTTTCTTGGAAATATCTGTACCTTGAGAAGCATGAACCGGACTCTCATTCCAACCATCGAGAGAAGGCAAACACAACTAAAGAGGGCGTTCGAAATTTACTAACGAGATGGAGCCTCTGTTTATGTATACGTATTAGGAAACTGCTTGCCGAATTAACTTTAGCTAGTCAGACTACAACCTATCGACTACTATAAGAAGAGATAGTTGAAAGGAGGCCTATTATGTTTTATTAGCCACAATCTCAGGTCCTCTCCTGCAGCATTAATATAAGTGTTACACGTGTTTTCATTGGGAGCACTTCTTTTTGTAGCTAATCAAAGCCTGTTAATCAATAGTTGAATTACTTTTTCTCAAACTCATTAACGTGGAACTTATTATGATTATCTCGATCATCTTAAAGCATAGACTATGATCGTGGCCATGAATACTTGGCAGGGATTAATGAATTACAACTGTTGGGTTCAGAAGGTGGTCATAAAACGCATACAAAGGACTTAAATACAAAACTCTATTCCTTTAACAATCAGAATTGATTTCAAAACTCGGACAACAAATGAACTTATCACAAACATGGAAGAGAAAAATAATTAAACTTCTATAATTTTTATTACAAAATTCGAACAGTTCCTAAATAATATATATTATGAGTTTCGAACACAGTTACAAAAAAAAACTATAAAATTGGTGACCCCATACACAATGAGTGTGTTTTGACGTATTTTCCACCAAACAATATTTTGATTAATTAAGAGGATTCTTCTTTTAAATTGATTTAATTTATTATTTAATTTTTTTTTGCAATTTTTTTCCTCGTCTGTTGTCAGATGGCGGAAAAATTTTTTAGGAAGACTTTTTCATTTATTTTTTTAACATTTGTTAGGTTTTACAAAAATCCTCGAACCAATAAAAAAAAAGTCATTGCAAAATTAACAATTGAGAATTTTGTTTTTTTATATAATTATGGCAAGTATATTAAATAATTTACAGTTAAAATGGCAATCTGATTACAGGGTGTTTCATTTATAATATTTATAACCAAAGTTTTGTTTAAATAATATATAATACTTATAATCACATAATAATACAACGCACTCATTTCATCGAACGTACTCATTTTTGGTGAGCATAAAACGTATTCATAATGTGACGAGGCAAAATAATTATTTATAATTAGAAAAAAATAAACTAAACTAAAATTAAAAAAAAAAAAAAAATAAATAGATTTACATTATTCCTTTATTTATAATTTTTAATTAATTAAAAATTGATTGAATAATTATTTTGTTGTCTAAAATGTCTAAGAATCAAATTATGTACGTACTTTGTGATTAATTAATTAATTTATGAATAATTATTTATTTATCTATTTATTATTAAAATAACGATATGTTGAGAAAAAATAATTTACATTTTTTTTTTGTTTATTTTAATTAATTAATTTAATTATTTTTAAAATTTATATCTTGAAAATTAATATATCACAAAAATTATTTATTTATTTGTTTTTATTTGTGTGTGTTCTCTATTTATATCATAGAGCTAGAAAGAGAGAGATACATAGTTAGAAAAGGATAGTGAAAACGGTGGTTTTGTTTTTTTATTAAAATGACGTTTCTTTATATGTGAAATAGCCTCGTAAAAATTATTTTATTTCTTAACATTTTATAAATAACACGGAATCAGTCTTTAAAAAATGTTTTGTTTATTAAATTTTTAATGATTTTGTATTTTTTGTTTTTTAATTTATTTATATGACACAAAATAATTTATTAGTTTTAAAATTTCACTTATCACAAAATTATAAAAAAAAAATAAAAATAAATTAATCAAAAATAAAATAACTCTTATCACTTTTTATCGTTATCCATTTTGTTTTTATCGATCGACGACGAGACCATACCACCATTGGTCGGGTACATCTTTTCCAAATACTTAAGCGATTCGTTTAAGAAGTTCTAGATTTTTGGAGGATAAATCGATTATTAATTAATGACATAAATTAATTTATATAGTGTTTTATTTTACCTGTATCGCAGTTAGTGCGGCTACAATGGCGGGCGATCCAAAACCATGCGATATCAACGAAAAGTGTGTTAAATGGCGTTGAATCGACGGGTCTAGAATTAATTGTGGCCGCGTATTACACAATGGCGATCGATCCTGATTTAGTAAATCCATTAGCTCTTTAGTCACTTGTTTCGTATTCATGAGTAATTCTTTGCGCCGATACGATTCCTGCGGTTCGGTATGCTGCCTCAATAGATATTCGGCAACTTGGCGAGCCGGAAATTCAGTTTCGCACACATAGCCAAAATCGCGGGCCAAATGTATTGCCTCGCCCTCAACTAACGATGTTAATAGTGTTACATTGGCGGCCTTACGACGACCGGCTGGTAAATTTAAACCAATTTTTTCTAATTTTTCGCGCAACAATCGACCACCATTTTTACTTTTAGCCCTTAAATATATAAAAAAAAATAAAATAATTAATTTGTAACAATGTATATATAATCAACCCTTTCTCTATATATAAATGCATACCTTCGTAGAACTCCACCCAATAGCGAGGCGTTTAAACATTCTGGCGGCGATAATCGTCTTTGTACTTCAGCTACGGTTACTTTATATTTAGATGTGCTCGACAGTAGCGACAGGCGGCCAGGCACAGAACAAAATACATCACTTGGTGATCCGATGCCCAACTGATTCGTGTCCTTATTATTCTTCATATCGGTAAAACAGAATTCTGGAATTACAAAAAATTTCGTCATTTAATTATAGATGCATTTCACACGATGTTTTTAAATGGGACGAGAGTCCCTCCCCTATAAAAAACAACGGCTCACGATAACAATAAATCATAAAATTCCTATACATCTGTATATATATATACGATCGATTCGGATTAGGGGACACATATGAATATGACACGATCTCGGATTAAATTAGCTCGTATTACGGACAGACGTGAACACCTAAATTACTACCTGGCGTATAATAGTGTTAATATAGAGATCTCAAATTACGATCGTACCAATATAATAATTAGTCAAAAGTATATTTTAACAAATAGTTTTGTCGATTTCTTATGTATGTCTTACATACAGCAGCCGAGCATAAGAGAGAGAGAGTCAGGGGATATACAAATCGCGCACCGGAAATTGTTATGCATTTACATTTCTTGCGATGTAATAAAATGCCCTCCGGTAATTTTATCATTAATGACTCTTTTTTTTTTTAAACATATATGTGTGTACATAAACAACATCTTTTCATTCACAAGAAGACTATATAACATATCATCTTTAGATTGTATATATTAATTACTTACTCTTAAGTAATGGCAAATCTGACATGAATGCAGCATTTTCATCCATTCCTTGATTTTGTCCATCATCGACGGCTGATTGTAGTGCCTGGTGCAATGCTAATGGATCGTGTTCGTGTGTTAAACGTGTTGTTGGACCACCGCCACCACCTCCGCCTCCACCACCGCCCCCGCCTCCACCGCCACCGCCGCCAATCGAGCCGCCGTAATCATTGCGACGATCCGAATATGGAAAACCATGCGATAATTGTGTCTGGAATGAAACGATAGAAAATGTATATGTGTTAAAGACGTTCATCTTATATGTGAATTGTTTTTTTTTTATTTATATCGTTTTACGCTTGTTTTTACATGAGATGAAAAACATCTTAAGAATTTTGTATAAAATATGCGGTTCAATTTTATCGTATATACACGTCGTACATACATATATTGTATATGTTCGAGGCTGTTGATTGTGTTGATGATAATAACGCAACGCAATGTTGTGAAAGTTATATAGAAAAGCAAACATCTTAATTGATACTTAGAAGTGTAAATCGATGACGACCATAAGAATTTTCAAGCGATCAAGAATGATTCTCTGATCAGCTATTTAGGGCAAAGAGAATCAGGTCCTACGTTCGGACGAAGAAAATGGTTACACCACACCTGTTCTCCACGTGCTGTATAAGGGCCTGAACCACTCAAAGAAACTAAATGGCCGGATAACGGAAGATCAATGTTTTTGTACCACAATCGGGTAACGGTGACCGCCAGGGTAAAAATTCAACCTATGTCGAAACTTGTGTACAGGCTTGGAGAAAAATGAACCAGGTTAAGTAACAAAATAATTAGAACAAGTGAATTCCTTATATGTACCTTATCTATGGTGCCGGTAATCATCGAGTAACTCGACCCGTAACCAAATCGATCACAGGGGCTGTTGATCAATAAACTATCGAAGGGGCTATGATTTATCAAGTAACAGCTTGTAGTAATTTACCCTCTGCACAAGTCGACGACTGCCGATAAACATCGACCAAATGAACTGGCAAGAGGTATTCGAGATATCCTTAACTGGCGAGGCGAGCTTGAATGACGACCGAAATGTTTCAGTTCATTGTATCAAGTTTAATGTTAGGCTAAACAAAGCACAAAATCTCGTCCATCAGCCTCTGTATTATAACCACATGGTTTATTATCTTGAGGATGTCTAAGCCATGTAAGCAAGGGCAATATTATAAGTGCTGGAAGGGAGTAAGGTACTACTCTCCTAAAGACGATATACAAAACGACTGGCTTTATATCACACATCATCAACTGTAGATAAACTGTTTCAAAGCAACCAACCTGGATTCAGGTGTCTTAAACTGGATTCAGATGTCTTGCATCGAACATCAATATAATTTAGATTTTTATACAAGAGCAGTCTGTCAAAAGAATTCAGCGCTTTATCTCTTCTTTGTCGTGTTAGAGAAGGCCTTCGATATAATTCGAGAAAATACCATTTATGGAATAAACGTGCTAATGCCACCTGCAAGGCGGGATTTAAAGTCCATGAATGTACACCATTTAGCAGTAAAATAGGAGTTGCTTTAAGTCTATCTTATCACCAGAGTATTGATCGCTTTTGACATCAAACTAAAATCGATTATGACTAAAATCTGTTAATTTTTATCTCAAGTACAAACATTCACGACGCTGCAACCTGTGCACGAGACACTTTTGAAAAATCTGGCGAACAACGAAAATAGTTGATCGATAAAAAATTTGGTAAATATGAGGTGCACACAGGATACGTGGAAGTCGAATGACATTTAGTCGTAAGACGTTATAGGTAGAATCGAAATAGTTTCCAATAGAGTTGGAAGCCATATATAGAATGGCCTAGAAAAATTTCATCTGTCTCTCGCCGGATTCAAAAACCTTAAATTTCAGGGACAAGATAGTTGAAAGCGACCAATGTTGCTTATTGAGTTGCGTTAGTTTTACGGAATTTTAAATTGTTCTTCAAAACATTTCGCTCTTAATTGATGAGTTCTTCTTCAATGTTGGGTTCCAAGACTTGCAAGGTATGTTGTGGTAAACGCTAGATTTCATAAAATCAAACTGGAAGAAGTTTGGCAGAAGGAAAAATCTTCTGGTCTTTTACAACAATTTGACGTAAGGAACATCTGAATGATGCCCAATTGAGTGTATCGTTGATTCGTCGATGCTGGATTACGTTATCGATATTGTCGGTCGAACATTTCGGGTTCAGTTAAACAATTGATTCTTTGTGCACATGGTGCAGAATTCGTCCGTTTTCCAGTAATGTTAAAGCCAATGTTCTTTGGTCAAAATTTGTATAAATTATGGTACATGCACAATATTACATTACTTTTGCCCCATCTTGTGTGTTTTCGATTTAATGTCGTCTGATAATAAAATGAGACACTCTCAACCGATACATAACTTAATTTTACCAAACGCCTTCAAAAAAATTTTTTTAGTATCAATTTTAAGCCAATAATTAAATCCGAGTGACCCGAATAGTAACCGGGATATATATGATGTTGGCTAAGAGCCTTCGCCATTGCAAATAGTTTTGGCAAAAAATACTGATATCCATAAACTTCACTAAAAGGACAAGAACGAATAAATCTCACTCGATCACTTCCAAAACAATATTAAAAAACAACAAAGTTTTCGGCTATGCCAGCTTACCAGCAGGTCTCAACGAATGTAATGTTTTAGTTCACGGTGTGTCAACTCCAATCTCAGATTAAATAAGACGCGTGATTAAACCAAACAAATACTGTTAATTATGTTACGACTATGGAAAGGATTAACCTCCTAAGGTGAAATCACTCTTGCATCGAGCATCAATAACAATAACATTTCTATAGTCTGACAAAAGAATTCACAGCTTTATTGCTTCTTTGTCGACTCACCATTTATGGAATATATATGCGGTAATGCCACATACTCCAAACATTCACATGCAGATCAAAGTCATTGATGTGATTATGTGAACGCTCTAACCTATACCCCAGCCATACAACTATTTCTGAATTCACTGGCTTAGATAAATGACATATCGCTATATGGTTCTTGCGGATTTCAGAGCTCGGCCTTAAAGCCAATTTTTTTGCCAGGAAAGGTAAGTTGATTCATTCCGGGAATATTTTAGATGAAAGAGATACAAGTAACCTATAGCCATTAAAAGATGATCACAATGCAGCCAACGGATTCAAAAACTTTCAACGTCAGAGACAACTTAATTGAAGGCGACCCAGAGTTTTATAAAAAATATTTTCTGATTTTATGCACATTTGTGCATCACGGTATTTTTAATTATTGTTCGCTAACACTTTCATTCCCTAAAATTAGTGATTTCTTCTTCAATATTAGAAAAGAGGCTCCAAGACGATATAGTAGGCACGAGAAATCAAAAACGTCCCAAATTTACAAGTCTGGAAAAATGGAATACCTTCAACCCTTTGACCAAAATTCGATGCCAGGAACGTCTACCAGGTTGAGTGCATCGTTGTCTCGACGGTGCTGGCATGTTCTCGACTATGCTACTACTAATCTTGCGTTATCTCGAGTGCCCAGTTTCCACGAGACGCTCAGTTAAGCGTTTAAATGTTCTCGCACATTGTGCAGGGCGAAGAAGATAGGTTAAAACCACAGGTCAAATGAGTAGCAACCATTATATACGACATATAAAGCATACGACATTATATCGAAAACATACGGATATATTTGTTTTCGATATGACGTCATTCGAGATGCACATGAGTTACAGTTAAAACGCGGCCGTGTCAACCAATACGTTAAGCAAACGCTTTTAGAATTTTTTAGTACCAATTACATACAATTTGCAGTGTTTGCCAATCGTTGGATCCGAGTGCAAATGAGAACGTTAAATGATTCGAATAAATAGTCACCAGAAGGTATATTATGATGTTGGCGAGTGAACCGCCAGCTTATGACTTATAAACGTCTGATGACAAAATTTGTCAAATTTATGACAGGCATCTCAAATGAGTAGTGGTCATTTTCAATCAATTATGATAGACGCATTTTAAGGATCTTGCTGCGCATTCTCACGGGACATTGCTCCCTGAATAATCATATGTTTCGAATCAAAATTCGGAATAAATCAACGTGAAACAGTGTGCTCCTGTTCAATTCATACTCTTCCCAAAAACTGCACTGCTTTGGTTCACAATACTTATTTGAGGATCAACTGACGACCTTAAGGATACCAAGTATCTTGAACTACATTAGAAAAACAGACAGATTACGAGACTGCGAGAGTGTACGTCTGGGAAGGATAGTCACGGTGGGACAATCGAGCCTGCGTGACTGGGGGGAAACAAGTGGTTATTTTCAATACTAACTAATGACATTTCTTACGTTTAAACATAACTTAAAAGCTCAACTATTGCAAAAAAAATAAGAACCCGTATTCACTATAAATCATCATAAAATGTTGATATATTTAGAAATTAACAAAACTCAGCGTTGGCGTAACAAACATAAAAAATTCCGATCTTATGTACATGATAAATTATACAATAAAAAAACACTTAAAGATTGGAGTTCTAAAACGAAGACAAATTCCTTCCTAATTGGAATATTTAATGTAAGAAAAACGGTCGAATAAGCTGGGTTGATCCACCCAGTATACACATTTATCAGATATTCATATACTGTTGCAAGCAATTAGAATTAGATGCCAGATCGCTCTCTTCGCATACCGAAAGACGATCCTTCAAAGATCGTGTATATTTCGGTTCGGATTAGCACGCAGATCGTGACCGAGCCAGCGTACTCTTGACAGTATGGCAAGGCGAACCTTGATAGAATTTCCCCATACTATTTTCGCGAGTAATGAGAGATCAGATCATTTGCGTCTTGGCCTCAAAAACCAGAGATCAGATATTTGGTTTGTGGAGGTATCACATAAAATGAGTGAAACTCACCAATTCCACTCGAATTTCGAACTGTTTCAAAAATGAGTGTAGACACGAGTGGATATATTGGGAGAATATAAAAGGAGCTTCTTTGATTTGTAAAAAATTGTTGCATCAAAGTTAAATGGACTTCATATAACGTTGTTTGGTACATAATGCTGGGTATGTCTTAATGTATGTACATCAGTTTGTTAACAAATTCCTTGCATAATTTACGTTTTCTTTTTTTTTAAAGAAGAAGAAAAACTTTCTCGAAACAGTATAAGGAAATTCCATTGAATTTTTTTTGTGCTCTCGATATTTCGTTTTAAGACAACAAAACATTAAGAACAAAAAATTAAGAATTTTTTATGAAAATTTAGGGTAGTTTTGAGAAAGAATTTTTTCTTAAGTAAATGTTGTACACAAGAAAATAAAAACAAAATATGTTTTCTTCGAGTAAATCTCTTTAGAGGGTTAGCAGATTTGGCTGTTGTTGTATTTTTCAGTTTATTTTAAGGTTAGAATATCGGAAAATATCAATATTTCATTATTAAATTTCATTTTATTTTTAAATTATTAAATTCCATAAATATAAAATATATTAAATAAGTTTATCGTTGTGGTGCATGTGTACGTATATTACTCGTATACATGTATACTGTTAGCCAAATGAGATAGGGTTTAAGAAGAAAAATTAGGTCTGCCACGGACGATTGAACCAACATCAGGCTGGTCCAAACTGAACCAACAATCTAGTCACAATCACATTGGATCAAATACCAACGATGCTGCAAACACGACTAGCTAAGTAGCAGACTAACATCCTTCCTAAGTAGCAACAACTTGGCGGTTACACAACCAAGAGGAGCAGCAGAAGTCTCTCAATGGAGAGCTGGTATACAATGCCAAGAGAAACAAGAATATTTCTCTGAAAAGAGAGCTGCTTTAGATAATAGAGTAACAGCTTTGTGGGCTTCGAGAAGCAATTGGGCGATTAAATGCACTAATTGATAACAGGCCTACCCACCTTCAATGGAATTGCATCGTACCAGACACTCAGAATGAGTTTCGAAATCGCGTGGTTGGCAACTTTTATAAAACTATGACTGTCATGGCGACTGAGCTGCGCTTACTTTAAATAGTCGTCCTAAGTCTATTTCTGCGTTTATTACCTTGTTCACAAAGAAAAATTAAGACGAGCAGAGGGTCTCATGTTAGACATGTTGTTGCTTTGATATAATGTCTTGTGAATCCTTTGTTAATTCACAAGTCATTATATCAAATGATAATGATATAGTGGATAAATTCGAGTCAAACTAGACATTATTGGGTGTTCCAGTTGCAAATGAGACAACGCACCGGTTAAAGTACTAGGACTATCGCAGTCATAAGGGCTTCAGTTCAAAATGAGCCAAAAATCACTTGGTTTCACGCTGAACACAGGAATTGGGAATCTTTAAAAAAAAGTGTCAAATTTTGCGTAAAGATTGTCGCTTACATTCTTCCAAGATCAAATTAATTCTAGAACTGAAGCCTCCTAATCATTTGAAGCACCAAAACTTATCCGATTGAGTTCTGTTCAAGTTTGAAGAAAATCCTGAATTTCATTTGACTTCATTACAATCACAACAAGGGACCTTGTGGTGTGGACTTCATGCATAAAAATGTGAGTGGAATATTTAGTGATTCGTCGATAAAAAGGATTGCTATGTAAGGGCCAATAGATTTTACTTTCGAGTTATGTCAGATAACTCAACGATCAATAATGAACGCGAAGTTGTCAATGTTCGGTCCGCTATATGCGAGAAAGAGTGATGGAAAACTGGTTTGGAAGAATCGATAGCTGCCAATGAGCACGGGGTGTCATATAAATGATATCGAATCCCATAGTTATGCCCATTTATATGTTTCAGCTCTTGTGACCTAATTGATAACTTAATCGGCAATTTATTATAGGGTCGAGCCCCAGGACTTCAATTTTCAGTAAGAGATTCTCTTTTAATAGTCTAAGATAGCATATTAGGATCGTCGAATCAAACTACCATTAAAGTAGACTACAATACAGCGAAGGGCTGATAATATTCTGCATTCCAATTCCATTGGGTATATAGGGAACACCTAAAATCCTATGTATAGTTTCAATAGAATGGTGTCAGATGCCACACAACCATGTTTATTGATCTTTGTTTGGGTAACAATGTATAATCTCGAGAGTTGGATTTCTGTTAATGGGGTTACACGTTATAAGTCAAATTGATTTATGCCAACAAGCCAATGTTCCGATGTCAATAATTTTTTATATACAATGTACTAGAGGTTTCAGGCAAAAGATTTAAAGTGTTAAACATTTTCATATATTTGTATCATAAGTACATAAGTGCATGCTCTTTCAGATCGGTTCTCACCTGATTGGTGATTCACGCCTAATTTAACTTCTATATTGATAATGTTTTTCCAGACGCAGACACAATGGAAGAAACTGTACAAGTAAAATCCCAGCTTAAATCAAAATTCTTCAGCAATGTGGAACGTAATTGAGTAAACGGACATGCAACCATTCTGACCCATATATAGGTCATCAAAATTTTAGGGATATGTGTCTGTCTATACTTCTTCGACCCAACGATCAAATATCAACGAAATGTTCGTTTTTGTTGGAACTGTCAAAAAACTTCAATCCATTGGGATGTCTGGCGCGATTCATTATCGGTTGTAAAATAATGTACCATCGGCTGTGGAGCCTCGATCTAACCCTGTACGATGAATTACTAGCAGAAATAATTGAACGCTGGAAATAAATCGAAATGCCTCGCTATATATCAACTACTCGAAAGATAACACACGTATATGAACTCTAACGGTTCTATGATGCGTTCGAACACGCAGACATGGCTGTATTGCACAACAAAAGTACGTAAAAAAAGCACCGGTAAAAAACACCGATTATGGCACTTTAGCCGTTCAGAAGACAGCCCAGCTGACTGCGCTCCCCGTGATATAACCTCAAGGCATAACAGATGACGCAGTGGCATACAAAACATTTGAAGTGAAGAAAAAACCGTTACTTCATATCTGCAAGTGGAAAACATGCAGAATTACTAAATGTAATTTTAATCAATAGACACTCATCCCTCAAGCGGCTCATATACGGATAACAGTTCACATGTTAAGATTTCTTTTGGTGATTGGTTTAAACTTTGATTACGTTGAAACGACCGGTTCGAGGTATCGGACAAAGGATAGTCGTTGTTGAGGATACTCGTTATTTGATTGTTTCATTTGTGTTTCTAATTTATCTACTTACCGTGTACCAAGCAAGTCTTTAAGCCTGATTTGGCTGAATTCGATGCGGGTCTGTTGCATAATTGTCGGGTGATGAGCTATACGGTTGCTAAGTCGACATATTTTATACAATTATTTTGAGACTTATGGATGATTTATGGTAATACCGCAATTTCGAATAAAACGTGGTAGTAATAAGTCTGACCAACCTCCATTAATTGAAGCTACATCATTTGTGACGATAGAAGACTAGTGCGATCAACTGTCAAATATGGATACTAGTGGACCAGCACATAACAGCTCATATATGCCATCGGATACTATGATGACGAAGAACGTATTCGAAAAATTATTTTGTGTAATTATTACCGAAAATCACAAACGAGACTATACAACAGTCCAGCCTTCCTCTCCGATAACGGTATATGATGATCTTTATTTACGGATCAGTATATGTTGTAATCTGGCTGGTGCCGGGTAGTACTTACAAAACCTGAGATAAAATTATTAATCTTCTTGGCTTGTACGCTACTGGTTTTCAGGTGGAAGTTGCCGACATTTTGCCGAGATCGTCGTATCTGCATCCTTCCTGACAGCTGCTCTAAAGGTGATTGGTTCAAATACTGTTTTATCGAAACTTGTTTTGGAGACGATAATTGTTATAAATGGACTATGTAGTCAGAATGAAATTAGGCTTCACTGGATACCTATAGTCACATGGGTATTTCAAAGGAAACGTATTGGCTTTTAAATTGGGCCGTTTGGGTGCAATTCCACTTTTGTGGGACCTGAGCCCGGTTTAGGAGTGACGTCATTGGCTCTTAAAAGAGATATCGATCATTATTTTGCTGATCAGCACCAAAAGAGATGGGACAACCTCATCTCTTGTCGACTCTCTATCAAAATCTTTTTTCTATAAATAAATCAAGAAAGATATCAGTCCTTTTTGAATTATGATAGAGCTATGAGGATTTATCTGGGTGTTATCACCGAGCATTGTTTCCTCAATAATGACATGTTCCGAATGAAAATTCGAAACATCGCAAACTGCGAATAGTATGGCGGAACACAAGAACAAACTGTTGAGCACTTCTTTGGCTCCTGTTCTTCATACTTGAAGCGTGTAGCCTACTGTAAATTTTCAATAGTATTGTAAATCCGAATTGTTGCTTGTATCTTGTATTCCACTAGGCCGGTTTCGATCTGATGATGACGTCATTGAATGACTAGGTGATCGAAACTGGCCCAATTGATTACAAGATACAAGCAACAATTCGGATTTACAATACTATTCAAAATTTACAGTAAGTAGCAAAACAAACAGATATTTTTGTTCCCAAATCGCTCGAAAATTGCGATTATGTCTTTGTTAGGGTTGATGGAGTTAGAACAGGGTTGCAGACTCCTAACGATGGATAATATCGTCGATCTCATCACACTTGTTCCAAACAACAATACCGGACGTGTTGAAAAATCCACCCCAGGAAAACCGTCTTATTAAACCGTCTCGCACCATCGGACGAAAGGCAGCTAGAGGCATTGCTCAGGGGACAGGATTTTGGCGATTGTAAACCGTCCAAAGCCTTCAGACATATCGATAATCTGGTAGGGAATAATTTCGGTGTCCCAGTTATTAGGTCACTTTGGACTCCCGAAACTTAAACGAATTAATTCGAATTGCGTTGGCTACCCAACCCGACTCGGCTCCTTTATCGATTTTGGCCGAGGTCGCGAATCGTATGAGCGAAAGCATCAGGTTGCAGCAACCAAATTTACACGCTGTTGAGATACCATATAGTACTCTAGCATCAAGACCATTTTCACTATAGTACCAGAGCCACGAAGAGCAAGGCCAAATCAGGACGAGCAACAATCAGCATCGTCATCTGACTCAATCGCGTCTCGCTCGACGTGAATTGAGCAAATTGCCAGGCAACTCAGTTTAAGGTGCGCCAGGTAAACGCGGCAGAACTTTTGCACGGCCAATATCCCGTTCACACGTCGGGGTCACTAATGAAGCGAGTAGCTTGCTGTAAAACTGAATGTTGTTGTAAATCCGAGATGTTTGCTTGTATCTTTGTAAGCCTGGTTTCGATCTGATGACGTCATTGAATGACTAAGTGATCGAAAAAAGATCAAATCCATCTCATCAGGCATATGCTACCGCACTTGATGTTCATACTGTGCAATTTAAGTTGTGACGCGATAGTATTAGTGAATTACAAAGAAGAACTTAACTCAAAATATCGATTTTATTTTATGTGGCGTGAGATAATTCAATTGTATTTGTTTGAGTTGCTCAGAACACCACATACTCTTCCCATAGACTCCTATTTGAGGATCGACTGACGACCTTGAGTGTACCAGATATTTTGGAATTTATTTGAAGAACAAGTAGATTTCGGTCCTGATAGTGTACGTTCGGAAAAGGATGCCACAATGAGTCTGAGTGAATGGGGAAAATAATACGAGTTCTGTCATTTACATTCTTATCGAGTATTTTCTTAAATATCTTGGTAAAAAAGTTTGTAAATTGCCAAAATTTCCGAAATCCACTATATACAACCAAATTTTATACATACGAGTATCTTAGATAAGACCGCACACTATTTTGGAATAGAGTAGGTAAACTAAACAAAAAACCAACAAACGATAAATCTAATGTGTTATCACCCCTTTGCGGAAGTGTCGAAATAACACAAAAGATTTGAGTACAAAATATATAAGCGTTACAACGATATAGTTTAGAAATATGTGCGTCCAAACATCATATCTCAGTTAGTTCGCGATTGTGATACTCGTTTATATACAATACAAAGTGGCGCATTTATATATAAGTAAACTCGTCTAAAAGGTAATTATAGTTAAGTGATTTAACGTATAAGGAGCTAATTAGACTCATAAATACCTACACAAAAAAAAAATATTTTTTTTCATTCATTTCGAAATGGCAGTTCATTGAGACTTTGACTAGTTTGCTATTTGTGTAATGTAATCCGCGCAGAGCAGCGACTGACCTAAATTCTGTGTGTTCTCAGATACATATATGATGATACATATGTATGTACATATATACAAACCATTAGAACTTTTATGTAATTCTCTTCCGTTTCGCTTTCTTAATGGTTTTGGAATTAAGATTCGAAATCAATAAAAAAATAATAATTTCAGACGATTAAGAATTGTTATACACTCGTATGATGTACCGGAGTATCGAAACTATTTTAATTTATTTAAACAAAATATTTAATTAATTAATTATACTTTTAAATTACCACTCTATATATGTATTCGTGTGTGTGTGTGTGTATGTGTATACGATAAGATGCGCGAACATTATAAATGTCCGCGCGGCGTATACAGTGATAATTAAACCGTTTAGATCGATATACATAATTATGTTGCGGCATAAACGCTAATTATATATAAGACTCATAATAATTGGGTGCGATAATTCAGACATGAAGGGGTTAATGATTTAATCAGTGTTCAAATTGTGCAAGGAATGATTCGACATTTTTTTTAATGGATGTAATATTGCAGACTTTGTATCCTTGGCAAATAATTGCAAGATCATTCAAACTATGTATAAAGAAATTCTAAGACATGTGGTACAATGTATCGAGTGTCAGTTCGAACTCAAAATGTGGAAGTGATATTTAGTGACACCGACCAAAATGGTGCAGTTGTTAAAGCAGCGGGATTGGGATTTTTTTATAACCTAATTACGATCGGTGGTGTGAATGAGCACATCTATGACCCCCTATTGGAGTGTAAGATTTATGGGACAACCCATATTCCATATACAGAGTGTTCGCCGGGAAGGTATACTACTTTGTTTGTTTATAGTTTTTGATTAATTGAAAGAGAATGGATCTTATATTGATAAATGTTTTATTTAATGTCGGCATAAATGTCCGCCTCTGTTAGTCTCACAAATGCGAGCCCTTTTGAGCACATTTTTTATTACATTCTCACACATTATGCGCGGTATTTCACGAATATTTTGGTTGCTCAAGCGTGTTTGGTTTGTTTGCATAAGACTTGCTTTTCAGATATCCTCACAAAAAGAAGTTCGGATCTGTCAAATCAGGCGACCGTGAAAGCTAATCAACATCACCATTTTTTGAAATAACTTGTTGTGGAAAGAGGTCTCGCAACAATTCAATTGTAATCCTGGCTGTATGCGATGTGGCACCGTATTGTTGATACCACATGTTAATCAAGCCCAAAGCATGCAGTTGTGACGTTAAAAAGTTTTCAATCATATCATGATATCGCTCCCCATTCACAGTTACTGTTACGCCGTTTTCATTTTCAAAGAAGTAAGGTCCAATGATTTCTCCCGACCAAATTGCTCACCAGACTGTCACTTTTAATGAATATAAAGGTGACTGATGAATAATTTGAGGGTTTTCCATTGCCCAGAACCGACTATTCTGTTTATTCACATAATGATTTTTTCATGAAAATCGGGGTTGTCATGGGCGAGCTGTAATATCCTATTGGCATATGTACGGCGGCGTAAATGGTGTTGTGGAAGAAGCTCTTGTGTCTACTAAATCTTAAATGGAAACAAACGCAAATCCTGGTGCAAAATTGAGGCCCTACTTGTTCTTTGAAGACTAACCTGCTGAGCATATTTACAGCCGACCTTGCAGTACGTTGTGGCCCATGCTAGGGCCTATCACCTACAGACCCTCTTTCTTCGAAATCATTCACTATACACGATAAATAGTGCGTTGTACGTTATTTCTCCCAAAAAGTTCACGTAACTTTCTTATCGTCACAGTAATCGATGATTGATTTTGATAAAATGGTTTAACAATTAAAACACTTTGGTTTATCGAATATTTTTCTATAATAATTTTACTTCACGACTGCCAGATATGAACTGACAAGACTAACGTTTACCAAAATGGCGGCAAAACAATACCTTCCTAGCGGACACCCTGTATCAGTACTATAAGCTGACATGGAGCTATGCAATGGGCGGATGGTTCTACGCAAATCTCGGATCTATAGCCGTACGTTATCGATTTGGCTATATACATAATGGTTGTAAATTAGGACGTAAGTGAGCAAACCACGAAATAGTTGAGCGAGCCTTGAGCCCCAAAACAGATTGCAAAGATATAAACAGACAGACAGAAACTATATTTAGTGAGATGACTGTTTTGGTTTTATACGGCTATTATAATTCAGTGTTGGCCCATACTCAGTATGTGTGATCAATGTCGGGTTTTATGCCGGATATCATCTTTTGTTCTTATCTGTCAACGCTCAATTTTTACATCCATTTAAATCATCACGCTGAAAGTTTTAGATTTTTTAGATTTCAGTGGCAAGGTACCTTGGTATCCATCCTTTCCCACCCTATATTATCGTCATAGTAATGAAAAATCCAAGATATATCTCATCCCTTCGTTTTGGTCTTTAAAATCAAAGACCTGTTATTTAGGTTTGAGCAGATCACCAAAACTAATTGCACAAACATTATGATTACGTAACGGTGAATTTACTCACTGACCCTCTCAAATTTTTAAACTCATACCACATCGCCTCTTTAAATTGTTCGGCTTGCACGAATTCCTTGAACTAACGGGTGTACTTCACTAACTTGATCAGTTTGGACCGAAAGGTAGTAATCAGTATTTACCTTTCCTAGAGGTTATTCCCAAAATAATGAATGTTAGTTGCTTGTTTGCTGTGCGAAGAAGAAGTATGCGGGTTCAGGTCCCACAAAGGTGGATGTCGCACCCAATCTGTCCAATTTATCGGCCAATATATTCCCTTTATGACTTCATGGAGTGCTGTTTCAACAGACCTGCCTTTCTGGTATGCGTGTTGTTTTTAGTGTATGGGACTTACTAATAGTGCATTATCGCTGAACTGCCTGTCAATCAATCGCTCTAAGCATTTAAGTGAAAACGAGAACAGGCTGATAGGCCGAAAACTTTTTTGCCTGGTCATATTTAGGCTTTCCATCCTTTGGGATGAACACTACCCTGACTTTTCTACAAGATCTTGGAATGTACCCAAGAGCCAAACTGGCACTGAAGATATGTTCAAGGTGGTCTAGGATAATTTCCAGTCCTTTCTGTATAGGAAACCCGAGAATATCCCGTCTGGACCTGGTGTTTTAAATTTTGAAAAAGAACCGATGCTCCATCCGATTCTGTCTTTTGTCACCACCTTCGCTACCAAGCTCCAATCTCTGAAACTTGGTAGTTGGTGTGGGAGTTGATTTCCATCAAATTCATTTGAATTCTCACTTTTGACAAAAATGAGTTTTCATTGGTACATCTAAAGCTTCCTGATTTGGTCTCGAGTGAGTTCCAACAGGTTTCTCTAGAGTTCCAATAGTGACCCTCATGTTCCGACCGAGAACTTTTTTGAGTTTAGCGATTGCCGTAAAACTGTCCACTTGTTCACAGAAAAATCTCCATTTCGATGTTTTTTCACTTCGGATACTTTTCTAGTAGTCTCTTTCTAAAGATTTGTACAAATTCCAATCTACCGTGGGCAGTTTTCTTTTTTGTTTCCTGAGTCTGCCCAATTCCCTTGTCCACCATGGTGTCCCAGTTCTTTTAGACTTACTTAGAGGACAGCTCTTCTCATAGGCTCTAATTAGTGCTTCTTCAAGTTTGTCAGCTGCCCTTTCCATTCTCCTGCACTTTCTGGTTGAGATGGAGTCTGTAAAGTTCAGGTTTTTACTTCTTGCCTTGAGAATGTCATAAAAGGTAGGTCTACGGAACACATTTACGATCACTAGGTCAGCTTTGGTTTGATAAACTCTTGAGTAGGAGGATGAAGTACCGAACCGTATGGGAAATAGGCAGAGATCAGTAGAACCTCACGTCGAATACCCTGTTCTTTATAACTTCAAGGACGACTGATGTAAGGTCATTACAACAAATTTCATTTAGGAGTCTGTAATTCATGTTATTACTGACAAAAACACAGGTTCTAGGTCTCGAGCAGGTATCATTAACCAGGAGAGAACTTGAGGTCCCTGGATTGAGTCCTTTGATTTTGTTGCCGTGAATCCACGGCCCCTGAATCAAAACGACATGTTTAGATGGCTTTAGTTTTGTACATATTTTGCATCAGATCAAGATTTTTATGTTGATGTTAGACCACCAGAAGCAGACAGAGCAAGTGTTTGTTATATCTACGTTACGTGTGGTCATAATACAAGTAAAATTTTTTTTTCAAATTTTAATCTGTGTGCAACAGGTCATCTTATAAGACGCATTACCCAGTTATAAATTCGTAAGGATTCGATGAATCAGCTATGAAAATATTTGTGGAGCACGCATAAAACTCTCACATTACACCCATGGTATAGAGAGAATCAAGAGAATATCATGCGTGATAGTCGGGCTTCAATTCGATCGATAGAGTAAATTATTTCGATCTCTTGCCCAAATGTGAAAATTATACTCCAATATGGATGTTTTGTATAGGTCTGTCTTCTAAATTGTAAGCGTTTCTTAATTGTAAGATTAACAAATCAAAAAAATCTTTAGACAATACAGCAAATCGTTAAAAGGACTAAACCCTCAGAGGCACTATGGGTTTTAGAATTGTAGAACAGAATCTGCAACCGCCCTCAATTTCCACACTAATTATTGTGCTTGACTTGTGATGATTAATGTTAATCGTATCGACATTAATTAAGTCACATGCTCAACGCCCATGTCCAATACTATACTGACGACTATATTTATGCAGAAGTTCAAATTCATACCGCCATATGTCCTCAAATTTTAAACAGAATGTCAAGGTAGGGTACAAACAAACATAGAGTGTACCCGGTGAGATTCACTTCCAAAGTGTTAAATATGCACGGCGGTTAGTAAGAAGATGGCACTGTTAACAATAATAGTTTGTCAGAATAGCATATACGTCAGGATAATCTAGTAATGTGTCAACCTTTATAACTGACCATGGATTGTCATGTCCATATGAACGTAATGTATCATTAGATGAAGTATGAACTGGTTTGAGTGCAGAACTGATGACTTGTTCGTTCTTCATTTTGACACAATATCTCATACGACATCATACAAGTGTATAGATAGAGGTTGATGACCAACAACAGATAGTTATTGGGATGATTTCGCGTATTTGAGTGACACCTATGTCACGGTTTGAGTAAAATGATTTGGTTCAAGCGTTGCGTGACGTTTATCATATAGGGGATAAACAACAATTGGAAATCGAACCTCTGACTTTGGCGTTCTCGATTAATGACGTTTGTTTATATGCCCACGACGGTCCACGAATTTCACCTCTCACGACTTAATAATAATTTCTGTTGGTTTAGTGCTGCTATCATGTACCAGTTGTGTTAAACCTCTTGCAGCAAAGAAGTAGGCTTATGTTTCATAAAACAGTTTTCCATCTGTTATATGGGTTTGGAGGGTTTATCTTTCCACAATATTCGATTATAATCTCGATCTATATTTCATCCACATGCTTGTCTTTACATTTTCTCAATATCAGTAGTAATGATAAATTTATACTCTCGCCTTCGGAGAAGTCCTCTGTCGTGGTCTTTGCCGAGGTAAATACCCAATTCAACTAAGAACCATTTAACGTTCAGTAAAATAAACTTCAATTACCCGATTCAAAAGGTTAGACTTACTCTACCGAATGGTTGGGCTTTAACCGAAGGACGGAAACCAATTTGATCGGTCCATCATAATGAAGACACCCCTGAAACACAGGTGGTCGAAGATATTTACAGAGGACTCGGCAATCAACTAACAATGCACATACTAATCTATGTGCTGAAACGATACTTTGGAAGACAACAACTCACTATATTGACATTGAAACATGCAGGACTGATGGTATAAGCGCATAATTCGAATGTGCAAGGCCTATCGTAGGCCTAGGTACCAAGAAAATATATGCCCATAAGGAAAGAGGAGACCGTTTGAGACTAGTGTTTGTTGATATTGTACTAGAAAATATCAGTGTAGTTTGGAACCCCAACGAATAACCACGAACCAGTGTTTCTCTATGAGAATGATTCTAGAAAAATGTTCATGAATGATTTGACCCTTGTGTGTTAAACAACGTTCTTGCTACTGGGATAAAATCGGTGTTGTATTGAATGATTTCCGAATGATCATATATAATACTATAAATGGAACATGGCCATATGTATGAGACCAACTTGGGAAATTTGGGTGGTATGTCATGAGGCGTAATCACTACAAGATTCCTAATGAAACTGATTATATCGTTAGGCCGCGTTTGCATCACCCTATTATGAATTAAAGTTCTCCCGTTAAGATGTTGGTCACTATACCCGGAAAATATCCTCTGGTACAGTATGTGTTCCGTTGACTCCATGTCACAAAAGCGATATTTATCTGTCGAACGTAAGATGACATCTTAAAACAGTATGACCTAAGAAGAAGTTGGTTAAAAGCCTAAACTCAGGTTCGCTGCTCTAAAGTGCTTCTTAGTAACTTCAAAGAAGAGTTTCGGTCTAATAAAAGCGTAGCAGCATCTGTGCGAGCAAGACTTTCGTTTGGCATATATGTTTTTTGGAACATTTCTATCCCCACCCCTACTTCGATTCGTATATACTTGTACCGATCGTTAAAAAGTAAACTATCCGTTGATTGGTTGAATTTCGCAAAGTTGCAGTAACCGATGCGTTTGAGCAGTTAGCATATGACATGTCAAAACATCTAGTCTAACAAAAACTGTAATACTGTTGTGTGTATATTGATATAGTCTCGTTAAATCTAATTTATCCTATAATTTCAGGCACCAAGATGGCAACCGACTGGGAGAAGCACAAAACCAAGCAACAACACTACACAAATTTATTCAACAATAAATTTCTTGCAGACGTCAAATTTATATTTCCGCAACCGAATGCGACCAATCCAAAAATACTTTATAGTCACTCGTTTGTGCTATCGATACAGAGTGCGGTGTTCCATAAAATGTTTTATGGCCCAAACGAGGTGACCCACTGTAAAATTAACGATTTCTACGAAATAATCATCCCGACGATGCCCTATTCGATTTTCAGCGAATTTATCAACTGTTTCTACAACAATCTAGAAACAAACAAATCCGCGATCAACCAACAAAATCGCAACCGGACTAATAATTTGTATTGCTTAGTCAAATTGGCCCGCGACTATGATGTCGTTATACTGGAGCAGTTGCTGTTATCGTACTTCGATAAATATCTTAAATCCAACATTAATTTCAATACGATTATTAACACGTTGCTGATCAGTAATTTGGTAAGTGATCGATATGGTAAGACATTCGAACGATCGGTGACGTTTATAAAACGAAATTTGTATAAATTTTTGAAAATGAAATTGGCACGTGAACTGGACCGGCAAGGATTGGAAATTTTATTGCGATTCGACGAAATCGACTATTGGACCAGCGAATTGGATATCTATCGAGCTGTTCTTGGATGGGCCGAAGCGCAAATCGAATTCAATTATATGATTGGAAATTATCGTGAAGTGATCGGGACGCGATTGATGAAATTGATACGATTCCCGACCATGAGTTTTGTACAATTTAAGCATGTAATTGATGTTGATGCACCGAACGTGCTCAAAGAAAATGAAATTCGACGATTATTTTCGTACATATCGAACGTATCGTACGAACACGATAATGAAATGGTCGATTTGTGCGGATACAGCCATGTGCCGCGCAGGAAAATCAAACAGTGGAAGGACTATAAAATGTGTCAAACATTTGTTTCGTATAATGATGAATCGAAGTGTTGCACTTGGTGTGCAAGTATATCTGTAATTAGTATACTCCAAGGCTTATGTTTTGTATCCCCATATGTTTATTAAAGACAAATATTGTAAAATTATGTAAAGAAATATATATTAGTAAACTTACCACATGTCCTTGAAGTTCTGCTTCGCGATGTGATCGATGAATACCTAATTGTTCTTGGGATGGTCTTAATCCAGCTAATTGATTATAATGGTGTAGTGGAGCATGATGCAGTGACGATAGTGATTGTCCGTATGGATCGGCTCCTAAATATTCTAAGGGTCCATGATTCTATAATAAAATAAAAAAATAAATTAATAATGTTTATAATTATATGTTAATAATATATATATACCTGTTGTTGGGGTGGGCTTTGGGCGGCATGATGAAAGGGGGGTGGAAAATATGGCGGTTGGAAATCTGGTTGTAGTGCTTGATGTGAATGCATAGGCGTGGGACCACCTCCTCCATGTCCACCGCCGTGGCCTCCACCACCTCCGCCGCCACCATGGCCCCCATTCGGCCCACCTCTCCCCGTATGGCCGGACGCATGTGTTGTATACGCCGGACTGCTACTTGATAATCCTATTCCACCGTGACTTGTCAGTCGCTCCTGTAAGTAGTGCAAAAAAAACGAAACGATCGATTAGATTCGTAACAGAAATACAACAAGTTGTGTATATAAACGTTTATAATTGTGTGATACTCGTATGTCAAATCAATTTATCGATTTCCGGTTTAATTTGTAAATTTTTTTTGTTTATGCAAATGGCTTCGAGCTAAATCGATAATTATATCCACCAGTTAGTATATTATATGATCATATAATCAGTTTATATATGTCAGTTTTGGAATAGTATTCGATTACGCTTATAACGATACTCGAATAATAGTGGCGACTGTACGGAGATTTTGACTAGCTACCCCTCGGGATGTTTAACGACTGATAAAGCCACGGGTAGCCCGTCCGATTGAGAAAGCCACAAACGATATGATAGATAAACAGCTTAGACCACGGTTACCTCTGCAAAACTAGTCTGCTAGGTTGAAATTGTTCTGATACAACCATTAAACCATTACTGTAGAACTACTGCGGTTTTTTAGTAAGCGGTGGATGCATCAAAACTTCCCAGTATTCGACGTCTTCCTTATTGATCGCATTTTTCATTCATTATTGACAGTATTTGTGTTCTGGCCTTTGCCACTATTTATGTAACTTCATCTGTCTTGTTACACATTTTTATCGTTACTTAATTCACGAGGTGCTCAAATATGTCAAATCAACAACTTTAAGAGTCATTTCGAAGCGATATGGTGATATTTGACTGGACAGGTATTTAGCTAAACAACAGGTCCAAGTCAATAACCTGTCGGGTCGTTTGAAGATAGGGTGGTACTCAGTATAACTCACTCATTCATCAGTGCGGATTGCAATGCCAATCATTTCGAATTAGAAACTCGATTTATACGTAGTTATAACTCTTGTAATGGATGATCAAACTCGATCTGTTTACTTGTTGTGCTAATGAGTGTTACTTTGCTACACCTTTAAAACAAAACACAAACGTTAAGAATAAATAATCTGAAAATTATGCTAAATTCAAAATATTTACGATAATTTCTTTATATGCAATCGATTATACTTTTCCAAGTCCAATCGGTTGATAATTAATTTTGATTATATTAAAAACTCGATCTCTTAGATAGAATTATGTACTATAGTCAATCGTTTTACAGAGTGTTATAAAATTAACGAATTCTTCGAAATAAAATATATGGTTGAGGCAAATCTTGAACATTCGATTGATGATAAACCAGAAGTGAACTAAAACCCCGTTGACTTGGTGGTGCCTAATCCAGAGTTGTATTTTGACATGACTACTAACATTGCATAGCTCCTTGCCAGCCTATAGTACTGACATGGAAGATGGGTCGGCCCATGGATTCTGCACTCCAACAGGAGATCATAGTTGTGTTCATTCACACCACAGATCGTAATCGTATGGTGAACAATCCCTTTAGCATCCTGCCCCTATCGGGATTCGAACCCGGTACCTCTCGCTCCAACTGCCGTAGCTTTAACTACTGCGCCACCTGGGCGGTCAATTTTTTTTAAGGAACTGGTATATAAGAAATATATGAACCGCACTTTATAGCATTTGAACCTAGTGCGTGAACACCAAAATTTACTTCGCCATCTGTTTCTGTGATTCCTCGGATCTGTGTCTGTTAGTATCAGTGATGGAAATATCTCTTAAGGCAAGTGTGCTTAAAATTTGCGAACCGCAGTGTTATTAGAATTGTTATACACTGTCGTTTGGAACAATACATGAAATGATGGCCGGCATTTATATATGCTCCCAAAACTGCGCTAAGTTTCAAACGGACGTGATATGTTCGGTGATCTTGCTAACATTAGTTAAGTACGTTCTGTCTGATTTACCTATAGATTTTCTCATTGTTTGTGGTCTGCATTTTTCAACTATTCCTGATATGATTTTCATATAAAATCAGTCTGACCATACATTAAGTTGCCCTTAGGCTGTTCAACTGTTTGGAATTTGCATCACCTTTACGTTTTTAAGCCAACCCCAACGAAAAAAGTAGATATAGGCCATAAATCAAATATTTTGTCTTTAATGAATTTATCGGTTAAGACCCTCTTCATCGACACTACAGATCGAGTATCGTGATAACTGTATGACACTTGGCACTTTTGTGTTTAAAGAATATTTTTTGTATTTCGTATAATCAACATCTTTTTACAGCACACAACACCAATCACTTCACCATAAAAAGCCACATTTCGAGGATGCTTATAAAATAACCCCCGGGACCGCCGGTTTTGAACTAATAGTAATATTTATTTTTGGACATTGGTGGTAGATTAGAATTACTTCACCATATCGGAACTTTTTTTTACATAGAGGTGGCACAGGAATATTGGTGTCCCATAATCTTCATTGTAATCAATTAAACAAAGCAATTACTCGGATTGGAGACACGAGGTCTTATCAAAAAATTCTCGCTATTTCAGAATTCGAACTCACTCTATAGAGAATGGTCAAGACGATAAATGTGGTAAGTACTTAAATGTGTTAGCTCATCGTAGAAAAATGATTTCGGCTCATACGGATTTCTTTGGAAACCTATATATATCGAGCAAAATATGTTAAGATAGATATCAGCTAGACGTTGATGAGTAATTTCCAATACTGGTTGAGAGTTATATGATTTGTTAAGCAAAAATCGTCAGGGTTCTCCATAACTTGAGTTCAATAGTTTAGGATATGTAATACTGTGACATATTGTAACAGGGGTTAATATTCGACTAATGCACCTTTTTACCTAAACCTTCTAGTGCTAGTTAGCCGTAATAGCTCTTGGAACGTATCAACTCAGACGGTTCGAAACACAAACATATCCCAAGAGTGATCGTTCTTATACTTGCACGGTTAAACGGTTAGGTTCAACGCCAGGCAATTCTTCTATAGTTACTTCTATGTCGAACTGGTTTATGTATTGCTTTTTCCGGCAACGATAATTTAATAGTGCGTTAATACGAATAGATAGTGTTATCCTACCCCTTTTGAACCGAGCTAATACTAAATCCAACTTTATCGTGAAAGTCCCCCTATAGACTAAAGCAAATCTTAGTAGAGATTTACGGCGACTGCATGCTCTATGGAAAACACTATGACGTACTCTATGGGAAAGCCATGTCTGATGCAAACTGAACTTGTAGAACCATTACAAACTCACCATACATTTGCCAAACGCTTAAAAGCATTAGGAATGATTTAAAAGCAAGTAGATTGAGGGTACCGTGTGAACTAAGACCCGTGTTTTTCATCATACCTCGTGACTTGTCTAAAATCTTAGGATGCCAAAAATTGAGCTAATCTCGTATTGTGGATTACAGTCGCATGCTGGTATAGAAAGATGGATAAGGCGATGCACAATAAACATTCTATATGACATGTTCTGATTGACTCGAAACCTATTCTGGGCCTTAAGTTAAAAAACCCGGTTCTTGAATAATTTTAAAATAACTCGGATATCCGCGGGTATCCGATAGTGTTCCTTTAACAAACTATATTATTTTTAGAAGTAATTCAAAAATGGATTTACAACCAGGCTTCTTAAATATTGAAAACGTTGATTATTTACGTTCTGCCTACCCTGAAGAAACTCTCTACTATAGAATTAGATGTCCTAAATAAGGCCTATAAGAAAAATGTGGTAATTCTACGGTACAACAAGTTTTTTTTTATATATTTTATACTATTTGTTTTTTTGGGGCTCAAGGCTCTCCAAGCTCTTTTCACTTATTTACGTCCTTCTTTTACGCGTTAGTGGCCAAAATCGAGTTCGTAGAACCATCTGCGCATTGCATAGCTCCATGCCGGACTATAGTACTGACATGGAAGATGTCCAGGTCCATTCGAACCAGGTACCTCCGGCTCCAACTGCCACAGCTTTAACCACTGAGCCACCTGGGCGGTACAACATGTTCATGGGGCGATTAGACATTTACATACGGGGTCCTAAAAAATTTGTATTAATTGAATTATCGTGCCCTTTTCACACGTTAAAGGTATTTTCGACATCTTTAAGTGTCGTTCTATCACTATAAATATTTTAATTAAAACGTGGAACTAGACTAACCTATACCAATTATATTCTTTTGAGCAAGTCAAATAATGCTGATCACTATACAAAATAAGTATATTACCTCAAATTCCGGGTAAAGGCGTATAAATAGGGCACACATCAATCTAATACTAGTATAAAGGGATAGAGCGGAATGTATCAGGTCACAATTCCGATAGGTGCACAATTTTTAAATTTGGGGAGCGTAGAATCCTTAAGTTACTCACGAAACAGAACTTCATCCTTGACGAGCCATTGTTTGGTTTTGTTTCTCACTGTTTGGAGTGGTTACTGTTAGACCGGTGGCATCATTGGACCGATTTTATTTGACAACGAAAAGGAATGGGAAACGTTAACGTAACATGTTAACTATTTTTTTTTGTGTTCGACCTTTGGTTTTAACAAGACAGAGCGACATGCCACATATAGGATGAGCAACAATCCATGTATTGTTAACAGAATTTGACAAAAAAGAGGAGCAAATTTAACACCACTTGATTGTTTATGCTAATCATCGACAAACCATTCAACAACTTACATTGCGGTAATTTTATCGGCAAAGGTTATTATAAATGTTGATGTTCGGATGCAGGATAGAACCACTTTTCAATACATTTTTTGACTCTTTTTTCAACCCAAAATGTGTAGTTTGTTTATACCCTGGATTTAAGCTGGGATGGACCTATGCTATATGCAGAAGGCTCTAATATATATATATATATATATATATATATATATATATATATATATATATATATATATATATATATATATATATATATATATATATATATACATATATATGAGCCGATTATTGGCCAGCACTAGTGGACCAAGCGCAAGTAAGAGGAAATTGCTCTCCTCGGTAGTCACATTAGCCATATTGTATGGGGTACTCGTATGGATCCGAGCATTGGATACGTAAAAGGCCCGCGATCAACTGGAGCGCGTTCAACAAACTATTGCACTCCGGGTATGTAGTACTTGTAGGACAATCTCGAAAGAGGCAGCCGTACTATCTAGCATGCCACCTTTGACGTTAATGGCCAAACATCGAGTCACAGTACTCAGTGGGACTGCTGAGGAGGGCACCAAACAAGAAATGCTGGAACAATGCCAGAAACGATGGGAGAATGCAGACACTGCGTCGTGGACCAGACAACAGATTCCTAAAGGTAAAGAGTGGGTGGAGCGTAAGCATGGTGAAATCTATAGTTCCATTGAACGCAATTACTATCCGGCCATGGCTGTTTTAACAGAGGCTGTTGTTTTTATTTTGATGAACAAGATACATCGCAGAACACACTATTTTTCACTATGAACGGTTTGAGCGGGAACGTCGTGAGTTTACTGATAAAGTAGGTCAGCTGACATCGGAAAATATTATCCCTAAGATGCTGTCGGAGGAGCGAAATTGGAACACCACTACTACCACTACATGATACAATTACGTCAAAACATGAAACAACATGAAGCCAACAACATAAATTGATAAGAACATAGACATCCAACGCCTGAAGTTATGCAAGTCTTGAGATCCCGGGAGTGTGGAGGAGCGGAGGGTATAGGGTTTTAGTCGGTAAGAGTCTGAAGCGTGTAGCTTGCTGTAAATTTGAATGTGTTGTTCTTCCGAGTTGTTTCTTGTATCTTGTAATCCACTAGGCCGGTTTCGATCTGACGATGATGACGCCATTAAATGACCGTGTGATCGAAAAAATCAAATCCATCTCATCAGGCGTATACTACCGGACTTGATGTTCTTACTGTGCGATTCGTATATATACGTTAAGTTGTGACGCGACAGTACTATAGTGAATTACAAGAACTTAACTTGAAATATCGATTTTATGAATTGCGTGTGGGGTGAGCTAATTTGCGATTTGTTTGAGCTGCTCTGAACGCCACAAGTCCGGCACAGCGCCCATGAGGGTTTCCCCCCATTTGACTTCTATTAGACTGTAAGGACGTTATTAGGCGAGCCATGAAAGAGTTAAGATCCCTTGAGCAAAAGAAGTACTTTATTTAGTGGAGATTGCCACGACGGCTTTCACGGGGACCACAAACAATAAATTTAACTTTTTCGATTACAAATTAAAATTGCGCCCCAAAATTATGAAATAACTATTGCGAGCACATAAGTTTTATACACAATATGTCGAGTTCAAAAATTGGAACACCGAGAAAGTTAAAAAAAAATGTCTGCGTTCAATTGTAACTTTTATATATTACATACAATTATCTTTTGTATATATAGCTGCGCGCACCGACTAATTAAATCCACACACACACACATTATGTACACAAAATGATTGATGTGAAATTTTAACTCTTTTTTTTTTTTTGCACAAATCAAAAACGCGGTTTCAATTAAAAGTTCTCGTGTGACTATATTTTTTCATATACATATCCCCGTATGATTAATGACCATATAAACACGTTGTCATAATTTCACCATCTGGCGCGATCGAGATGAAATATACTAGAACACATAATTTACCTGCACTTCTAAAACAGAAGTCATATCCACATAGGCCAATGCCATATTCATTATGCTCTCGGCGTAAATCGCACGCCTCAAACCCTATTCCACTATACACAAATATTTGTAGCACTTTAGAACTTTTTTAATTAATGATCTAATTAATTAATCATCATCACATTTTGTAATCACAAAGCACACACAAAACGGGAACACTTATATATTGCAAGACACAGATAGTAAAAAAAAAAATTAGAATTTTCGAATCTCGACTATATCTTAGATATTTTACGATATATACATATATATATAGCAATCAAAGTTGCTAGACTAGATATATAACTAATCAAAATATAAAAATTAAATATAATTATGAATGGTAAAAAACTATGTTTATATATATATATATATATATATATATATATATATATATATATATATATATATATATATATATATATATATATATATATATATATATATATATATATATATATTGTACGTCAAGACACACAGTTGATTCCCAAGATTTCACTGTGTAGTATAGGTACATATTCTTGAATTTATTAATAATAGCGATTAACGATATTATTATTACTGCTGTCGTTTTACTTATTATTGTTATTACTATTATTATTTGAAAGTTAAGATATTATAATTATTTTCGTATATAAGAGATATTTGAAGGAGATAAAAAGAATTTAAATTATTTTTAATGTTTTCTGCATGATTAAAATATTATATATTTATGTTAAGATAATATTTGATTGAAAGATAAAATACGTAAGATGAATTAGACCGATTAGATAGATAAAATAAAATGTTTAAATTGATTATCTTGTATAACG
This sequence comes from Tipula lateralis, assembly GCA_963932295.1. Taxonomy (NCBI): domain Eukaryota; kingdom Metazoa; phylum Arthropoda; class Insecta; order Diptera; family Tipulidae; genus Tipula; species Tipula lateralis. Next base: position 45,465,090 of record OZ010737.1, on the reverse strand, counting down.
TCTTATAAAAACAATTTTCCGGAATACACGCGTACAGTGGATATATATCGACAGATGAAAATTCTAATTAATTAAATAATATTTTGGACACACAAAACCATATAATAATTTAACTTATGATAACTATATACACACGTTAATATATAATATACGATCGCACTGCGCGGTCTTATCGTCGTGTTGTTCTTCACGGTACAAAAATCTAAAGTAAACTAAATCAAAAAATTATATAAAAGTTAAAATCACAACAACAACCGAATATCGTCTTTCTTACGATTTTATTTTGCTTTTCTATATACTCTCTTATATACTGTTGTTATAGACAATTCGTTTGTTGTATTGCTTGGCTGCTGCTGCTGTTGCTGCTGGTGATGCTGCTACTTTGATACACACAATACACAGTGATTTTATATATTGGTCGCCTCTTGTAAATGCCGGTAGCGATGGCAAGAGCGGCAAATTTTGGGTTTAAGCATAGCAGAACAGTTTTGCTTGTTTTGTTGTTGGATAATTTGAGAGCCAATGAAATTTGGTGAATTTGATGCTGTGAAATTGTTGTTGTTTCATATATTTTATGTTTTATGTGCGAGGGATTAGAAATTTTTTCGTTTTTATGATTTTCAACTTGAATCGTGTGAATGAATGAATGTGTTTGGGGTTTTAGAAATTGTTTAAATCTGTTTGGAAGGTGTTTTCGTAAATTATTGGGATTGAGAATTGGCCATTTCATGACATTAATATATTTCTAGACTGTAACAATTTTGTGAATTGTTAAAAGCTCAATGTTGATCGTGGTACTGTATTCTGATACTATACGACAATTAGCATTTCTTCTTTTAATGTATGACTATACCCTGACGTATTATTTTTTCTAAAGATTTAATCATAAAAAAAAATAAAATATATAAGAGTTATTATTGAATAAGTCTGGTCCTGTCCAAATTACGGTTTTGCCATAAGCGTCTGAATTTCCGCATCAACTTTTGATTAAAAAAAAAACGGTCGGTAAGACACGTATGGGGAGTTAATGTACGTGATCAGGTGGCAGCAAGCAGTGTGTAACGAGACCTTGGACAAGCGGTGCTGGTTATCATGTGGACGGAGCGGAATACCTAATATTAAGCGTAATTCTGTACAAATTTGTTTCCATCCACCATTGTTGAACCATTATTAAACAACAATTACAACAATCGTAAGTTTTGAACACATTTTATTTAATCTTATTGTTTCATAATTTTCAGTGTCTTAAACTATCTATGGTAGTAGCGATGATTCATTAACTTCTCAAATAGGGCTAACTTCTTCAACCAGGAAAATCAAACGTCATCGTCATACATTTTTTTTGTTTTAATTTATGTTTTTGCTAAATATTAAAAATCAAGCAGGAAACTTAGTGATCCACTCACGACCAATAATACACCTCTTTTCGACTGAGCGGGAATAAATCGAAAGTTCCTGATATTTATGTACTTTGGCTGATCGAAAGATGCCAAATGTTACAAGACCCATATAATACCACCAGTGGCGGAACTTCAAAAGTTGGGCCGCCCGCGCAATGAAAAATTATTCCCCAATAAATTTTTTTTAATTTTTTTAACAAAAACAAATTAGATATTTATTTCATATATCATATCGCAATAAAAATAATACAAAAACGGAACTAAAACTTAATGGACCTTAAATATTAAAATCTTTCCTCCTTGCCTTCATATTGGCAAAATCAGTATAATGATACTTTTTATTTCCATTTTCCCAGCCGCTTTTGCTTCAATGGAAAGTATTGAAAGATCGGTTAAACGGTCTTTACCAATGGTATTACGCATATAATTTTTTATTATTTTCAACTTTGAAAAAGAACGTTCAGCTGATGCAACCGTAACAGGTAGCGTGAGAAACAATAACAATGCGGTTATCACCTGTGGAACACTTGCAGCTACAGTTGACAATTTTACTTTTAAAAGTTCAGCGAATTCGCGTATAGATGATATTTTTGATATTTCATCGTTCAGAATTGCCTTTACCATAACCATTTTCAGAGGAAATTCTTCTGATATATCTTCACTATACTTTCTATGTAGTGCTTCCGACATCCATAACTTTTATAATCACGAAATCCATAACTTTTATAAATATATTGATTTTATAAATATATTGTCGCCAGTCGTAGCTTAATGGTTAAGAGAGATTCTCATCACACCGCGGTCTCGAGTTCGATTCTCGCCGCTGACCAAAAATTAACATGCCACCGGATGACATAAAATGCGGTTGTGTGTAAAAAACATTCGTTGGGCTGACCACCTACAATGTGCACCAATCGTTAAAATGGTTCATAAGGTCTCAGTTGAGACGCGGTAAGGGCCGTTTACGGCCTCTAAGCCATAGATTATTTATTGATACGGAAAATTTCTTCGCTATTGTCAAAACGGTGATCTGTGGATAATTCGTCAAAATGCCTCTTCACAATTTTCCTTCTTTCCTCAACAAATATAGCACTAATCTTCCATGTAGTCGCTATTTCTACTGCTTCAACTTTTACTGAATCAAACAAGTTTCTATAATGTTTTAAATTTTTGCTGCCATTTTCTAGAGATGTTGAAGAAGCGGTCATAAGGTCTAAATTTTTTGTTTGCAGCCATTTTGATCGTATATTTACTTCATTCAGTATTTTAGCCAAAATCACGCATAAAAAACAAGTTCACGCTCTTCACGTTTTTTACTTGTTAGCGATATGTCGGATAAAGCTTTCATTATATCGTCCTGCTCAGCGTGAAGTATATCGTCCTGCTCAGCGCGTTGGATTTAACCTTTTTAATGTTATTTGTGATTCTCCTGTAAATTTTGATAGTATAGATCCCATCTGTTTATGCTATTTCAAAAAAAGGAATAGACATCTTCTAGAATTATAAAAAATGAAGAAACTTCAATACAACATTTAACAGCATCGTTAATCACAAGATTTAAATTGTGAGCTGTGCAATGTATGTACATAGCATTGGGCTGATTTTTTTTTAGCAGGGCCTGAACACCATTGTATATTCCACTCATGACGTTCGAACCATACGAAAAGATACAGCATGACTAAAATACGAAAAGATGCAGCATGACTAGTGTAAAAGGGGCCAAGGATAGTTTTATGTTTGTAGGCAAATATAAATGCGGGAAAAAAGTTTCAGTGTATGTAGCCACTGAAGACCACCACAGTAACCAGAGCTTGTGGATCTTTGGGCTGACGACCCTGGTGCGTTTAACAAGACTTATCAGATATAACAAAGAATATGGCTCTCCAAGAACCCACAGTATATCAGCTATTATATTTTTTAGATCGTAAACATGCATATAGTTACATGGATCACTGTGATAAGTCTAGAGCTAATACTTGCAAATAATCATCTATTGATGGCAAAATCTAGGATTTGTTTGTAAAAGGTAACAAGGAATCAGGGTTCGATCCCGGAGAGGGAGACTGAGAAACGGTTATCACATCTATGGAAGACAGTATCTAGGCACATAGATTTTCCAATACCACTACGGGAAAGTAACTGGGTTCGAATGTAGGATCGAACGTAGGCTTATCCACGAATAAATCTTAAAGCTACCAAACCATTTGCCGAAAATGTTTTCATTTATCAAAAACTTACGTTAGCGATGGCCTCAAAGTGGAGCATGTACTCCAAGGCTATAGATTGCAACACAGTGGATATGATCGGAAATTTTGGAGAAGGATTTTTCATTAGGCCACAGATAAAATAGGCCATGTTGAGCACAAGAGATTAGTCATCCTGCTATTGACTTATCCATGTGCCGATAGATTCATTTTACAATAATTTGGATAATCTGATGGACTTAATACCTTAATATGATGTCAGATTGGTGATTAGTGACTTTAATGCTGGATATGGCAGAAATCAGACGGACTTCATGATTTCAAAGTGGCCAGTACGTTCTTTAGTTAATGCTGTTGATTTCCAAAAGGCGGGGTTGGGTTGTCCAAGATTTGAAATCGTATCGGCCTTCAACCAAATTTTCCAGGAGTTTTCGTAGAAGTCCAAGAGGTGAGTAATTCTTCTGTGAAGGTCCGATAAATGAAGAAACGTTAAATCTCGTCAGTAAAAGAATTTTGCAATCTAATTACCAGTCCGATGAACTTAACAATGTCTCAAAAACATTGTAGATCTCGGTGGTCGATTCCGCATACAGTAAACTATGGGCATAGTAAAATCTAAGCCAAAAAATGATTGGCTTGATGAGGTGTGTCGTTTCGAAAAAGCAGTTTTTGCTTCGAGAAACGAATTTGTAGACAGAGGAAGCGTGAATCGTAGAAGGGGATGGAGACATCTGTCTCATTCGATACTCGATACATGGCGGGAATATTTTTCAGCCCTATTCTTAACGTTCCACAATCTGTACTTGAATTCCTCAAATACAAACTGCAAATGTGTTTTGATCTATGTTGAGAGCTTATAATAATCAGAGGTGTAACTATGTCGAATTATCTTTTCGACTTTATTCGATTGGTATGGTGAATTGAAGCTTTGCCCGACGTATGGTAAGTAATCGTGCAATCTTCAAAAAGAGTTTCGCTAAATGCAAAAATAGTCTCCGTTGTGCAGTATACACGTTACTGTTGTACTTCTTGTTATAGCTTGTGGTTCCCATTATGATCCACCCAAGTATAGTATCTTGGGCAATTGGATCTTGACGCCCTTAATAATTTTACTATTTAAAATCAAAATAAAATAATCGACTCCGATTATGACATCAATGCTATTGCACTTGTGTCGCCAGGATCTGAAGGTTGTATAAATGTTGCAAATGCGCCAATTAATTGGTATCGAAAACGATGTCTGGAAGATTATCGGTTAATTTCTTGAACAACATTGCCTCAAATTTTAAATGTCAAATTTGAGGCAATGTTGTTCAAGAAATTAACCGATAATCTTCCAGACATCGATAATCTTCCAATGCATCTTTTGAATCTTGAGTATAAAGTTCAACTTTACGATTGCAGATACCGGCTTCCTTTCCTCTCATGCAAATATTGACCTGTTTTTCCTATTCTGACTAAGCTGATTGTTTGGTTTCGATGGAGATATATGAGACTGCAGACCTGAGGTCAATCACTGGACCTGATTGTGTTGTTACATATGTTTGAGATATCTGGTTATCCATTGATATTATTTCGTAAGTGCAGACTCCAGTTAAAGCGTCACCATTTGACTCTAAAAATCACTGTGTGTCATTAAGCTGGACTGCAAACAACATATAGTTTGGTGGACTAACCATGTCAACCTGGGTGTCAACATAATTTAATTTGCAGGAAGCGAAAAGAGCAGATGACGGAAATTGATTGCTTTATGGGCGATTCTGGGCTTTACAAAATATACGTGACCGGGCTTGATTCATCAACCTTAATTTGTTAATCAAAATCTGTCAGTTCCAACTTTTCAGAAATTAATTCGATTTTGGATGGATTAGTCGATATCTCTCTTAAGAGAAAGCTACGTCACTCTTAGAGCGAGCACAGGTTTCACAGTGAAACCTGTAACCAAACAGGCCAATTTAGCAGCTAATATATTTTTTTTGATATCCATGTGATATCATTTCGACTGCCTAGTCGATTCAAAGCAATTATTATCTTCAAATCACGCTTCGACGAAACAGTGTTGAGATTAATCGCATTGAGACCTGATTGTCAGAAAGGATGCATATACAACGAATTCTGCAATTCATCTCCTTTTCATAGAGTGCTGTTCCTGAAATTGAAGCAATTTCTGCCTGAGAGGCAGTAGAATACCGATTCGATGCCATATTGTCCGAAAGCATGTGGTCAGTTGTGTCCCGGCCCACTTCTCTCCATATTTGGCAGTACAAGAGCTGTCTTTGAAGGCAGTTTAGAGGTTTCCTAATAACCGCACTCAATGTTCCAGACCACCAAATAAATGCGGCAAAAAAAATTTTGTGGGTCTGATAACCGAAATATATAGCCAGTACCCAAGTCTGTGTTTCAAGTCCCACAATTTACCAAATGACTGTCTGCTGTTCCAGTGTATATGTTACGTGCTTCATTGCATTTGTTTTCATGTTGTTTTGCACATAGTTTGGTAGTTCAAATATTTTTATAGAGTCCTGCATCTAGTGAAAAGAACCATCTCAGCTTTCGTGTAGTTGACAGAGGCCCTGATCACTGCAACAGGCTACAACGCTATTTTCATTTGATCACTTAGTAAATTCATATATTTGACTAGCAGTGAGTGGACCACAAGTGTGGAGACATCTTGACGAAATTCCTTTCTGGCGGTCACCATAGTCGTATCACTGCCCAAGACTGTAGTAATTCTCTTTAACCTAAGCATGGCTTATATTGATAGCAATGTCCACATCGAACTATACATTGGGTCCACTGTATAAACAAGCAAGGCCAATTTGTATATCATGGAAAAAGCTCATAGGCACCTTCAAAATGTACGTGGTTGATTCCAACATATTCAGGTTAACCTGTTACCTACAAATAGTTGATCGTTAAAGTCACTGACCGAAAGCGTATTAAACGAAAGACATGCCTGTGAAATATCACCTTCAACTGATGCGTTTGAGCTGAACACTTAAAAGTAATTCCAAATGGATTTTATATTGTGTCTCAGTTTGTGTTGCATTTCTGTGACTGTAAAACCTTTTCGAGGGTTGCAAGAGGCTAAAATGGCTCGTTATTTCCGTTTTGTGAACGTCCTCAGGCCCAAGAGAATTTTAATGATATGCTCTGTCTATAGTTATATGTTGGATAAATTGTTGTATCCTTGTTATTAACCAAACTGAATAGAGTTTCGAGACAGCTTTGCGGAATGAATATTTGATATATAGCTGATGCTAACCACAAGCCATTTGGTGCCGCGAATCGACTGACAGGAAACACCGAAAAGTTGAAGCCGTTGGTTAAGAAAAATGTCAATTTGTTGAGTTTGTCGTGTATGTAGCAGGTATTGTCGAAATCATTGACGAGTTTGAGTTTTGGGTGAGTTGATACAATTCTTTCGGCGGAAGATGAGTCGTATAGTTACTAGAGTGAGATCCGTTTGCATATATTTTGATGAATCAGTCATTGTCTCGAAGAGGCCTCGAGAGTTTGTGTTTGACTATTAACACTGATCCTATCAAGCATCTTCAAGTGCTATATCAGGTTGTGCAGCTAGTCCGATTCGAATAATTTCTGACATCTTTCGGGTCAAAAACGATCTACAATAGTGTTGCAAACGTTTTTACCTTATTGATTTGTGATGTATGGCGAATCACTTTAGATGGCCGCCAATCACCAATATCTTTCTCCACTTAAGGGAGCTTTTACTGTCTTCCAAAGAGTAACGATTTTATGTTCTTATATTGATTGACATTTGGAGGATCAATATGAGTTCGGCGGATCGTGCGACAGGTTAGATTTATATAAAAACGCTACGAACATTACGAAACTAGGTTTTTGGATAGATAATTTAAATGCTTGAATATTTTTTCGACCATGTGGCTGCCGCGACTGGTGCGTATATAGATGCCGGTATCTGAAACCGAAAGGAAGCCGGTATCTGCAATCCTAAAGTTTATAATTACTGAAATTGGAGAGTTATGGCCCAAAACCAAGAATTTATAGAGTTCCGAAAGCCTGTCTTAACCAAAAAGCTATCACCTTGATGCTTTCATAATCCAGCCCTTAATCATACTCACATTGACCTTCAATATATTTTATGTTTAGCACAAACATGATTACAAAGCAACAATTATGCAAATTTCAAAACATAGTTTTGTTTGTTGTTACGATTCTGAATTCCAAACGTTGAAATAACAAACAACATCATACAACATTTAGAATACATCAAACAAACGAACAAACAGATTCCAAAATTGTTCTTAACATATACATATATACGAGGTACTGTTGCTGTAACATTCTAAAGCTATTTAAAGAATTTTCGAAATTTTTTTGTTTTTCCCAAACAATTTTCAGAGGGAAAATGTTTTTTGTTTTGCTTCCTTTTCTCCTGTATACCACCCGTGTATATACTACCATATTTTATACCAACCCATTATGTTTGTACATATGTATATGTGCGTTTGAAGAAAATACGAAAAAAGGGTTGAAACTGTACCAAAAACACAAGCTTAAGAAAAATACTTGTGAAATACTTGCTTCTTGTGTATACGCGGAGTTACATCTCTTATCTACTCCTTTTATTTTCTTGTACATTACGTGTATATATACGCCGAAGTATGTCGTATATATCCTGCATTAAGATGAGTCTATATTTATTTTTTCCTTCAACCATTCTTCTCGAACGCTCATAAGGATATTCATAATGGACTTAAGCACTATACAGATAACATTGATGGATTTTTTTTTGCTCGCTCGGTATGAATCATTTTCGTTGAATGTGATTTTTATACATAAACCAATTCAGGATATTAGATACGATGTTTGTGTATATATGGTGGTATATGGAACATGAAAATAGGATATATGAAATTTTTCCGGTTTGATAAAAAAATAAAAAAAAATTTTATGTTTAGTAAATTGTTTTGCAATAAAAAATTGGGAATATTTTACCTTTTTTTTCTTGTTATATTAAATTAATCTTTTTTATGTAAGAAAACGAAAGAAAAAGAAATTGGAACTCCACCTTTTAATTGGTTGTGTTATGTCGTCTCATATTTTGTTTGTTATTTGTATAAATAATACACTGGTGTATACGGACATATATAAGAAAGAGAATCAAATTTCTAATTTCACACTAAACAAACAAATCTTTTATTTTCAAGATTTCGAAAGCTCTGATTGGATAAAATTTCAACAACACATTTTTTTTGTGCTGATCTACATACAAACCATAAACGACAGTCATCAAAAGAATTAACAAATTACTCATTTCAACGATTGAAGTGGATTTGATGCATGCTGCAGGTTTTATTCGAATTTTACCAAGAAAAGGAAGCAACAATCCTAGAAGGCAGCCCTACGCAGGCACGCAAAGAGTTGATGTAAGATTAACAATCTGGTATAAGCAATACTTCCTGTGGGTGGGGGCATCCATGTTTCGTAAATTTTACAAACGAAACATATGCGACCCATAGATCGCTGTAGTATGTACCACAGTATCCAGAGCTTGTTGTAGGAGGCGACTAAATCTGGTTGGATTGCTGGGCTGACGACCCGCATCCGTAAAATTCAAAATTGATAAAAATGTCAACAAAAATAAAAAAATTAGATACCGCCAAAACAAGAATGATCCCCCGCTTAAGTATATACCCGAAAACGAGAATGAGGATCGGCACGAGGAACGTGCAGTCACTCCGAGTTCGTTTCAACCACGAGATCAGGAATTTAATGCAAATTCCTGATATCGTGCATGAAATCAAAGGACAGCGAGTACACTGGCTTGGTCACGTTCTACGTGCGGATTCAAAACGAATGATTCTGCGATCTTTGAAGGGAGAGCCGCTTTTTGGTAGGCGAAGAGGTTGCTATCGGCGACGATGGCTCCACGGCGTAGAGAGCGATCTGGTATCTTCTGATTGCTTGCAACGATATGAAGAGCTGGCTCGTGATCGAAACCGATTGAGTCAGATTGTTGACACGGTACGGGCCAATAATGGCCTGTAAAAACCGTTAAAAAAAAATAAAAAATAAGCAATTCTTCCAATTTGCTGTATACCATTTGCATGTTCAAGCCCAGGTCAAGATTACTTCATTTAACTACTCGATGTACTTTACTGATTTATTACAACATTACAAGCTATATTGGGAGGAAATCGAAGCCTGTCTGAATTGTGTGATTTAAACTGCAATGTAATCCTACAACAACTTCAGTATGACAGTTTAACAACTTAATCGCAAATAATGACTAACAAGCAATAAAGAATGACAACAAGTGAAGCGAGAATTGGAGGACACAACCGGCATTATCATGCGATACATCAATAACAACGAGAATCATTTAATGGTGCTATAACTATATTGACGTCGATAAAGATCATTGAACAATGTGATAAAGGACCAACAGAGATTAAGTTTGGAAATGTCGCAACTGAACAAAATATAGAACATACGAGCAAAGTGTTCGCTCGATATTGATGAGCATGATCGCGTTGGCCTTTATATTTAAATACTTAGAGGACACGAAGCAGGGTCTTTTTGCTATTATATAACAGTAAAGACCATAGTTGCAATTTATTGGACCATTGGACCAGTTGCAATAACCATCCCTGGCCATGATATTTATGACTTATTTCATCAAAGCATGGATAAACGTAGTAGAGTAACGAAATGTGATAAGTGCTCGATGTATTCGAGGTTCAATATATAAAAACACATTCAATTTCACATCATTAAACCGACGAAATAACTAGCAGTGGGCAATCATCGAGTAGTTTGGCATTCTAACAGCAGAAGCGAAGTGTTACCAGTTATAATGCATAAACTAAAAAAGCGCCAGTAGCAATCTTATATCGCAAATCCTCACTTCATTCAGTCTACAAGGCTAAATAAACGACTAAATTCTGCAAATCAGTGATTTCTAACTAAACGAGACCATGCAAGCGTCTGGCTTGGTAATGATTAAAGCTGGTTGTACAAAAAAGAATCTTAGCATCATCGGCACAGCGTAAAAGGTTGTGCCTCTAAATAAATTATTTGTGGTATGTTTCCCTATATATACTAGCCGTCTGTCAACTGTTTCACTTCTATCATCAGTGACCTCACATTTCAATCGATCCTAGCATTCCTCGGCATCCGCACAGATGAGTTATCTTATTCCTTGTCACCAGTTGCTTTATCGAGTTTAAACTGTGTTTCAAACCATCATTAAACCAGAGTTGTATCACTTGAGTACTAATCAAGCTGACTCGTTGTTCGGTTGAATATAATCGCTTGAACTATTTAACCCTTTAGTAAGACTGATTTTTACACAATTTCTTTACATGGCTTAATTGTCGCCCGGTCATCCAATAGTTCCTATCCCTGTTAATTTTCATCCATTTTTGGTCACTCCGTGTACAATATACATCTATTCTTCTTGTGACCAAATCAATGGTGGCCATAGTTGATCATGGTACGATCTGGTATCTTTGGATTCAATCGCAAGGTACTGTAGATATTAGTGATACGTTGTGTTACGATAGGTTGTTTTAGCCAGTCCCGTAGCCCAGTCAATAGTCTCATCAGTGCTCGACTCGGCACCCACAGCAGAGTAATCGTTAATTCCTTGTTAAATCCGGACTGGAAATCCGGTTGAATATAAATCCATGTACTATTTAAGCCTTCAGCTAGACCGGTCTTTACAGCAGGTAAAGCTTAAAATACAGTAGCTTACAGTATCCCTAGGGACTTGGATATGGCCAGATCATGTCCAAAAATCCTATTCCTGTCTCATCATTCATCAATGATACGTATGTGTTCCATATACCATAAACCTTTCTTCTTTTTGAACCAACTCATCCTGTTTAAGGGTTTGTGGAAATTTATTTTGTTCGGCAAATTGTCGGCTGTCATACCAATAGGAATGTGGTTTCGAAAGTCTACCAATTTTTAGATGACAACTAGGGCAGCGTCCTGTTCGATATCGAGTCGGGCGTTTTCACAAAATCAAACAGTGAAAAATTTGATCGTTGTCATTACAAACGGTTGCTGTAAGCAGCAGATTTGTCCCTCTAGCACTGATTTATTGGGGTTGACATTAAGTCCCAACTGAATGCACCATTATTACGATGGCTCGATAGCGTGTTTGATTAGATGTGATAGGTTTGCATTGAATTAAAAGGCAATGATGAAAACTAGATCATTCTCATAACCATGAAGATCAAATCTGTGCGGTAGCTCGCAAATAGTGAGAAACCATCATAGAGGGGATAAAGCTATATTGCTTGCAAGTATGAGCTGTAATACTTTTGAATTTGTAACACCTCGTTCCACTGCTTTTCTACCAAAGGAGTTGTAAGAGGTATTATCGAAAGCTCTTTTAATGTTAATAAAGCGGTTTTGTTTACCCGTAATAGATCTTCTCAAACTAAGAGACGAGGTTAGTAAACCAAAATAATAATTATACCAAGCAGGACCCAAAATTCATACAATATAGTCATTACTAAACAGAGGTTTCTAATCATAGATTAGAAAATCGGATAAACGGCTTTGCTGACACCAAGACACATTATTTTTTCGAAATTTTGTATTAAATGTGGCTGAATTTCGTTGATACAGTGCTCATTTTCCTTCTTCAATGCCTTTGTGGTTGTGATCTTGTTGGCGTAAACGGCTTTTAATCGCCCAGGCCATACGAATTTTGATCACCAAAACAGAAAATTGTACACGAGCACGAATTGACTCAGGCAGTAAGGAAACTGTCTGTTAAGAGTTTATCGAAATGCCCAATGCAAGACCATGATGCCGTATGAAAGTTGCTTTCTTAATGATTTGACTTTTTTTTTCCAAAATCAATTATCATGAGAACCATATATAGAAGGAGGCTGCGATGAAGTTAAATCTTGGCCTCCATTATATAAAAAAACCTACGACAGAAGCCTTAAATAGGTTAAGCCCTATATGGAGTTCATAGAAGAAAAGGGCCTTGTTGGAATACTCGGTATAAATGGAGTCTGAAAGTCACAAAATTGTGTTGAAAATAAGTTGCTGCATGTTTACCTTTACTACCGAATTTTCAAAACAATAGGTTAAATTGACAATAGGATATGACAATAGGTTAACGTCGAAGTATTCGACATATTGCAAGGCCCTGTAGTGATTGAATCGATCGACTCTTAATGGAACTAGCGTCTGAATCAAAACTTGTCATATGACATGGGAAGTGCATCGCAACGAAATCATATCTGCAATACGCAATGTTCTGCCAAAAGCATCCTAAATATAGAAGCAGCAAGCGTCAAAAACGAACTTAAAAAGTTTATACCCATATTTACTAACACATCAATATGTTGTGACGTCATTAAAAAAAAAAATCACCCTACAGTTCAAATTTATTACTAAAATATTTCGGACAGTGTACAGCAAAGAAAAAATAAAAAAATAATTTTTTATTTTTGTTTTTCTTTGCTGTCAAAAATTGTTTACAAAATTTTTATAGATTATACCCGTACACAATAATAAATTATTTATTATAATAGTTAGAACGTTTATAAATGAATTTTAAAAAAAACAGTTCAAATACTTAAAATTGTTTTAAAAATTCACACTGTTAAAAATCGTAACAAATTTTATGATGCCATGTTGTATCGAGTATAACAATTGAATGGAAATAGGAAAAATTTAAATAATTTTGAAGTATTCACTTTCATTAACATGTTTGGGTATTTTAATTGTGTACTTCGTATTATCGCATTAACAATATGCTTTGAAATATCAATAAAAACGATTTATATTATTAAAGTCAATAAGTGCCATCTCTTATCCAATATTTGAAGTATATGTTTCTTTTTCGTAGTTGCACTCGTTTTTTATATTTTTATACGGTGTTTAGAAACAATTATAACAAATACATGTATAATAATTGAATAAATCAAACCGTTTTTGTTGTTTTCAGTATTTTTCATTCATTAAAATTGAGCCAAAAATCTTCAATTTTACATTAGTTCTTATGGAGTGTTTGAAAATCTAGACCCCATAAATAAGCTCGATAAATTTAAAGGGTCAAGCATTGCTGCTTGTATATTTAGGATGCTATGGTTCTGCAAACTTTTTGATGTTCAAAAGCTGCATTTTCTAGCTCTATTGCAGATGCTTCATTTTGGTATGTTGGCGAAGTCTTGGCATTATATATGATAAATAATATGTCGCTTTTTCCTGGAAGCTCCATTTGAGATAAATATTTGACGCAGAATCTATATATGCGCTTGTTGGAGTGTTTTAGTGGATGTTGACTCTTTAAACTTTTCAACTATTGTGCAGCGCCCTTGTGAAATAAAACCGTAACAAGCAAGCCGACGTGTTGAATGTGAAAGTACAGGTTGTAATACGGATACCTATTCGAGACTTCTGCGCCTTGAACATTAACTTGTGATACGGTTATCAATATATTAACATTGACACTTTCTAAAGTGTTCTGCACTATATAACCGTAAGTTACTTAGTATTATTGCATATCCCAAAGAATAAATCTAACAATTGTTCTTAATGTCGAATAGTGTATACAAAACAATAAATAAATTGACTTTGTCACCCGTCAACATAAATAAATCGCTCAGAGTAGCGCCCGCGATCAAAGTTAATCAAATTAAAAATTTGTCACCCGCGCACACAGGTCTTAAGCCCCATGTACAATATATATCTTTAAAACGACAGTTCAATTGCATTTAAATTCCTTCATTTGAGTTTCGGTTTTTGTGACAATACAATCGAAAATGCTTTTCGATTTTGTTAAACTTTTCATTTCTTATGTATGTGCGCGAGTATCTTATACTTAAATTCTATTTTGTCATTTATGTTGGTTATGTTTGTTGTTTGCGTTAAATAAACCGGAGGAAATAATCTAAATCACATTAGAAACATACAATATATATATATGTTAGAGTACAGTAAAGTAAACTGTCAACAGTATTATCTTACAATTTTCTTACTGGTTTTCTACATTTACCATTTCTTCGTTCCTAAGTGTGTGTATATGTATATACAATACCGCCTACACATTTCTAATCAGTAAGTCGTATGTACACGCGGTGACAAAGTATTAAACGACGTTAAGACATAATCAATTCTGTTTTTTTTTATAAAATTGTTGAACTTAAGATGAAAACTTTTTAGTAGCTTTTTCTTGTCATACCTCACATTTTGTTTTCTTATCTAATTTGGTGAAATGTTTATATGAAGTGTGCAACAGTAATGTTCAAAACAAAAGTTGTTCTTATATAACAATTTAAATCAATCTGAATAGTTTAAAAATTTAATTGGATATATATTAAGTTTGAAATGAACGATAAGAAATGTGTAAGAATAATTTAAGATTGAAGATATTGCGGTAATGGTAATGTTGTATCGAAATGTTTCAACTCAATCTTGCTCCTAAAATGGGAACAAATATAAAATGCCCACGTCACAACTGTTGCCAATGTGCTTGACTTTCAGATCAGGACAACACTATATAGGAAACCCTGGATTACTCCCACCAGGATTCAACGAAAACTTTAGAAGAAAATATAAGGACAAAGCGAAATAAGTGAAGACAATGGCAAGCAATGAAAGTAGACAGTACACAAGACATTCTAAAGACAGCAAAGAAGAAGCAGAGATATGCGTACCTACAGAAATGTGTAAGAAAGGTTACTGGAGAGTTAATAAACATTCTACCAAAATGGTAACCAAACAAGGATCTGCGAAAGGAAAACAAACCGGACTACGAACTTCCAGATATTGCAACTATAACGAAACTGTCAGGAAGTTAATATTGGCGTCACATATAACTGCATTCTTACACCACTATTATCAGAAGTATATGGAATATTGGGAGAAGCCTTCAGAAACGGACAGAAGGTTGACCCCAAACGACCCTAAAGAAAAACGAACTAAGAGAATGCGATAACTCTCATGGAGAGGACTCTCATTTATCAACAGCACAATAAAAGTACTATAGGGATGATAATCCTTGAGCGAATATCCCCAACAATCAACCCACAACTAAGAACAGACCAACTGAATTGAGACCAGGAAGGAGCTGTACAGATCATGTCAACACTACACGTACTTAAGCTTCGTAGGCTTGAAACGTGCATTTGACCCAATCGGTCGAAATGCAATCTGGAACGCCAACATATTGTATAAACTATAGAAGCTGTCAGATCATAGCATCAGTTAAACCAAAATCATAATACTGAACAGGATCACCATCAATAATTTGCGTCAATCGAAGAGGTTGATAAATTTGTATATCTCGATTTTACTGTAGCAAAAACTGACGACACGGAAGAACACGTCTACAGGTATACAGGTGTTTGTAATCAAACGACTAAGAAGTATAATAAAATGTTCCTAGCCAAATAATATTAATATTGAAAAGTTTATGTGGCAAGTAAACCAAACAGACATTGAAACCAAAATCATAAAGTGCAAATGGGGATGGATCAGTCATAGCCTGAGAAAGATCCACATAAACACAGATCCGCATGCCATTGTCGGAAACTCAGTATTACCCTGAAAGAGAACGGTGCTTGCTACGAGATAAGTAATCGAAAGAGCCGAAAACAATAGTCCTCAATACACTCAGATGATCTAGTCAAGTGGATATCCTATGCTGCTAAATTGGAGATACAAAGTCTCGTATCGTATGTAGTGTATTTCCCATGACTAGATAATAGAGGAAATATTTTAACATCACTCTCCAATTGTTTCTTTGCCATAGTGTAACATCGATCGTTTACGACCCACCACAAAAAGCTCATCAGTGTAAGCTTATTATAACTTTGAAAGGCATTAAAAAGGTTATTTTTTGAAAGCTCCTTACGTGGTTGTATTCATAGTTTAACATTCACTACTTATATATCAAGGTCACCAGACATACTAACATCAACGAATTTGGGTGGCACTTACTTGAATTCTATATATTTGACAAGAACACTCATATAATCTGCTTTGGCTATGTATAGGCCTTATTTTCGTTTTTTGCGTCAGGTATCAACAGGCTATAGAGTTACCAGGGCACTATAAGATTTTAGCTGAAATATAGTATCGGCCAACCACTTTGAAGCTTCATATATCCCTGTGAATTAGGTTACAATAAAAACAAGAAGGAAGAGGGTATTGGTGGCAAAGATTTCATTAAGATAGGCGGCACCGAAACGAAAACTCAAACCAAGAGACAGCTATACATAATAGTTTTGGGTTCAACTATTCTACTTGTACAGATTGAAGAGTGTAAAATAATTCAAGATGATTATTAAAAGCTTAAGCACAGTGTGGCAACAAAAAAATAGTGAAAAGCTTAAAAAAGTTTATTTCCCTCCGTACCTTCAAATTCTGGAAGATAAGTTCATAGCAAGAGTATGGCCAAATATATCGAATGCGGATTCAAAATAATCTTTGGGAATGCATACAGAATGAAAAATAAATTATCTATCTTCCAACCCGCTAACTTTAGTCGATTTTAGTCGGTTTAGTAACCTTAGGAACAATATTAATATCTTAAGTTCCTAAGGTTACTAAACCGACTTGTTCTGCCTAATATACCCAAACCATCTCCAAATATTCAACAGCTTTCAAAAACAAAGCGTAAGCAGGCAACGATAGGTATTGATGCTATAATCCGGTTTTCTGACCAAAGCTGGGCAGAAACTGGAGAGAAAGCAAATATGAACTTGACATATCAAATTGTTCCAGAGATCATGAAAATGTCAAACATTATAAAAACTATCAAAAGAGATTGGAAAACATGTTCCAGCAAAAACTTATTCTGCGAGAGGCATATTATCCCGAAGTACCATTTCGAATTTAGAAAAGAGTATGGGGATCATAAAAGTACAGCTCGCCAACGCTTCTAGATACATAGCTCAAGCTTCCGATGTAGTATACGGTATAAAGCAAGTATTGTTTTGCGCTTTCTACGTAGACTAGATTTAGAGTATTTGAATTTCGGATGATACACTAATCTTAAGTCCCGCAAAATAGAGGATTGCAGAAAATGAACGTGATTGGTGTTCATTACATTCACTAGATGTAAGGCTCTCAATTGATACTTGAATCAATCTGGACATGGTTCAATTCATTTCATATTAAATTTTGACTTTCTGACGTCCAACTTAATAAAATGTGAAAGAATGCAACCACGAATGATTCGAACAAAGACACATGCATCTTGATACGGTAGCAGGTACAAGATCTATCTTATGGCATTTCGTTAGCCCAACACTATCATAGTGCGCTATATCTCGAACTAAAATATAGTGTTAGTGATCCACGAGCTGAGTTAGGTCTAAACCAGCAAACATTTTAGCCACCTCGAATATAGAAGGTATTTGTCATTGGGTTCTGGTGCGATTTAGAATATTTGGGCATCCCGCAAGCCCACAGATAAAGAGGTTGAAACAATATTCTTGATTTTGCCAAAAAAGGCTTGGAACGGAATAAGGTACATCGTTTTGGATAAATTTGATTCCATTTTATAAGTTGCGTGAACCCAACACTAGCGAATTATATAACTTTATATAGTTGATTACCCAAACACCTGCGGTCTATTACAGTGCGATATAAGCAATATCCTTGAAATAATTAGAATATGAGTATATAGGTGCAAGCAAAATACTTTCAAATTTTCGAAATACCATTACACAACCAAACTATTAGTTAGACAGACAAGAATCTAAGCGCAAAATTATTTGACCAACTTATATTGTATAAATTTGCCACTAAAATTCTCCATTGTAAAACAATTAAAAACTAATTTTCAAATTACCTTTCGCGTGTTCATTTGAATACACGTTTATTTTTATAGCATTACAAGAGCTAACCCCAAAACTCAGTGCGGTTATAGACAAAAGAAAGCTCCGCGAGAAATATAAGAAATAACCAAAAAATTTTAAGAATTTTATTTATTGGTTTGTTGTTGTTGGTTCACTTATATGTCGTTTATATACCTACATGTGCAATTGGGAGTTTGTTTGTCTGTTGGTGTACATAGGTTATACTCGTTTAATGTGATTTAGTAAGATTGATAACATAATTGGTAACGAGTAATAGTTCTGTGTACGTCAGATATCGCTAATATGTGGTACGCGTACTTAACTTAGCATAATAAGCTTGTGAGATTGACTAAGTTTAGTGCCCGATATACCACACATGAGATATTGTTGCAACGTATTGCATGAGACATCGACATGTTGCAAGTGACGGAATGCTGTTAATGACAAATCTCCACTAATCCAAAACCTTGATAACACTGAGATTTATATACTGATGAAGAAGAGTTGGATCGAAAAACAAATTGGATCCTCAAAAGGCAAAAAGAGGAATACTGCATGTTATGCCGAAATAGAGGGTTCTGTTTAGTCAAGTAATGATAAACTGTTAAATAATTTATTCAAAATAAGAAACCTATGAAGGCTAATTCATTAACATACTAAACATATCCAGTATAGAATTAATTAAGTCGATTAGAAAGTTGGTTTCTGATTAAGAATACAAAGTCATTTCGAGAATACAAAGTCATTTCGTCCAAATCTAATCAGCAGAAATAATTGAATTTGAACTGAAGGCAACAAAAACTGCACAAAGGCAAGGAAAACTGTCCAAATTAGGTTATAATGTCTCATTTTACACTTTACCAGCCACTCAAATCGAAAAAATAGTCCCCATATAGACCATCTGTATTGTTCCATACCAGCATATAATACTGATATGGAAGATGAGTTGACCAATGAAATCCACACTCCAACAAGGCCTAATAGATGAGTTTATCACTAATCGTAATCGAATGGTGAAAAATCTATTTTTATTATTCAGTTCATTCCATATTTGTACATTTCGAACAAAGTTTTGGAACTTATTGGTCTAACGCGCGGCAGGCTTTTGAACTCAATCGAATGCTGATATATGCTTTTTCGCTGCTTTAATGTAACAATGGTATATGTAACAATGTGAATCTGGGTCTTATGTAGATAGTGTGATTTTTTAGCTTAGAGACTGGAAGGAATAAATTGTTTCATTACATGGCTGAGCGAACTTGGAAAAGAAATTTTAAGTAAATAGGTCAACTTTGGCCCGTATATCATTGGCCCGGTTTTAAATTTCAAACAGATCAGCTGCGCTGCCGGCCGGTGAAACGGACCTGGAATATGAAAGTCATTTGTCATTGTGGTCCGAAGATGTGTTCAATTGAATATGACAGAGTTGAATCAAATTGATAATGGGCGACCAAAAGGAGAGATAAGACTGTGTTTCGAGACATGGATTTTTACAGAAATCAATATTCCCAAGTTTAAGTTGTGGATATCAACAATATTTGGTGATTGAACCGATGGATTAGGAAGTAACTTTTGATACCGAAATTCTTGAAAAGAGACATTTATATAGAATCTGTAAACATGGCATTAGCGTCTGTCGTGTTTGGTGGCAGGATAAGCAAAAAATGGAAGCCCAGCGATAACTACGATCAATTCAGATTCCGAATCGCTTTCATGTGATTAATAAACCATAAAACTATATTGGGATCGCTGTCGGAAACGGATTGAATATAACACATATTAAACAGTATCAATATAAACAAAATATAACCTTAAAAGTATACCAGATCTGGTAGAGGAATTTGGTTAACGACCTCTGAATGAACTATAACTATTAATTAGTCAAAAAAACACTAGCGAATAGTTATGGAGAGTTCCAAAAACACTTAAAGGTTCAAAACTGCAAACATCTAACATTCAAATACGATAACGTCTGAAATCGATCTGAAATTCATTCAACCTGTAGAATAAATCGGTTTCAATACTTAGCTGTCGAAATATCAATATAAAATCGAACATACCAGAGCTATTGTTAGACGTAGGCTTGAACCATAAATTGAATCGTGATCTACCCAAACAATTCTACTTGGCATTCAAATCATATATCACCGATTGAGACATTCTGGTTTACTATGGAGTTGAAACTCACAGAAAAAGATTAGCAAGGGTACCGCAAGGAAGTGTGCTGGGCCCAGAAAACAGTTAAAATGAACCAATGGAGCTGAGCCCTGCTACTAAACAATTATGGACTAATAAGATATCAAGTTACAGGACTACGCTTTCAGAACAAGGTTCTACAGTACATATATATAGTGACTGCTTCGCGGTATAAAAGAAAAATACTTTATATAGTTTGGGTCTGGTGGACCCAGTATACGTACTCACATGTGAGAACTACTAAAATCCATGTGTACCTATACCCAATACGATGATTAATTTAAAAATTAATTAAATCTTAAAAATATATAATTTTTATTATTGATAGTCGTTCAGCGATAAAAAAGCCTTCGGGCTACACAACTGTGCTCTGTACACTCATTATGTTGTTATAAGTTTTTTTTTGTTAAAAACTCAATTAGGAAATTGAAACAGTGCACACACACACACACAAATACAATAAAATGCGTTTTCCATTTTTTATTTGAATTGGACTGTCAAATTATTTATAAATAATAAAAAGTTTATTTCCTTTTTGTTGAATAATAGGGGATTAAAATTATATAGGTGGCTGGCTTTTTACATGTATGGAACACAGTCCGGATACAGCGAATTTGTGTTTTAGGGTAGTAAATTAGGTGTGAACTACTACTATATATAGTTTTTCAATTAGTTTATAGTTTTGTTGTTCGTTCGATTTACTTCCACTCGAGATCAATACAAAATGGCGATAAAAAGAGTAAGTAACGGTTCTTAAGGGGATGCTCGACGCCAAGAGAGGATTAAACTTATGTATATACCGACTAAGTGTTAAAATGGATTAATGTAATTTTTTGCATTACCAGCGTCCACCTTTCAATATAGTCTTTCAACACTAAAGCATTCACTATCACTTTAGTGGGCGCATCGAGCAAACCAAAACTGTTTTACTATTTTTATTGGAAAGTCAAATTTCAGCACTATACTGACCAAGGGACAGATGCAAGTTGACCAGACATGTCAAAAATGATGAAACCAAACCTAAATATTAACATTATTCAACCAAGTTAGACTTGGTGCTTAATGAGTTGCGTACAGATTTGCTATCTGTAGAAAAAGTAATATTTTTTACTATTTCCAGCAAATTTCAAAGCTTATGAGTTGTTTCTCAACAACACTGGATAACGATAAATCTTTTCGTGTATAAACAACAGAAAATAATTTCCAAAAGTTTTGTTCAGGTAACATCCAATTATTGATCATACAGGTATAAGTGAGTGTATATGAGTTGAAAAATTGTCTATGCCCAACAGCTGTTCCAAGTTTCCATCCAGTAATACTCTTCAAAAGATTCGCAGCAAATCATGCAGTATACCTAACATAATGTAGTGTATAGAAAGTGATCAATAGATAAAAAGTGGAGGACGATTTTATGAAGTTACATTCTAAATGCTGCTTCCATGTAACATGCTATATAACACTATCTTAAGATGCTTGACATGGTGAGATTCGATATTTTTTCACCGAAAAGTGAGAAAAAACCAGACGGAAAATGAGAAAAAGTCAAATAATGCACCTATATATTGATGACAGCTAAGTCTGTTTTAAAAGGGTTAACATGAA